>CM062812.1:567254934-567701544 GCA_031772625.1 Pinus tabuliformis | reverse complement strand
TTTGATTGTGTAGATCTTTTTCTCTAGTAGTCTCCTAATTGGCACACTCTAGATTTTCTTGAGGTTCATTTAAAACTTGATCTTCAACAGGAGGAAGAACATCATTACCAACTTCTGAATCTCCCACAGGCCCTAGGCCATCAACATTTGTCATGTCAATGTGAGGGTTTGGGTTGGGTTCAGGTCCATTTGTGTTCTCTATTCCCTGTTGAGTTTCTAATTGAGTTGTTTGGGATGATGAAGTTTGCACATTGTCAAAAGATGTATTTCTAAACGCAATCGAATTTGAACAAAACTAGGACTTTGGTCCATAGTCTCATTCACATTCGTCTCTTCTTCTTCAAAAATACTATCTTTTGTCATATCTCCCCCCACAAACTCATTATCCTCAAAAAAATTTGCACTTCCTGACTCGAAAACTGTATGTTCTGTTGGATTATAGAATTTGAACCCCCTAGATCGTTCAGAATAGCCTATAAAGTAACAACTAACGGTTCTTTCGTCCAGTTTCTTTTTGCTTGGTTGTAAGGCCTAGCTTCACATGGACATCCCCAAACTCTCAAATGATTCAAGCTAGGCTTGCGCCCAACCCATAACTCGTAAGGGGTCTTGTTAGCTGCTTTAGTAGGCACTCTATTAAGTATGTATGCTGCAGTCTTTAAGGCTTCTCCCCACAAATTCTCAGGTAGAGTTGTACGAGCAATCGTACTTCTCACCATGTCTTTAAGGGTGCGATTTCGTCGCTCAGCAACACCATTCATTGCAGGCGAACCTGGCAACGTATACTGAGGCACAATTCCGCATTCCTCTAAGTATTTTGCAAAGGGACCTTGACGCTATTCTCCTGATCCATCATAATACGACCGTAGTATTCACCACCACGATCAGAACGAATGGACTTTATACGTTTGTTAAGTTGTAACTCAACTTCCGTTTTGAACTTTATGAACACGTCTAATGCTTCCGCCTTTTCTTTTATTAAGTAAATATGACCATATCTTGAATAATCATCTATGAATGTGATAAAGTAACGGTCACCATTTCTTGTAGCCTTTGGAAAAGGACCACAGATATCCGTATGAATTAATTCTAAGACATCATTACACCTTTTTGCATCATACTTACGTTTATTAGTTTGTTTTCCCTTTATACAATTTACACAATCACTTAAGTTTGTAAAATCTAAAGGTTGGAGAATATCATTAGACACAAGACGTTCTATCCTTTTCATAGAGATATGTCCTAATCGCTTGTGCCATAATGTTGCAGATTTCTCACAAGTTAATTTACGTTTTCTATTATCTATATGCGGTGCCTCTGAATGTGAAGTGTCTATATCTAGAAAATAAAGATTATCATAAGAAGACAGGATACCAGAAGCAAGAAGCTTAGAATCTTGACACAAACTGAAATTTCCATTACCAAATGAACATACATAACCAATTTTGTCCAAATAAGATATAGAAATTAGGTTCCTTCTGAAAGATGGAACCACTAAAGCATCAAAACTTAAATAAAATCCTGTCTTACATAATAATCTAAATTTTCCTATGCTTTCCACTTCTACTTTATTGCCATTTCCTACGTAAACGTAGCGCTCTGCCTCACTTGGCTTGCGATGGCTTAGGCAACCCTGCATCGACATACTGATGTTAGTCGTTGCACCTGAATCTATCCACCAAGTATATCTAGATACAGAACTTAAATTAACTTCAGAACAAACCAAAGCAAGAGACATACCTTTCTTTGCCAACCATGCATGATAGTTGGTGCAGAATTTCTTTGTATGTCCTGGCGCTTTGCAGAAAAAACAGTTCCTTTCTCCTGCTTTCGCAGAAGTATCTTCCTTCTTGCTTTTCTGCGCGGCATTGTTTGCAGCTACCTTGGTAGGTCCCTTTTCCTTGGCAGTAAACTTGCACTTCTTGCCTTTACCCTTAGGATTAGATGTTACTACATGAGCACTTTCTCCCTTAGTCATTTTCTGTCTCTCTTCCTCCTGCACCAACCGAGCCTCAAACTCAGGTAATGTCCACGTCTCTTTTTGACAATTATAAGTCATCTTGAATTGACTAAAGTTAGACGGGAGAGACAGAAAAATGAATTCAATGAGAACCTCATCAGAGATGTCATAATTATGCCCTTTCAAGGCACGTTGAAGTCTTGTCATCTCAATAACATGCTCTCTAACCCCTTCTTTTCCCTTGTATTTTATTGTTGCCAACTTCACAAAGAGTGTACTAACATCAGTCTTTTTACTCTTTGTGAATTTTTCTTCAAGGGCCTTAAGGTATGCAACAGCGCCTGTCTCTGTATCAGGTATGATGCCTCGAAAGGTCTCATGGATCGTTTGCTTCATCACCATTATGCACATGCGATCTGAATGCTCCCATCTAGCAATATCAGCCTTCTCTTGAGGAGTTACCTCACTCTCTTTATTAGGCTTGGGGCGATCAAATCTCAGTGCTGTGTCCAATTGCATGATCCCTAAGACTAATTTCAGCTTTTCCTCCCACTGTTTGAAATTGTTCCCCATGAGGGGCTTAATCTGACTCAGACTTGACATTATGTTTGGATCTGAAAAATTCAAGAACAAGGAAATAATTTAGATACGATGTGTCACGATTTGATCCTTAATCATAATTCTAAAATCTATCTAAAGGCATGTGTAAAACTATTTGCTCCATTAAAACTTTAGCCAAAAACACCATTCAGTAATGAAACACCTTTGGGTGCAATCATTACCTTCAGGCAACCCTTATGCACCAAACAACTTAGCAGGCGCCAACCCTCCTTTGGGAAAGCTAACACCCACGTCCATTGCCAGCACGTTACTTCAACTTGTCATGAGTCATCCTTGCAATTGTCTTACAGAGAGTGGTTCGTTTGCGAACATCAATGCTTGACTCATGCGAAAACAACACATGTATACCAAACACCGTCTTTAGTTAGATTCCAAAATTATGTCTAAAACCTAATCTAGGACGTACCTATAGAATCTACTCGTCCTATATAGAATACAATATCTTATAACACTTTTAAATTTAATATGTCAACTATATTCATCAAAATAATTATTAGATTTTAGTAAAACTTTAGCAGTTTCTACAATGATTACCTTTTAGAAATGCTTCAATAATTTATTTAGAGAATACTAAATAATTCATTCAGAGAATAGTAAATAATTTTATGGTTGCCATGATTAGCATCATTGTGATCAAATCCGAATTTAGTATTATATCAATAATTAACGTTAATACAAATTCTATGCCATAATTAGCATTATTGTGATAAAATCCGAATTTGGTATTATATCAGTAATTAACGTTAATACAAATTTTTATGCCATAATTAGCATTATTGTGATCAATTTAGAATTCAGTATTATACCCTTTAATTGGTGTTAATACCAATTTTAAATAATATCTAAATCCTAATGATTAGCCTAAATATAGCATATAGTAATTATAGTAATTATAGTAATTATAATTATTATAACCTAAATTACAATCACTTACAATTACTTACAATTACTCTTCTCGATGATAAGAATTTATTCCAATAAACAGAAATATACATGTACATTCTATTTGAATAAAATTCAGACATAAAAATGGCCAGAGTTGATGCACATATGGATAGAGCCAACCTTACAGGGTGCTGGTGGGTTTTTATTGTTTGTAAACACTGATAGACATACATGTACTAAATTAGATAAATGTGCTTGACAGCAATTTAAAGACTCCACAGGTTATTAGAACCTTGGCTGCTAGCAAAGACGCCCCGAGCCAAGTTAGAGCAACAGGCATCTACAGCAATTCTGGAGGGTTTCCTTTGAATGCGGAACCACACCAACTTAGAATCAAAATCATAAAGTTGCTTATTAACTGTTCAACAAATTAGGAATAACATGTTTTTCATGCCATTCCCTAGCTCATCTTTAAAACAATCCCGTGACTATTTTTCTATTTCTTCCAACTGACTACCAACCAGAAGGCAACATTTTATACAACAGATTGCTTAAAGTAGGTTCATTGTTTGGGAGACTGATTTTCAACAATATATTTGTATTGGTAAAATTATTAACAAAAATTATAGTTCGGAGAAACCAAAATAGTCAATCCCAACCACTGTAAATTTACAATACATCTCAACCGAAACACAAACTGGTGAACCAAATTCTCTTTAAATGAAGGGAGATTTGAAATTAACCTGCAATTAAAACAAGGGTAGAGAAGGAATCGAAAAATAAATCTCTGAACAATATCGTGTTATGCAAGATTCGAATTCGAACTTCGATTTCGCACTGGCCATATATAAAACGAGATGCAAGAAATTGAAACCATAAGTGAAAGGAGAAATAAGAGCTGAAACATAAAACATCTAATTTCTCCAGTTATATGTCTGCATATTCGATCCTCTTCTGCGTGAGCATTTGGATTAAAATTGTTATGAGAGTTCACAACTTCACATACGAAACAAAATCAGCTAATCTCCAAAAATCAAGCACGGATTCTTACATAAGGGAGCTCCGATACCAATTGATAGATTTAATTTGTGAGTTTTCCTAATTACTTTAAACCCCAACCAAGATCTACTCCTTTGTAAGAAATTGAAATTAATGCACAGCGGAACTTACTTTCCATCCTCAAAGGCTCCTGGTCTTGACTTGAGTTATTGGCTCTTGAATCCTTCCAAGAACTTGCAATCCTTTTCTCTGGCTATCCCAAATGACAGAGTATCTAGTCTTCAATGGAGCAGACAATTTTTCTGAGATGATTGCAAGCCTTGGAGACTCAGCCCTTTTATAGCAGTGCAAAACCCCAATCCTAGGGCAGCTGAAATTTAGCTGAAACAAGTCTGTCAAGAAATCTGAAATTTCAGATTTTGAAATCAATCAATCAATCAATCAGAATAGATTCTGATTTCCTTATTCAGCTCAAATTTATTACTGCTATTATTTTAATCAATTATAATCGGTCCATTAACAATTATAATTGTTTAACATTATTCTATATGTATTTGTATCCAAATCCTTATTTAAATACGTATAATGCCATGATTTAATTAATCACATTATTTGGCATATTTTAATCATTACATAAATGTAATCTCGCTGACAGTATTTGACATTATAATCACAATGCACGTATGTCCAACTTAATATTTGTAATTAGACGTCTCTAAATCCAACATTCGAATGATGCGAAAATAATAAAAGGTGGACGGTTGTTGCATGATAGTTATCCCATGGCATTGCCAGAGAAGATCGAAAATATGGATGCTACTCCAGAAGAACCGCATGTTGTGATTCAGCTCAAGGACGAGAGGTTGAAAGAAGTTGTGAAATTTTCTGAAGATGAAGGCGGATTGATCGGGCGAGCCGTTGTTGTTGATGTGAAGGGTTGTATTGAGTTGGGTTCAATAAAACATGATGAATTAATAGACAGTTATTCTGAAGCAATCTCGGTTTCTGGCACACTAGGAGACATGCATTCAAAAAAGGAAATTGACATGTTACGATGATGTTCGGGAAGAGCTCATTTTCTTCGTTGACAATAATGTTGGTGAACTTGGCGTCTCCTTGATTTTTTTTTTGGGTATTCAAAAGATAATATGTATTCGGATCCCGTGTATGGTTCTATTGAGACTCCCGTAGTTTTCTATGGATCTCTATGGGAAGATTATATTAGGCCGTTGAATGAAACTCCAGTGTATCAAAATGGTTTTGAACAGTCGCGGCAAGAAGGATTTGGAGTTAATGCATCCGAGTTTCATGACATTTGGAACGATTTTAAATAAATCCCTACAACTGTGAATTCCACTCTGGAGGAAGGCCTGCAATTACATATTGGGAAGAAAATTTTCCCTAGTTTGTAAGCAGAAAACATGATCAGAAAACATGATCCCATTGAAGCTTTATTCAAAGTATTTTCACCGAAGTATCATAATTGTGTGGAGTGTCATGTAGCACAACACTCAAAACATTAATTTAAGAGTCGAAGGCCTCATTCATCTTTTAATTATTAATTTTTTTGTTATTAAAAGTTAAATCTTTATTTTCCTTTACTTCTAGTTATGATTTCTGTATATATATATCTGTGTTTTTTTTTGTTTTTTGTTTTTCAATATTATTGAACGGATAGAAAATTAGATAATATTAAAATTTGATTCATTGGAATATGTTCAATTGAAAATCAAGACCAACTGCAGCAACAATATTGTTTTTTTTTAAGTTTATGTGGTTAGATAGGTTAGAATGTTGAATCAGATCAATTTTTTATTCAGCTTTCTGATTTATTTTATCTTAAATGTCTATTTAATAATGAGATATATATAAAAAATT
Source organism: Pinus tabuliformis (assembly GCA_031772625.1). Taxonomy (NCBI): domain Eukaryota; kingdom Viridiplantae; phylum Streptophyta; class Pinopsida; order Pinales; family Pinaceae; genus Pinus; species Pinus tabuliformis. Next base: position 567,695,201 of record CM062812.1, on the reverse strand, counting down.
AGTTATTATTATGCCATATATTAAGTCATAATAGTGGTAAATTTTAGGCTGAAATAGAAAAATTATAAATTAATTGAAACAATCAAAAGAATATGGAAATATCAATAGCTTAGAGCTACTCCTCGTAAATGCTAGTTCTTCCACCCTATCCTAATAATGATTTCTATATTTTCATAAAAACATTAAATTTATATATAAAAAAATCAAAATATTATATATTAAATTTTTTAATTTTTTGGTTTTCTAATTAACTTAAAAATATTTTGTTAATAATTAATAAGCATAGAGAACAAAGTGTTGACGTGTTTCAAACCTAGATCTAGGTTCGAAACGCGTTGACCTTTTGTCCTCTATGTGATTTCTCCATAAAATCTGAGCATTATATCATGAATCACAAAAGCATAAAATTTGAAATTAACAAGCAGTTAATTTTTTTTTTGCTTTCAAATCTACTTAATAAGTTTAATATTAATAATTAACAAAAAATAACAATAATTATATTAAACTTATAAAATATATTTTTTGTAAGCTAACATGGGACCATTCATATTCTATTAATTCGAGTTGGAATTTGTACATTCATACAATGGTCTCAACCCGTCCTGGAGGGAAACCAGGTCTGTTGGCCACCTTAAGTTTTTAACAGCCATCTAGAAACAAAAAATTATGAGTCTTCTTGTCCAAGCTAAATACACTAAACATTCAAAGAGATTACTACTATTTCTTATCTGCATAATGAACTATAACAAAAGTAGAGCGAGCTCTCTGCAACCTAACTATGAAAAACTTATACATATCTCCAAATATCAGTCTACCATGGCTTCCGGCTGGTTGCCTTCTTCCTTTATTCCAGAGTTGATCTTCCTTATCTGCTGCTGGATCTCATCAAGCTTGCTATCCTGCATAAGAAGGGTTATCTGAATGTTCTGCATCTCTTTTTTCAGGTTAGGAATTCCCTGGGCCAATTCAGCCATCTCCATAGCAACCTGCTCCATGGCTTTTGCCAACAGCCTCTTCATTACCCAGTACACATGGAGGGCCTGTTTGTACAGGGACATGCGCCCTCTGGTATTTCCTGGATCCAGTAGCAGGTACTCCCAATCTTCCATTTCTGAATCCGATTGCCCCTTAGTGGCCTCTTCCTCTAGCTGCTGAATTATCTTCCGAATGTCCTCATCGGTGTTTTCGTTGTAAGCCCTCCGCATACTGAACCCTCCATTTCAGCATTTTCCTGTCCCTTCTCTTACCCACCAGAGATGGTGCGCTCCTCTCCTAATTGCCGGTCTACCTTCCTCTACCTTTACCTCTTCGGCTCCACCCTCGTCCTATGCTTGCTTTATTCTCCTTCTTTACCCTACTTCACTGACCAGTTATGTCGGAAGGGCCTCCAAGGTTACCTTCCTCTCCTCGCCCTCTGGCTCTCTTCTCTCGGTTCTGAATTTCTTCCTGGTGCCTGTCCTTAGGTGGCCTCCCTTCCCCCGTTACACTTCTCCATGTCTGCTCTTGACCACTCTGATCTGAGTTATACATCTCCTCTCCTTCTTCCTTCCCACCCATACCTGGTTGATTCTGTGCCATTGTTTCCCAGGAATCAACCATAATTCCCTCCTTCCCCATCCCATTTCCTCCCCTACTCGCCTCGATCACTTCCTTCCTCATTCTTCTCATTGCTTCCTTTCGCCTTATCTCTCCGAGGATGTGTGGTCTGTCTTTCTGCGTTCGCTGTCCTGCTTTAATCCTAGCTCTGGCATCCAACACCTTGCTCCTTTGCACGCTCCCTCCAATGGCATTCACCGAATTCCTTCCCTTGCGCCTCCTCCCCTCTGCCAATTCTTTATCTTGCCACCCATCCTCATTCCACTTCGCCACCTTCCTCTGCCACCTGTGCATTCCATAATCGCCCACTCCTCCTCAGCTTACTTCTATGCCAACGTACCCATGTCCCATCACTGAAGTGTTTCTAGCGCCACCTCCGGCTTTCATTACTCCATCTCTGCTCCTCCTTGGGATTATATCCCATCTGTGGGACTTCCGGCTCTCCAACATCATTGCCTATATACTATGTGGCTTACCATGGCCCCTCACCACCATCATAATAATCACTCTTACCGCCATCGTTTTCACCCCGATCGGGGGCCTCTGGGGTTCCTTTTTATAGAGTTGTGGTTTCATTATTATCCTGAGTGATTATTGTGGTGAGATTCTTCCATCCTGGTTTGTTCATTGCTGTTAGCCAGATGCTATCCACCTTTTATCCCTATTCTTTGCATCCCCAATTTGCGAGGAAGTCTGCAGCTCTATTTCCTTTTTGCCTAACATGATTGATAATTTTATACTCAATATGCTTCAATATGTCTGTCAAATCCCGAATGATCCCTCCCGTCCTCTAGCTCTTTGCTACTTGATCCCAATCTTTCCCATTATTGAGATTTCTAAGCATTTCGACTACTATCTGCAAGTCGCCTTCAATTTCCAGCTTTGTGTAGCCATTCCTTACTGCTATCCTAAGACCTTGGTATACAACCATTAATTCTGCTTCATTGTTTGTCATTATGCCTCCCCAGTCCGCATACACCCATCTAGTGCATCTCTCACTATCTCTGAAGATACCTCCATATCTTACTGGCCTTGGGTTTCCTTTGGAAGCCCCGTCAAAATTCAGTTTAATGAAATTTTCCCCAGGATAACTGAACTGCGCTGGACTCCGTGTCTGAGATCTTTGATGTCTTTCTTTCCAGGGATACACCATGTCATATTCCATATTTAGGTTAGTTAGTATTCATCCTTCATCAGGATTCGCCCTCCAATCCTCTTCCTCCCAGGTCTCTGCCAAAACCATCTCCCTTATTAATTTTTGCGTTCTCCTCCATATCTTTTCTGGTGGATTGGCTTTGTCTAAGAGGATCCTTCAATTTCGCTCCTTCCAAAGAAGCCATATGACAAAACCTATGGCTAGACTCCAGGTTCTCCTTACAACCGGGCATGAGAATTGGCCCTTTCCCCATTGGAAGATGGTCTGTTTAATATCCAGAGGGTTCCTATTAGATTTTCCAAAGAGGTTCCTGACTTCATCCCACTGTTGCTGGGCAAAGGGGCAAGAGTTCAGAATGTGTTCCTGAGTTTCGTTCTCCTGTTTACAAAGGCTGCATCTAGGGGGTCCCTGGAAACCTCGTTTCTGTAACTTATCCCACGTCAAAATTCTTCCTTTCCCAACTAGCCATGCGAACATAGTTACCTTCGGCCACCACTTATTGCTCCAAATTTGTTTCCAGTCTAAAGTTTCCTCCTCTCTCTCCTGGCGGGTGGTTAAATAATAAGCTTCTTTGACTGTGAAGGTCCCTCTTGTGGATTTTCCCCATCTAAGAATATCTGGTCCCGATCTAATTTTAATTCTTCTTGATTCCATTTCTTTTATGAGTGTCCCTTTCTGCTCCTGATCTATATTTTCATCCCATTCTTCTGGTTTTCTCCATGTTCTCCATGTCTCATCTGGCTTCTCTTCTTTCTAGTATTCTCTTACATACTTTAACCCTTCCATTACTGCCTTCTGATATGTACTTTGTAGGGCTTGGATACCAACCATTCTATCTCTTTGCTACCATGCTTCCTCCCATAATTTGGCTATACTTCCATCCCTTATTTCCCAGAATGCATATTTGTTTACAATGTCTCTGTTCTGGCTTGCCAATTCCCATATTGCAGATCCTTTTGGGGCTTCTTCTATTCTAAGGATACCTGCTGATGTTAAGGGCATATTATATTTCTGTGTCCATATTTTTTTCCATAAGTCATTTCCTCCCCTCATCCACCTCCACCACAGCTTCGCCCCTAGAATTTGGTTTAGGATACCCCAGTCTCAGAGTCCAAGACCTCCTTCTTTTCGTTTTGACAGACTTTTCCATGACACAAGGGCCCATTTCCTTTGCTGTTTTGGTCCTCCCCATATGAACTTTCCGAAAATTTCCTTCATTTTTGCACATGCTCCTTTGGGAGCAGCCATAACCGATAGAGGATAGATTGGTATGGATTGGAGAACTGATTTCAGGAGCACCAGTCTTCCTGCTATGTTCAACGAGCGAAAGGACCAATTCGCAAGTCTATTCTTGAGTTTTTCTATTATTTGCTGCCAGTTTGCTATTCTTGTAGGATTTAAATCTAGTTGATTCCCCAGGTATTTTGTTGGTAGTTCTCCTGTTCGGAAACCCAGCATTCTGGTTAAATGAGCTTTGATCATTTCAGGGGTATTGAAGATAAAAGTACAATATTTGTCTTTGTTGATTTCCATACCCGAGGCTTCCATAAACAAGTCCAGAATCCTTTTTAATCCCTTTACTTCCTTTAGAGAGACCTCAAAAAAGAGCATGATGTCGTCTACAAACTGCTGGTGGGTGATAGGTAAGTTGCTTCCCCATAGCCTCAGCCCTTTAATCTTTCTTTCCCTCATCTCGTTTTTGAAATATCTTCCTAGACCCTCCGTAGCCATAATAAACAAGAAAGGAGATAAAGGGTCCCCCTGTCTTAATCCTCTTGTGGCGTTGAAGGTCAAAGTTGGCGTCCCATTCAGCATTATGGAGAAATTAGGCGTTGATATCATGTTATAAATCTAGCCTATCCATCTGTTATTAAACCCAAATGCCATAAGAATCGCCTTGAGGTACTTCCAGTTTAGGTGATCGTAAGCTTTTGACAGATCCAGTTTTATCATCATTCCCCTCTCCGTTTTTTGCTTTAGAGAGTGGATCACTTCCTGGGTAACTACTAAACCGTCTAGGATTTGTCTCCCCTCCACAAAGCCAGTTTGCTCCGGGGATATTATGCTAGAGAGAATTGGTTTCAATCTTTTAGCCATCAATGTAGCTATTATTTTATAAATTACATTGCAAAGGGCTATTGGGCGAAATCCTTGGGCAGTTTCGGAATTAGCATTTTTAGGAATCAGAGTGAAAAAAGTAGAGTTAAGACCCGGCCATACCTTCTGATTTATGCGAGATTCCTCTACCACCTCTAGTATATCTTGTCCAAGAAAATGCCAGCCTGCCTGGTAAAATTCTGTTGTAAATCCATCCAGTCCTGGGGCTTTGTTTTTCTTCATACCCTTCACTACTTCCTCCACTTCTTCTAGCGTTGCTGCCCTCATCAAAGCCACATTTTGGTCCTTCGTTATTATCTTTGGGATTTCTTTGTAGATCCTTTCTGTAGCTGCCTTTCTGTCCACTTGGGGTTCCGTCAGCAAGTCTTTATGATACCCTACTAGTACTTGTTCAATTCCTTCATGTTCTGTTATTCTTTCCCCTTCTTCGTTTTTGATGGAGAAGATTCTGTTCCTCTGCCTGTGCTGAATCATAGCTTGGTGGAAGAACTTTGTGTTCTTTTCGCCTTTGCGAAGCTAATTTATTCTGGACTTTTGTTTCCATAGGATATCTTCCTGTTTTCTTTGCTCCTCTAATTGGCTAATTATAATTCCCTCTTCTCTGCTTCTCTCCTCATTTCTTCCTTCTATTATACTTTCTGTTGCATCTCTTCCATTTTTTGCTCTAGTCTCTGATTTTCCATTAATATGTTTCCAAACTCCTCCTTATTCCATTTTTTAATTTTCCCTTTGAGTTCTTTGAGCTTTAGCTGAAAGGTATGCATCATACCTCTACCTCTTTGTTGACTCTGAGTCCACCATTCCTCTACCTTTGACATAAACAGTTGATTTCTGAGCCAAAAAACCTCAAACCTGAAGGGCCTTTTGAGGGGATTCTTCTTTATATCTATCTCCAATCTGATAGGCCAATGATCTGAGCCCATTTCCGGCAAAATCGTAGCCTCTACGAATACATCCCTATTCATTATTTGTTCTGATATTAAGAAACGATCCAACCTGGAAGCAATTTGATTTCTACCTCCTCTTCTGTTGTTCCAAGTGTGGATCCCATTTGTCGTCAGAATATCCACCAGTCTTTGTTCTGTTACCATTTCGCTGAACTCCTCCATGTCTTGGTCCGATCTATTTAAACCTCCTCTCTTTTCCCCTAGGTTTTTGTTCATATTAAAGTCTCCCCCTACAATCCACGGGATCCCTGGGAAGATCCTTCGGGTGGTTTGCATGTTTTTAAGGAAGTTTTTGCGTTCTCTTGGTATATGTGGGCCATAGACACCTGTGATGAGAATCCACTCAGATGTCCCTATTAATATGAATGAACCTGAGAGGATTCGGGGTAAGCTTACCCAGTTTTCAAACTGCACCTCCTCTGGGTTCCAAAGGATTGCCAGACCTCCCGCCGTGCCTATCGCGTCCTGACCCATCACCTCATAATGTATTTTTTGTTTTCTCATTATATCTTCTAGTTTTTGGGAGCTAACCTTCGTTTCTTGGATTATCATTATGCTGGGTTTGTCTTTCTTCACCCTGTCCTTCAGATATCTCTATTTTCCTTTACTGTTAAGACCTCTAATGTTCCAACTTGTGACTATCATTTTATAACTTTTTGGGTGGTTGTTGAAATACCTTTGAGAGAGGTATAACTCTGCCTAAGTTAACCAGTGTCTCTCCAACCGCTTGTATGGTTTCTCTCATTGTCCATCTCCCTCTTTTCCTGCCTCCTTTTCCAGAACTGTCCATTCCCAAACTCTGAGCTCCTTGCGTTCCTATTTGGTCCAGTTTATTTGCTAGAATGGTTCCTTTATTTTCCTTGTATTTCTGGAACATCTCTTTATACAATTTCTTTTGGGCTTCTGGGATAAACCTCTCATTAATATTCTTCCAATCCTGTAACAACCTTTTCATTATTTGTTCCTCATCACTTCCACTGTCCTTCTGGGGATCGATCTCCATCTGAGATTGTTCTACTGCCATATCCATGATGTCCTCTTCTCCTCCTTCTGCCATACTTCCTTGGTTTAGGTCTAGCTCCTTTGTATCTTTTACGAGATCCATAGGTTCCTCTATGCTTTCTACTTTTTCCATCTCTCCTTCTTCTTCCTGTAGGACCTTGAACTTGTTTTGACATTCTACTGCCACTGTTTTGACAGATTGTTGCATTCTTATCATTTCTTTCCCTGGTCTTCTTTTTATGGGGATTTCCTGAAAGCCCTCTTCCCTCCTTCTGTGCCTTCTGTCCTCCTTTTTTCTTCTTCTTTTTTCCTTAATGTTTCCTCTGCATCGTTCAGTGGGCATTGTTTGAAGAGATGACCATATTCATGACATCTTCTGCATCTGAAGGGTATATGTTCATAATCCATCGGTTGCTGCCATACTTCGTCATGGTATTCTAACTCTATGAACTCCGGCAGTGGTTCTGATATATTCATATATACACATATCCTTGCATAGGATGTATACTTCCCTCTTTTTGTTGTCTCTGCTACTTTGACAAAAGTCCCGATTGTATTGCCTATGCCTTCCAGAATATCAAGATCCCAAAACTCCATTGGTAAGCCGAACAATCTTACCCATATGGGTGCTGCTAACATCTTTTCATGGTCTGGATTGTAGCAGTCTTCCCAATGCCTCATAAATAAACCAGCGTTATTCATGAAATACGGTCCCCCTTCAAAGATTCTTTCCTTGTCTTCTAGGTTTGAAAATATCACTGTGAAAAAGCCCTTTGCCCCCAGCTTCAGATCTATATGTCCTTTCGACTTCCATCTTTGTTGTATCCATTTCGCCAGGTCCTTTTCTGAAGGCCAAAAACCTACAAACTTGCATATCAAAGCATGGTCCCTCATATAGCATCTGTACTCTTCAAGTTTGTTATTGGGGATTACAAACCTTGGTTTTTTCAGAGCTCTGGGGAGGCATCTGCCTCCAAGTCTTGTTTGCCATCGGTTTCCCATCACTGGCGCATCTCTGCTGTTTTCCTTTGGGTCTCTTTGTATTCCGCTTCCACTTGATTCTCCCGCTGTCACATTTTTGTAGGAGGGGATCTCTCCCCTCCCTGGTTCCCCTGCCATGGCGCCTTTCAGCTCCTCCCTGATTTATATACCCGTTCTCCTCTTTTTATGTCGTTGTTGGCCCAGTTGTGTGCAAGTGATTTCCCCCCTGCCCTTGTCTCCGTTGCCGCTCTTCTTGCAGACTCGCCTCCGTTAGCCCTAGTGTTTCAGAAACCCTCGCTTCTGTCTCATTTCAGAAACCTTCCAAAGCATGTTGTTTTATTTTCTATATAATACTACCTAAGCACCCATGAGGGATTTGAACCGTGACCTATCGCAAGGAGTGCCTTAATAGTACACCCATTTACTATCAATCTAAAGCCCCGTGGGCTACAATTCGTAAGTAGTTTGGAATCTGTTGACAGTGTTGGAAATTCGTCAACCCAAACTTATAAAATATATTAAAAATACTTATACTATTCATTAAAAATAATAATTAATGTTTCATCTTATATTAAAGATACTATAAAAAAAAGAGACCAAGTATTATGCCTTTTATAGCTTAATTTTTCAAGAAAAAACATTTCCATCGAGAAAACAATTAGAATTTTCTGTCAAAGATTGAACATCCAAACATAACATAATGAAATCATATAAACATCCAATTATATAAAATTTAAACTTTATTTCTGTGATTAATTCAAAAAATCATATAATAGAATGAAAAAAGTCGATAAAAAAAATTATATAGTAGAGTTCTTTTGATAGTGATGGTCAAAAAAAATCCAAGCTTGTAAAATGGTTAGACTTCTCCTCCGATGATTATTTTGTGTTGGGAAAGTTTCCTAAAAATACGCTAAAATTTTGTAGGGAAAGTATTTTCTCAAAATACACTAAAATCGTGTGGGAAATTCATGAAAAACTTAAGTGAGAAAAAAGACAGGAAAACCTGAACAGTGAAAATTTTGTCCTTGGGGGGTGAAAATGGCCATATAGGGGTTATCAGATGATTTGACATGAGAAATAACTGAGAGCATTTTATCTTTGGTTTAAAATCACTATTATTCTTGGGAAGCGGGAATTTCATACTCAGGAGTGTACCCTCATTTGTTTCCACCTCACTGGCCTTTAATATCCACGTACTATCTTTTTGGACATTTCTTAAAATCCACTTTTCTGTAACGATCGTCCCTTGTGTCAGCTATGAGTCATTCGTGCCATCCAATTCCTAATAATCCTTAAACACTTCTTGGGATTTGAACCCCCTTGGGTGCAAACCCTACTCATCAGTGTCCATCCATGTATGATGACATCCCTTCAAATCTAGCTCAACTATGTTGGAAAATTCATCCTTAAGTTGTCTTGATTGGACCTCCTCCCATTCAAAATCCTCTTGGACCACCAGCTCCTTTGCCCCTTTATTCGTCAACATATCTGCCAGTTTGTTGGTGGTTCAACGAATGAGGCAAAACTCCAAGTTTTGCATGTGAGCCAAGTGTCTGTGAATACTTTGTATGATATGGCTTAGGTGCTAGTTCTTTATCACTTGTTGGGCGTGGAGCTTGATTATCTTCTTTATTTAGAGGTATCACCGGATTGGACCCCAGTTTGTAATGTGGCAGCAAAGTCACCTGTAATATTTGCATTGCAAGGGGGGTCTAGGGCGAGGTGGCAACGATCTTAAGGAGCCACCCCCAGGCGAGGGATTTGGAACAACGCCCCTGAGGCTAAAAATAGACATAAAATTGCCTTGTAAAATGTTGTAATTTCGTAGTCAATCTGGGTCGTTCATTAGGCGGAGATCTGACGATAGAAGTTATGTTTAATTTAGGGTTTTTTGTCCTAGAAGGAGACCAGTCGCTATATATGAGAGAATTGTAATGCATCTATGTAGATCTGTATTCTAAGTGAGAAAGAGAGAGGAGATTGTGTGAGAGCAAAGAGGGAATTACAGTGGATCTATTGTAGGTTGTATCTCTTCAGTTTGCTGGTAAAAGAATAAAAGGAAGGATTGGCTGTTCCTCCATGGACGTAGCCCAAATTGGGTGAACCACGTATATCTGTGTCTCTCTTGTTTTCTGTGTTTGTATTTTTGCAATATATTTTATGTGTTATTTTACTCTATAATATATAATTTTCTAACAACTGGTATCAAAGTCAAAGGTCTATTTGGCTGATAAACTTGCAGGAGAGAAGGATTCCTGGTTCGATTGGGAGCAATGGCAGAAGATGGTAGGTTTAGGGTCGAAAAACTTAACGGCCAAAATTACTAGTTGTGGAAGATGCAGATGGAAGATTATTTGTACCAAAAAGATCTGTACCAACCATTGAGATGAAAGGCAAAGAAGCCGACGAGTATGAAAAACATAGAATGGGATATTCTCGATAGAAAGGCACTGGGAACAATACGGTTGTGCCTAGCGGCATTAATAGCCTTTAATATTTCAAAGGAAATGACAATAGAGGGTTTAATGTTGACATTGGCCAAACTATATAAAAAACCCTCGGCCTCAATAAGGTATTTCTTATGAAACGTTTATTTAATATGAAGGTGCCAGAAGGTGGATCTGTTGTTGATAATTTAAATGAATTTAATATAGTTACCAGTCAATTAAGTTCTGTAGGGGTAACTTTTGATGATGAAGTTAGGGCTCTGTTATTTCTATGCTCATTGCCAGAAAGTTGGAATGATTTAGTTATGGCCATTAGTAACTTTGTCTTTGGATCTATTACTTTAAAGTTTGATGATGTTGTCGGTGCAATCCTTAGCAAGGAAATGTGACGAAAAAGCTCCGGTGAAACATCAGGTAATGCTTTGACTGCAGAGATTAGGGGAAGAAAAATGGAAATAGGAAAGAGCCCAAGATAGTGCAGTAAGTCAAGGAAAGGCATATCCAAGTCCAGATTGGGGATAGCGTGTTGGAAATGTGGGAAGAAAGGACACCTGAATAAATATTGCAAGTATCGGAAGGGAAAAGAAGGAGACACGCAACAAGAAAACAATCATGAAGTGAATGCGACAAGTGATGTGTTGCAAGATGTGGTAGATTCAAGGGCCTCATTCCATGCCATAGCTGATAGGAAACATTTTCATGATTATGTTCAAGGAGATTTTGGACAGGTTTGATTGGGTGATGATAAACCCTGTAAAATCATTGGAATGGGTACAGTTTTCATAAAATAGAAAAATGGCAATCAATGGGTATTGAAGGAGGTAAGGCATGTTCCAAATCTGAAGAAAATTTTAATTTCAACAGGGCAGTTGGGAGGTGAAGGCTGTGTAATTACTTTTACAGATAAAACTTGGAAAGTCAATAAAGGAACCCTGGTAATAGCAAAAGGAGAAAAGGTTGGTACATTGTATTTATGCAATGGTATTTCTAATTCTGTTAATGCTTTAACCTCTATAGGAGAAGATACAACATTGTGGCATCATAAGCTCGGGCACATGAGTGAGAAGGGGATGTAGATTCTTCAATTAAGAAATTTGTTGTCAGGTTTGAAGCATGTTGATTTAAAATTCTATGAGAATTATGTTTATGGAAAACATAAGAGAGTTAGATTCCTCAGAGTTGGGAAAGAAAAGAAGAGCAAAAAAATAGAGCTTGTGCATACAGATGTATGGGGACTTGGTCATATATCATCTCTCGGTGGATCTTTTTATTATGTTACCTTTATTGATGATGCAACCAGAAAAACCTGGATTTATTATATTCGAAATAAATCTAATTATTTGATACTTTCAAGAAATGGAAAGCTTTGGTTGAAAATGAGATAGGAAAAAGGTTGAAGTGTCTCAGATCAGATAATGGAGGTGAATATTGCAGCAAAGAGTTTGATAGGTATTGTTCAAAGAATGGAATTCACAGAGAGAAGACAGTTCCAGGAACACCACAAGAAAACGGTGTGTCAGAAAGGATGAACATGACAATCATGTAGCATGCAAGGTGCATGAGGTTGCATGCAGGATTGCCTTTACAATTTTGGATAGATGTTGTTTATCTAATAAATAGAGGGCCTTCAAGTTCCTTGGATGGTGGTATTCCAGAGGAGGCATGGACAGGTAAAAAGGTAAACTACTCTCTTTTAAAGAGTTTTGGTTGTGAAGCCTTTGTCCACATTAATAAATAAAATAGAACAAATCTTGAGGCAAAATCAAAGAAATTTACCTTTATTGGATGTGGTGTGAATGATTTTGGTTATCTCTTTTATGATTATGAAAAACACAAAATCATTAGGAGCAGAGATGTCACATTAAATGAAAAAGTTTTGTATAAGGATCAGCTGCAGGAAAAGAAACAAGAAAAAGGAAACAGAGAATACACAGTGCTTGATGAGATCACAGAAAAAGTGATGGTGCTTGAAAATCATAATGATAAACGGCCAGAACAACAACCACAACAGCAACAAGCACCTCAAACACCAGAAAGTGGTGTTAGAAGATCTATCCGGATAAGTAGACCCCCTAAACGATACTCTCCTTCATTAAATTATGTATTATTAACTGATTCTGGTGAACCGAAATGTTATGAAGAAGCAGTGCAGGTAGAAACCAGGAAGAAGTGGGAGCAAGCCATGAAAGAAGAGATGGAATTATTAGCACATAACCAGACTTTGGACTTAGTCAGGTTGCTTGCAGGTAAAACAACATTGCAGAATAAATGGGTTTACAGGTTGAAGGAAGAAGATGGAGGTAGACAAAGGTATAAAGCTAGACTTGTGGTGAAGGGGTTTACATAGAAAAAGGCTATAGACTTTGATGAGATATTTTCTCCTGTTGTTAAAATGACTTCAATCAGAACTATTTTAAGTCTAGTAGCAGCTGAAGATTTTCATCTTGAGTAGTTAGATGTAAAGACAGATTTTCTCCAAAGGGTTTTGGAGGAAGAAATATATATGCAACAGACACAAAGATGTGAGGTAAAAGGGAAGGATTGAAGAAGAGCTTGTGTGGAAACCCAGCGGCTTCGCCCTAACATACTTTAGACACTTAAAAAGAATAGACATAAGAGGACTATACAAGACTTCGAACCAACATACCAAAAACCATAAAAAAGGAACATGTCTTTAGAGTAGTTATCAAGGTCGTCACCTGCGGGGGGTTTAGTTCCTCAAGAGGGTCCTAGTCACTACCTTAGTGTGATGGTTCTCCTCTCATGCTACGCACACACACAGAACAAACAGTATCCAATTGGTCCTCCCCGTTGCAAGGTAGAATGTCCAGGTGATGGACATACTATAGGAAATTGTCAAACATTTTCGCCGAATAATTGATCTGGTCCTTATGATGGTGTTCAATGTTGACCAGAGAGTGAAGGTGGGTCTCCAGCCTCTCCACTCACCTCTAGAGGATATCAAACTACCTCAGCTAAGCTCCCTAAGAGTTTGTTTCCACAATGATTTTACCCATCGACATTTTTATGTGCCATACAATATCCACAGTTTTATGATATATGGTTTCTTGGGTCTGAGTAATGCCTGTGTCGATCACCTAATTAACCTCCTCCGCCTCGTGGCCCTTTGATTTGTTCGCTCTTAGCTCCCAAAATTCTTGCTCCTTAACTTCTAGAATGGCCTTTCTCGCTTTTGGGACAATGTCTACATAGGCCTGTGCAACATCCCATGTTGCAGTCTCCATTTTGGTTCTTTTGCAGGGATAGGTGATGATTTTGCTCCTTGGGCTCTTCCCCTAGAGTAAACGTTCATGCCCCGTTCCATACTCTGGTAAGTATTTGTTCCTCTTAGCACCAGAAAGATACTCTGTTTCTTGAGGAATCACAATTCTCTATGAATGAGATACCAGAAGGGGGGGGAACATTTATCCCTTATGTTGGTTATGATTTGGTTTTGTCATCCAATTTCTAATAATAATTAAACATTTCTTGGGATTTGAGGCCCCCCCACACCCAGGGTGCGAACCCTACTCATCGGTGTTCGTCCACATCTAATCACATCCCTTCAAATCTAGATCAACTATGTTGGCACATTCAACCTTAAGTTGTCTTGATTGAACCTCCTCCCATTCAAAATCCCCTTGAACTATGAGCTCCTTTTCCCCTTCATTCACCAACCTATTTGCCAATTTGTTGGCGATTCAATGAACGAGGCGAAACTCCAAGTTCTGCATGTGATCCAAGTGTCTATGAATCTTTTATATGATATGGCTTAAGCACTAGTGCTTTGCAACTTTCCCTAAGTTGGAGCTGCATTGTGACCTTTTGACTACCATGATTTCCAAAGTGGAGTCATCCTCTATTGTGTAGTAATGGAAATTGGATTTCATCAAGAAGTTTAGCCCTTGTTCTAGAGCTAAGAATTTTCCTGCATTGTTCATCATCATGCCCATATTGGAGTAGTATATTCAAAGGAGTTTAGGAGTGTTTTCCCATAACACCTCTCTTGCACCAGCATGAACCAAGTTTCCCTTTGAGGTGCCATCGAAGTTTAACTTCAAAAAACCTGTCGCCAAAGGTATCCAAGACTTTTCCAATCCCTACACTCTTGGTTCCTTTCTCCTATGAACTATAGGTTTAATTCCTTTCTTTTTGCTTTGTGGAATTATGGTTAGCTCTGGCATGGTGGTTTCATCACTGGGTAGTGGCGTTGTCCCAAGGTATGTTCCATAATTGGCTTTCCCTTTCCTCTCTACACAAATTTTTTGTACCTTGTTATTGTCATTCATATCAACACTCAGGGCTTCTAGGTGGAAGTAAGCATCCACGTTCTTCATTTTGTTCTTGCACAATATTGGATATGGCCCGTCTTTTGAGTTGGTCATCATTCTTTCCCCGACTTCCTTGGAAATCACTGATCCAACCGGTATCTCATTCAATTGTTTGGTGCTCATTTGTGGGGTTTGGTATTCAGGGACCTTTACAATTTGGTTTTAAAATTGTTCTTAAGTGTTCCTAGGTCTTTAAAATTCATTATGTTCTTCGGGTCCAAGTCATATCATTCAGTCTTAAGGAACGATTTAAGGTGATTCAGTTATATGTTCATTTTCACTTTCACCATAGGTTCACTCAGTTAAATGCATGTTTGCATTGTTGGGTCTCCCTCGCAGCTCCTATCACCCTCTAGACCTTTATGATATCTCTCTCCTCCATAGTCTGTTGTCTTGTTAGTACCCACATCAAATTTTCATTCCTCCACTATATTACTAGAAACCCTTTCCTGTCGTAAGTCGTGTTGGAAAATGTAACTAGGTTCAGTCTCCATTAAATGTATTTGAGTCATATTGTAATGTACTTGTCAAAAGAATAAAGAAAACAATTTTTATTATTGTTATTGTGACTTATGAAAGCCTAGGTTTCATGCTTGGGTCACCATGTTTTATATCAAAGTACCCATCGAGGACTTCTAGGATTTATTTTGATTCAATAGAATCATTGTACTTTTAAAGAGACCCTTCTTGGGCTTTTGAAACATATAAGAAGATTTAGTATTGAGTCAAATATAATTTATGTATCCTCCACATAAATTCAGCCTAAGGACATCAATTCAACCTCCCTTGAAGCCTATATATAGAAGCAAGTCGAATTCATTTGGAGCATCTCATCTCAAGAAAGTTTGATATCTCTAAGGAAGCCAGAGAAGTGCGAAGTGTGTCTAAGGAAATCAAAGGAAGTGTGAGTTGGGTGGAGTCCAATGAGAAGAAGAAAACCTAAATTTTGGCGCCTCTCTCTCTTTTTTTCATGCCCTAGTTTTGGAGATCAAAGTCTTCCAAGTTTTGCTATTTTCGAAAGCTACCCAATGCTGGAAGCTACTACATAGTCAAAGTTGCTAGAAGAGAGGTCAAAGATCCGGGACGCTGACTTAGTGTGGAGCAAAGGTTTGGTATTTGTCTAGGGTGAAGAGTCTCAAAGAATACTATTGAAAGGAAGAGAATTTTGACTTGGTTTTCCCCTCGAAGGGGGTTTTTTCATGATGTAGTGCCTATATCTAGCGTCCATTGTTTTATGTGATTTTTCTTTAGTAATTGCTTGATGAACTAAAAGAAATAATATATAAAGAAAACCTAATAAGAAGTTGAGATCATCACAAGTAATTATCAAGTATAAGAAAATATTTCTACCTTTTTTATTTTATTACATGGTATTAGAGCTTTGGTGAAGAAAGAAAGAAAAAGGCAGTCTCAAGCACTTGTTCAAGGAACCATTCAAAAGGGTTATTTTAGGAAATAAGTCCACTATATTCAAGGAAGATGTCTAACACAATCAAGGGAGATAAAAAACTTGAAGGAGACTCAAGCCATAGGTCTTGGAAGAAAAGGATTGACCTCATCCTTTAAAAGAACAAAGTACTTGACTTGGTCAAAGGAAAAGTTAAGAAGCCTACAGATGACTCCATTGATGTTGACAAAGTAAAGTTCAAAGAATCAGAATTTGTGGCCATGACTCTAATGGTAGAAGGAATAAAGGACAATCTTGTCCCATTTATAGCCAACATCAATCATGTTCATGAAATGTATGAATCCTTGTCAAAGTTATTCACTATTAAGAACATATGTCAAGTGGCAAGCTAGAAGAATGAACTAAGGACCATAAACATGACTAAAGAAGATACAATGGCTTCCCTCTTCATGAATATTATACAGAGAATCAAAGATGATCTTTTGGCTATTGATGAATTTGTTCCAAACAAAGAACTCGTGATCACTAGTCTATTAGGATTGCCACCTGCTTGGGGTGCATTTGCTGTAGGAATTAATAGTTGGAAGGAAGCTCCCACTTTTGAAGAAATATGGACTGCCTGCAGTGACTAGTCAAGAAGAATTGAGGATATCTCTAGTTTCCAATCCTAAAGGAGTATCAAATGCCTACACTACTCAACGCAAAGGAAATAAATTGAAAGGACCAAGGAAGAAAGTAGACATGTCCAAGGTAGAATGTTATCAATGTCATAAGAAGGATCACTAAAAAAGTGACTATCCCAACAATCTAAGAAACAAGAAGAGAGAAAGAGATCATGCTAACATTGTTGAAGAAGGAGACCCAAAGAATTTCAAACCTGAAGAATATGATATAAGGGATTTATACTATTAATTCCTTTTCTTTTAGTTATTCTAATTTTCATTTTTTATGTTTAGAATTTATTAGTTTTAACATGTTTTTGGAAAATATTTTTTATTTTGTTTTATAAGTTTATAGGTATTCCTCAAGATTTGGAGGAAGCCCCCAACAACTCTCGCAGATAAGTATCTCATTTCCTTTCAGTTTTGGTTTCATGTACCCATTTAGTTTTTATTATATTAAATATTAATCATCATTCTCCCTTTATTCTCTTGATTAAGAAAACATCTGCTATATTCTCAAGGAGTATGAAAGAGGATCTCTCAAGACAAGGTTTGTTAAAGAATAAAGGTATGCTTTAAAACATTGATTTATTTATAATAAATATTTATTCATTTGACAAACTATTACTAACATTGTTGTGTCTAGCTATGTTGAATCATATTGCTTCATGTTCTGGCTAATTCATCAAGTGATAAATCTACCCCACTCATATTCTTAACTGATTTTTTTAGAAACCCTAGACACGTTCTCTAGAAAACCCTAACCTAAGGGTATGCTGACAATGTGTGTAACCCTAGCCCACTTAGGGTTATTGTGAAATGATATTTGAAGTTCTTGTTGATGATGTCATGTTTGGTATTTCAGTGTGATCATGAAATCTTAACTTGTTAGGGTTGAATGATGTTTTTCTATGATCTCAAACCTTTGAAATTTTGGAATAATAGGGTTTGCTTTGCTAAGTTATGAAACCCTAGATCTTTAGGGTTTAGTTGAGCCTATAAGAAAAAACTTTGTTATGTGTTCAAAATAAAACCTAGGAATGAAGCCCTAGGTATATATATGTGTGTGTGTGTGTGTGTACATTTGGTCAAAACCCTAGCATGGTCTAGGTTAGTGTATGTATAATGTATTAATTTTGTCTGACATATGATACGTTTATGCATGATAATGAATTCTTAGATATATGTGTTGACCTAATTATTGAGGGCCATAAGCCTTAGGATTTAATATAAGTCCTTGTCTAAGATTCTAGGATGATGATATTTGGAAATCTAGGTTTTTGTAGATAAACCCTAGTAGTAGTTAAATTTTATAGTATATGTGATATAACAATCTGAGATCTATTTATATACTGATTATTGAGATTGTGAAAATGAAATTATAGGGTTTTGGAGTTAAACCTTAGTCGAAGTAAAAATCTCTCATGTATGATGAAAATGTGATAATTTGAGATTTGTGTAAGATTGTCAAAATCAGAGTTTTAGTTTTGATTGATGGTTGATTGGAAATCTAGGGATTACAACGAACCCTTGTGGAAGTTGGTCATGTTGATGGCTAAGTTGTGATTGGTTTTGATTGATTAATACTCTTGTATGAAATATAGGATTTGTATGAAACCTTAGTAGATCTATATTTGTTTGAATTGTTTCTAGGGTTTATGTTGTAGGAGAGTATGTCATACCATTGTAAGAAACATTGAAACCCTAGATGTAATGAAAGTTGTTATGAATTAATCTAGGGTTTATGACAAAGTCCCTAGTAAGATGTTGAAGAGCATCGCCAATCACCAAATCACCCCTGTGCCATATTCCAAGCATGAGTGTGAGATCTTGTGGGATAAACTAATCCATAAAAAACCAAGGAGAATCCAGAGGTTAAGCCACCTCCAACCTCACCATATCGTGATCTCACATAAACTGGTCTCGAGATCACAAAACCAAATCGAGCTTGGATGGCACAGAATTCCTTCACCATCACTTGAGGAATTTTCCCGTCTCCTGTTGAGGGCTTCCCAAAGAAAACCATCTCCACCCCCAACCCTGGGGATTTTCCTGAGACCACCTCATCCAGATCCAAAACCTTACGGAAATCCAAATCTCAACTAAGAAATAATCCCATCACACCATGGCTATCTGGAAATGGCAAGGCAAGGCTAAAACCACTGTCAAAACCTGACAATATCCATTCCATGGATAGCAAAGAAACCAAGATACACACATGCATATTCCATGCATGCCAAAACCAACTAAGAAATCATACATGCAATCTGTTATTTGTAAGTATTCCTATTGAAGCTACCTATTCCAACCTTTCCTAGCTTGATCCTTTCTTTCCTTTGCTTTCCTTGTCCTTCCTTTGCTTGCCTTCTTTCCTTCTCTGCTTGGTGTTGTTCTCCTCTCTGATACTAACTCCAAAACTAGACTGGAAAAAAGTTGTGAATTGATCCTCATAATCCTTTTTATCATTGATGCCTCTAATTTCTTCATTTTTCCTCTATTTTCCTTCAATTTCCTCCTCACATGCAACTTGTGACCTTTCACCTTCCTTTTCTCTTAATTTCCTTTATTTTCATAAATAAATGCCAAATAATTCCTCTTGCCTTTCCAAATCATTTGTCATTGCCTTTACCGATTTCCTTAGCCATAATAAACCAAAATGAACACCCCACTAGGATTTTTTTTCCCTACATTCAACTTGGAATAAGTGTCCCATGACCTTGGTCTTATTTTTCCTTTATTAATTTTATTACATGAACTTTTAACCTGGGGTTGTTACAGCCAAACTAGAACAAAATTTGGTCATCTCAGCATTGGTCAAAATTCAAAATGTTCATTTGGTTGGTGATGCACAAAAAAATCCTTACTTAGGAAAATCTTTATCGCAAGGGCTTCTCGGGACCTTCACGTTGTAGCCTATGCCAAAAGAAAGAAGAAACTATCAACTATATCCTAAATACCTGTGAATATATAGCTACGCTATGGAATTGGGTTGCCCAAGACTTTTGGCAGACAGATAGATAAAGAGACAATATCTAGGAAACTTTAAATGATTGGAGAGGAGAAATACTGAAAGATGAAGGGATTAATCTTGCCTGGAGCCTGATTCCTAGTTTTGTGATCTAGGTAGCTTAGAAAGAGAGAAATTGACAGATATTCCAGGACAAATCCTCCCTAGCTTCCTCATTGATCTCCCAAATCCTGCACCAAATATAGGATATAATCCTAAGTTGTCAGGTGCGAAATGAAAATAGTAATCCTATAACACAAGAAAGTTGAATCTTGGAATCCCTAGGTCTGAAACGAATCCAACCTCCACTTCATAGAAGAAAGGAACCAAGAGTGTAGGGATTGGAAAAGTCTTGGACACCTTTGGCGACATGTTTTCTGAAGTTAAACTTCGATGGCACCTCGAAGGGAAACTTTGTTCATGCTAGTGCGGGAGGGGTGTTATGGGAAAACACTGGTAAAATCCTCCTAATACACTGCTCAAATATGGGCATGACGACGAACAATGCAACAAAATTCTTGGCTCTGGAACAAGGGCTAAACTTGTTGATCAAATCCAATTTCCACCACTACACAATAGAGGACGACTCCACTTTGGAAATCAAGGTAGCTAGTAGGTAACAGTGCTACTCCAACTTAGGGAAAGTGACAAAGCACTAGCGCTTGAGCCATATCATACAAAGGATTCACAGACACTTGGCTCACATGTGGAACTTGGAGTTTCGCCTCGTTCGTTGAACCGCCAACAAATTGGCAGATGGGCTAGTGAATGAAGTGGCAAAGGAGTTGATGGTCCATGGGGATTTTTAACCATTAATTATTATCTTTAATGAGTAGTATAAGTATTTTTAATATAGTTTATAATGTTAATTTAATTATTGCTATTTTTTGTTAATTATTAATATTAAACTTATTAAGTAGATTTGAAGGCAAAAACCAATTTAACTGCATACTAATTATTAACAAAATATTTTTAAGTTAATTAGAAACCAAAAAATTTAAAATTTTAATATATAATATTTAAAATTCTTTTTTTATAAATTTAATGTTTTTATGAAAATATAGAAACCATTATTAGAATAAGGCCAAAGAATTAGCAATTAGGAAAATTATCTCTGCACTATTGATATTTCCATATTCTCCTGATTGTTTCAACTAATTTAAAATTTTTCTATTTCACTTTGAAATTTACCACAACTATAACTTAATATATTGTATAACAATAACTAACATTTTTTATATATCTCATTAGACATTTAAGATAAAATAAATTGAAAAACTTCAGTGTTCCAACCTATCTAACCACATAAACTTTAAAAAAAACAAAAACAAAATTGTTGCGGCTTTTAATCTTGATTTTCAATTGAACATCTTCCCACCAATAAAATGTTAATATGATCTAATTTTGTTATCAGTTCAATAATATTAAAAAACAAATATATATATATATATATATAAATCATAACTATAAGTAAAAGAAAATGAAGGTTCAACCTTTAATAACATAAAATTAGTATTTGAAAAATGAATGAGGCATTCGACTCTTAACCAACTATGATAATTCGGTGGAAAGACTTTGAATAAATCTTCAACGGGATCATGTTTGCTGCTTACAAACTAAGGCAGTTTTTCTTCCCAATATGTAATTGCAGGCCTTCCTCGAGAGTGGAACTCACAGTTGTAGGGATTTATTTAAAATCGTTCCAAATGTCATGAAATGACAGAGTCCTACATTTGGATTAATTTTACCTAAATGGAGACTATCACTTCAAATGTGAAGTCAGGCCCCAACCTGGTATATATGACTACGCAACCATTAAAAGTGACAATTAACAGTGACAAACTTAGCGTAGTATCCACGGCTATAGTTTCATTATTTGGATTTTGTAATGTAAAATTCAAGAACTAACGAATTGAAATGAAATGATATAACTATCAGTTTCTTGATTTTCACCTTTTTTTCAATTTAATCATTTTTTTATTCAAATTAATGATAAAATAACTTAATTAGCTTAATCTTCCAATAATTCTTCGGCCAAAAAAGTAATACCAAATTTATCCTATTATATTAAAATCGTTATTATTATATTAATTTTAAATTAATAAATTTAATATTAACATTAAAATATATTAAAATTAAATTTCTATATTAATTTCATTTCATCACTTAATTTAATAGTAAAAATAATATTCTTTTAATATTAATATTAAATTTAATAAAGTTTTTACATGATATTATAACAAAAATTCTAATAAAATTTGAAAATTTAAAATGTTTAATTTTAGATAATTCAATTTTTTTTTGTATAAAAGCTCAATCAAGTATAATAGCTTGATGTAGCACTCGATGGAGCTCATGTTAACCACACAAATGGCTCGATCGAGGGTTTAAAAAACCCTTGATCGATCTATTTAAATTACAAATTTAGGAGCCCGATCAAGTGATTTAAGCGCTCGATCGAGCCTCTTAAGTCATAAAATCAACAATTTTATCACCCCTTCTGCAAAAATTCCTGCAACTCCATTTTGTACCCTAGTAGACTTAGGGATAAATTTTTCCTCAGGTGGCGGAGTTGATCATGCTTGATTCATGAATGAATCCTCTATCCAATGTCATATGAGTTTGACATTTTCAAATTTATATGATATTTTTCATCTAATCTCTTTTAAACATAATTCTTGAATTTTTTTTAACTGTTTTAAAGATGTTGAATAAAAAATCAATATCGTAAAATATACACAATATATATATTTTACGATATATATATATATATATATATATATATATCTTGGGATTATAAAACCATTAGAATAATATTAAACCCAAGGGATTAATATTATAAACCTAAGGTATATAAACCCTAAGATAAATATTATAAACCCTAAAATAAAAATGGTTGACCATGGTTAATTTTCATATTAAGACAATATTTGTCGCAATGCAATGTTGGAGCATGGTTAGCCATGGTTGACCATCTTTGATTTTCATATAAAGAAAATCTTGTCACAATGCGATGTTGAACCATGGTCGATTTTCATATCGAGAAAATATTTGTCACAATGTGATGTTGGAACATGGTTAGAAAATGATTATAAACCCAAGCGATTTATATTAAACCCAAAGATAAATATTATAAACCCTATGAATAATATTATACCCTAAGAATATAAACCCTTGGATTAATAAACATAAGGGATTGATATTATAAACATAAGGGAATAATAAACCCAAGAGATTAATTCTAAAAACCCAAGAGAACACATTTTTTTATTATGTAAGCTTGGCAGGACTACATCTTCATCATGTCCAATATATCACCCTGATTGAGGCAGGGAATTGAACCAATGAATTCAGATGAAGGAGTGCCTTAACAAGCACTCGATCATTGTTTATCCAAGACCCCGTGGACAAGGGAATAATTTTAAACCAAAGGGATTAATATTATAGACCCAAGGTATATCAACCCTAAGATAAATATTATAAACCCTAAAATAGACATGGTTGAACATGTTTGATTTTCATATTGAGACAAACTTTGTGACAATGTGACATTGGACCATGGTTGACCATGGTTGATTTTCATATTAAGACAATATTTGTCACAATGTTACATTGGACCATGGTTGACAATGGTTGAAAATAGTTTACCATGGTCAATTTTCATATTGAGACAATATTTGTCACAATGTGACATTGGACCATGGTTGACTGTGATTATAAACCCAAGGGATTTATATTAAGCCCTATGATTAATATTTTTTTGTAAGGGTGGTTCACGAACATTGAATGATCACTACATCCACGAGAAAATCCAATTAGATCAACCCAAAGGGATCTACCCACTGACCAAACTAGTAAGGCCTAACCCCAAGGACATCGAGGAGATTTGACCTCATGACCTCCCGATAGGCGAGGTACTTAGCAATAGGAACTCTACAAATTGAGCTATCCCTTGAGGCTTACCCTAGGATTAAATATTATAAACCCTATGAATAATATTATACCCTAAGGAAATAAACGCTTAGGTTAATAACCCAATGGATTGATATTATAGACCCAAGGGATATATACTAAAACCCCAAGGGATTATAAAACCAATGGAATAATGTTAAACCCAATGGATTGATATTATAAATCCAAGGTGTATAAACTCAAAGATAAATATTATAAACCCGACAAAATAATATTAAAACCAAGGAATTAATATTATAAACCCAAAGATAAATATTATAAACCCTATAGAATAATATTAAAACCAAGGAATTAATATTATAAACCCAAAGTGTATAAACCCAAAGTGTTTAAACATGGTTGAGCATGGTTTACCATGGCTGATTTTCATATTGAGGCAATCTTTGTAATAATGTGACATTGGACCATGGTTTAACATTGTTGATTTTCTTATTGAGACAATCTTTTTCACAATGTGACATTGGACCATGGTTGACCATGATTGGCCATAGTTGATGATGGTTGACAATGATTGACCATGCTTGATTTTCATATTGAGACAATCTTTATCACAATGTGACATTGGACCATGGTTGACCAAGATTATAAACTCAAGGGATTCATATTAAACCATAGGATTAATATTATAAACCCTATGAATAATATTATACACTAAGAAAATGAACCCTTAGATTAATAAACCCAAGGGATAAATACTAAAACCCCAAGGGATTATAAACTCAAGGAAATTATATTATAAACTCAAGGCGTATAAACCTTAAGATAAATATTATAAAATGCTAAGATAAAAATGGTTGACCATGATTGATTTTTGTATTGAGACAATCTTTGTCACAATGCGACATTGGACCATGGTTGATCATAATTGATTTTCATATTGAGACAATATTTGTCACAATGAGATGTTGGACCATGGTTGATTTTCATATTAATACAATATTTGTCACAATGCAATTTTGGACCATAGTTGACCATGATTGATTTCCATATCGAGAAAATCCTTTGAAAAATTATAAAATAAATATTATAAACCAAGAAATATAAACCCTATGATAAATAATATAAATGTTAAAATAAACATGGTTGACCATGATTGATTTACATATTGAAACACTATTTGTCACAATACGACGTTGAACTACGGTTGACCATGGTTGACGATGGTTAACAATTCTTGACCATGGTCAATTTTCATATTGAGATAATATTTGTCACAATGTGATGTTGGAACATGGTTGACCATGATTATAAACCCTAAGGTTAATATTATAAAGATTAAAATAAACATGGTTGGCCATGGTTCATTTACATATTGAGACAATCTTTGTCACAATACGACCTTTGACCATGATTAATTTTCATATTGAGACAATCTTTGCCACAATTATTTTCACAAAATATGAATTTTTTTTCACAAAGTTTATTTTTCTTTATATACACATTAAATTTACCTTAATTATAAATAAAATTTATTTTAATTTGATTTCACGTAAAAAAAAAAGCAAATTAAAATAATTTTTAGATCGAATCTTACCAAATATGTGCTCTATGTGAATTAAATGCAAAGAATCACTAAAAGAAAGTGACAAATTTTTCACTGATAATATTAATAATGCATAAATAAACCTTATGTTCACAAGTTTTAATGTTTTAAACATTATTGGATCATGAGATTTACAATTAAAATATCGGTAGAATGTTGTATTCTAAGTAGTGTTTTGTTTTGTTGGATTTGGTTTAAGTTTGTTAAGAGAATTTTTAAAATTGTAAATTTAAGTTGTGTAAATTTCAAAACTTAAGTGTGTTTTTTTTCTTTAACTAGTAAATTATTTATACATTTAAAAAGACATTTAAAATAATGAAAAATTACAATTTCATCAAAATTATATTGTTAAATTCCAATCATAAAGACATATATTAATTAAATTGCTAATAAATGAAATATAGACACTTCTATATTTTCAACAAGGGAGAGTTCTCTTCTAAAATTGTCAATAGCAATTAGTGCATCTTATTTATTTTCCTATATTATTTGGATTACGGTTAGCCCTTTTTAGTGTGAAAAATGGTTATAACGAAAAGAATTTTAATGCTTTATTAAAAAAATTTGAAACATGTAAATTTTAATAAATTAAAATAGATTGCTTTTCTTTTTTAGTAAATTTCATTATTTTAGCTCACGTATTGTTAAAATGAAATATGTAAATTTAAATAATTTACAATAGATTGCTTTTCTTTTTTAGTAAGTTGTATTATTTTAGCTCGCGGTATTGTTAAATTCGTGATGATATGATATAAAATATTAATATATAAACAATGAAATTTAAGGTTTTAATCTCTATACATCAAACTAAAAAAATGATTTACATAGTACTTGTGTAAATACATATATGTGACTTGCATATAATTTTTTTTAAATAATATCTATGACTAGAAAATATCTTCCTATACTATTCCAATATTGAGATAACCGTCACCAAGACACATGCTTCATACGCACACACTCCTATGCATATCTTAATATTGAGATTTTCTTACACAACAATGATTGCTAAAACATATTAATGTATAAAGCACTTAAATCACCACATATCCGCTTACTGAAATATCAATTTACATTGTTAAACAAGGAGCCACTGCCGTGGCGGTAGTCCCTGCCGGGGTCTGCAGGGACAATGGATTACAAGTTCTGAGGAATTTGGTGTAATAACCACATAGAGATTACAAATTCTGAGGAACATCAATGAACAAAATTCAGACTATAGATGTATGTCATTCCCTACCTGTAGTTCCTGTTTTCTTTCTTGGTCAAGCTACTTGATAGCCATCGTGAAACACTCCTTTACACACACAGCCAAAGGCGAGGTAATATTTCTTATTTGAAGTCCGAGCATTCAAGAAAAGACTTCTATGGAAATATTATGCAGACATCAGATGGCTTTGCACAGTCTGCCAAGGATAAAATACGCTCGTCCAACGCTCCAAAGATAAGACCCTCATATGATGATTTTCAATTGCAGAATAAAGTTTCTTCATATAATGCTGAAGTGAAGAGCACGGTCAGGTCGGATTCTGATTCCACCTCGGATTCTGATTCCAGGTCGGATTCTGATTCCGACTCGGATTCTGATTCCACCTATGTTGAGCTCTGACAAATCATATATCAAGAGTGCGGAGATTTCTTCCTCTTCTTATGGAGAGTCCGGAAAACCCTTTTATCAATGCTAAGTTGCAGAGTTCTATCCATTACCTGAAGATCATGCGGATTCTGATTCCACCTATGTTGAGCTCTGACAAATCATATATCAAGAGTGCAGAGATTTCTTCCTATTCTTACGGAGAGTCCCGAAAACCCTTTTATCAATGCTAAGTTGCAGAGTTCTATCCTGCCACGAAAACCCTTTTATTAATGCTAAGTTGCAGAGTTCTATCCTGCCATTACCTGAAGATCATGTTTTCGATATAAAAAAAAAATTAAGATTCATAAACCACCAAACAAATTTCAGAAAATACTAAACAGAGAAAAAAACAGATATGTGATCAGTAATTACCGGAAAAAAAATTGTCAGCTGGACAGTGGACTAGTGGTAGTTCCTCTCAATATTGATCTAGATAGAACATAGGAATAAAAATTGTCTGCTGGACAGTGGACTAGTGGTAGTTCCTCTCAATATTGATCTAGATAGAACATAGGAATAATTGGGGGAAGCATATAATAAATTATAATAATGCACAACCCAACTGGAAAAAACACAAGCACAGACCATGCTATAGCAAAAGCACGAGAAACTGCCTCAATCTTTGGAAATGACCCAATTTGGAAAAACACAAACAGGAATCAAGCTATATCACAAGCACGAGAAACTGCCTCAACAAAATAAATTTCTAGAGTACAGTTGGAAAGATATATTAGTTTGAACATCTATAAGTAATCCAAAACTTCAAAACAAAGGTTACCGGGACATTGGCTAACTCATAAGGTCATACCTTATCCGAGAAATAATCATGATGAGATTTATAAAATTCACCTTCCTCATACCTGTGTTCATGTACTATCACTTAGATATCCGGTTATGGAACTATATAATAATAAAACGGATTGCAAAGATGAGCTGTACATAATTAACATAAATACAATCTGCAATGAGACAAAAATGGTTACATTAAAATTTAACTGCATACCGTAGAACCTGCATAAGTTCTCCATTTTCTACTGGTACTTGAGAATAAACTGAAATGCGCTTCTCAATTGCCTTTCAGATAACAAACAAAATGAAATAAAATCAATCATTTGTACCAAATTGGCTAGTAAAGTTTATAACAGATTATCATGATATACAGTCACAAAGTATGTACAGCATGCTGGATATGTGCATAATGAAATTACATATATAGAATAAAGAAAATGAATAACTCATCCCAATTCAGAAAAGCAAATTGTACAGTAAACAATAAACAGAAACATAGGTAAAATAATACCAAATGCAATACAAATCTCTGTGGTGCTTCGAGGGCAATGTACTGTAGTGACAGTAGATAAAGACAAAGTTTACAGATATCATGAACAATTCAGAGTTCAGTTCGAAGTCAAACATACATTTCAGATATCAACAACAATTCAGAGTTCAGTTCGAAGTCAAACATACATTTCAAGATTGTTAAAATATTTTAGATATCATCAACAATTCAGATTTCAGTTCGAAGTCAAACATACATTTCAAGATTGTTAAAATATTTTAAATAGTTATTACCTGATGTTGCTCTGGCTCATGCCCATTGCAAGAGACATATGTTTGGATAACATCTATTGCCCCGTCTTTAGACTTGGCAATAAGATTGGACCACATCTGTTTAATAACATGAAAAAAATTTAAGCAAATTGTACAGTTAACAATAAACAGATACATAGGTAAAATAATAGCAAATGCAATACAAATCTCTGCGGTGCTTCGAGGGCAATGTACTGAACCAGAAATTAATAACGTACGTTGTCAATTGATTAGCAAAGCTCTCTCATCATAGCTAGTTATCAGTAGATTTTGTATTCCATCAAGCAGGAGCTGGACTGAATTGTACTGAATTGTAGAACTTGGAAAAGTTTATGTTGTTAATCTTTTGCAGAATAGATTAATCATTTCTCATTCAGCATTTGGTGCTTTTGTTTTTTCTGTTGTACAAGCTCAACCATCTATTAAACATGAGGTATGGCTGTAGAAAGGGCATATTTCACACGTAACTACAGCGTGGTTATTTTTGCCCCGTCTTTAGACTTGGAAATAAGATTGGACCACATCTGTTTAATAACGTGCAAAAAAAATTAAGCAAATTGTACAGTTAACAATAAACAAAAACATAGGTAAAATAATACCAAATGCAGTACAAACCTCTGCGGTGCCTTGAGGGCAATGTACGAAGCCAGAAATTAATAACGTAGGCTGTATTTACACTAACAAATACTGCAAATTTTCCTCGCAAATTCACTTCAATCAGTGAAGATGGGGTTTGAGAAATTGAAAGCCAGAGCATCAAAGGGGTTGAATTCCTTGGCCGGAGCCTGTGTGTCGTTATACAGGTCCGTTGCTTGTTGCTTGCATTCTAGAAAATATGAGCGCCTCGGAGATAAAAGGAGAAAGAGGGTTAGGGTTTGGAAACTGAGAGGCCCAAAAGGCAGATCCAGGGTTTGTGTGCACAAATTGAAATCCAAATTGGCTTCTCCTAAATCACTGCTAGCCAAGCTGAGAGACAGTTATGTCAATAAAATGCTTTCCCTCTCTGCAACTGCCTTCTTTTCTAGCAGAATGATGAGCAATAACTTGGGATCTCAGTGCACCTCGATTGTGCATCCCTTTGGAAGAATCTGCAATGCTCAATTTGACGAGATTATAATCAGAGAAATGTATAAGTCTGCACTCGCTCGAGGTCAGCTGACACATAGATCCATCGCTCTGTGACTCTGCCTCATCTTACCTGATGCAGATCTGTTGTTACAGCTAGTATGTACTGTACACATTGAATTTCATTAACATTTTCATTTGCTTCCAGTATGTATACATGTGAAAATATTTATGAGATTGAAATCCAGTCTTTGCTCTGATTCTCACTGTAATTATAAGTAGGTTTTTCAAGAATTTAGAAAGGGATCACCAGTGGGAAGTGGGAATTATAAGTAAGTTTTTCAAGAATTTAGGAAGGGATCACTAGTGGGAAGTGGGAGTGGGGTTGTTTACAATATATAACTTTTGTTGGATTTATAGGAGTTTTGTTAATATGCTTTTTCTTTTTGTTAAGTAATTCTGGTCAACATTGATCGAAATTCCGGTATATTTTGAAATATAATATATATTTTGAACAATATTTGGTCAATTTTGTATGTTTTGAAATATAATACATACTTAACAATATTTCACTGTAACTGATGTAAACGCTTTACTGGCAGTTCAAAATTTTCCCTGATTTCTGGAATCGAGCGAAGAAGAAATGTTTGGGAAAGTTTCGATTAGCAAAGTTCTCTCATCATAGCTAGTTATCAATAGATTTTGTATAGCAGTATGCCATATTTCCATCTTCAAACAGCATAAATTCATTTTAAAGTTCATGTAGTTTGCACAGCCCAACTGGAAAAAACAGAAGTACAGACCATGCTACAGCAAAAGTACAAGGAACTACCTCAATCTTTGAAAATGACCCAATTTGGTTATACTGGTAATGAAGTTAACGAATGTGAGAATAATGCAGAAATAGAATTAGTTATGAGCAGTTGAACAGAATTATTTGTGAGCAGTTTAACAAGAATTAGTTGTGAGTGGTTAGGAATTGGTTGCATGAGTTTCCTATATAAGTGTCATGTAATTGAGCAAATAATTAATGAAGTTTGGTTTTCACTTTGTCTCACATTTGGTTTTCTGTTTTAATTTGGTATCGGAGCTCTCTTTAGTTTGCGCCTCTCTCCTCTTCGTGGGCAGTGAGACTCTGCCATTAGAGTGTGCGCTGGAGCTGATGCGGGTGCCTGCTGCGCAAGTGCTGAAGCGTGGAGTGCGTCCAGAAGAAGACGACCAGACGGAGGTTTTTTAAACTGTTGTTGGCCCTGTCCAGAACCCACTCTTGCTGGTGTGCTGTCAGCTGGTGCTGTCGAGAACCGTCGAGAAGCCTTGTCCAGAACGTTGCTGGTGCTGTCGAGAACCGTCAAGAAGCCTTGTCCAGAACGTTTGCTGGTGTTACAGTGTGGCCGAACCAGACCTTGTCCAGAACCGTCCGTCGAGAAGCGAAGGTGGCCCGTTGCAGCCATCAAGGAGGGCACCGTTGTGCGTATGAAGGGACCACCCCTTGAAAACCTTTGCGTGCTGCCAGAACTCGGGTATTTTTAATTTTTGTCTCAGGAAATTTTAAAGCTGTTTTGCCTCAGAAATTGTTTCCAGAAAGCAGTCAAGATTTGATCCAAGTGTATACGCAGAGTTTTATTTATTAAATTTCTCAGGCAGTGAGGCCTGCGGTATTATTGTTTAAGAAGCTTGCGTTTTTTTTGTTTGAATTTGGTCATTGGTGGAGAGATGGCTAATCCCCTTGCAGATTCATATTTAAATGAGTCTTCAAGACTTGATGGAGAAAATTATGTCAATTGGAAATTTAAGATCATAACAGTACTGGAGGCATACAATCTCTGGCCGATTGTCAAAGGTGACGAGACCAAGCCTCCACCTCCTACTAATACTCAAGATTGGGAGAAGCGTGAAATGAAAGCAAGGGTGCTGCTACGCATGTCAGTGAAGGACAATATTATTCCTCACATTCGGGACTGTGAAACTTCGAAGGCGACATGGGACACTCTCAAAGGTTTGTTTGAGACTTCTAATGCAAACCGTATTTTATTTTTAAAAACAAAGCTGCTATCTATCAAAATGGATGCCAATGAAAGCATTAGCAACTTTGTTTCCCGAATTAAAGACTTTAGTGATAAGCTTGGTGATATTGGTGAAAAGGTTTCTAGTACAGACTTGGTAACTGTTACTTTAAAGGGGTTAGTCCCAGACTATAAAGTCTTTATTTCAGCTCTCTCAGCTAGACCGACACCTCCTACATTTGAAGACTTGGCTGGAATTCTTCTTCAAGAAGAAGAGCGCATGAAAACTTTTGAACTGGAGTCAAATGGTTCTGATTTGGCTTTGACTGCAAGAGGCCAAAAACCATTCCGAGGGAGACCATGGGACAGAAACAGAGGCCGTTTTCAAGCAAAGCAGAAAGATATGGCACCTCCTGATTCTTATGTTAAAAGGAACATTGAATGTCATTATTGTGGAAAACCTAGACATCTGGCTAAAGATTGCTATAGGAGAAAGAATAATGAATCAAATCAAAGACATAGCAGGCATAATGGAAATTACACAAACAAAGACACCTCAGTGAATGATGGATTTAAAAATCTTAAGTTATTTCTTTCTGATGCTGCATTGTCTGCTGAAACTGATGATGAGAATGCTTGGTTTATAGATTCTGGTGCATCGGCACACATGACTTGTAATAAAGAATGGTATGATAAATATTATGAGAAATCTGATGGTACACACATTTACCTAGGAGATGATAGGTCACTTAAAGTTCAAGGCTATGGCATAATAAATGTGTACTTACCTAATGGACAAATGCGACAGATTCATAATGTGATGTATGTACCTGCTCTTAAAAAGAATTTGCTATATGTTTCCACTATCACTGATAATCATTTAAAAGTAGAATTTGGTAAATTGGGGTGTATAGTGAAAGATGTTCAGGACCACTACAAGGTTGTTTCTACAGGTACCAGGGTTGGAGGATTATACAGATTGGATGTGACAGTCAAGCGCCATGTTGCATTGACATCTCAAGAGACATCGACAGCAGAATTATGGCATCACAGGTATGGGCACCTAAATTACAATGATTTATCGTTGTTACAAAGGAAATCAATGGTTGAAGGTCTTCCTGTTATGAAGTGTGAACATTTACCATGTGAAGCTTGTGCACTTGGTAAACAGCATAGAGACGAGTTTCCTGTTCATACTGAGAAACGAAAGTATGATATACTTGAATTAATTCACACTGATGTATGTGGACCTATGCAAACTAGGTCTCTTGGTGGTGCTTCATACTTTGTTATTTTTATTGATGATAGATCTAGATATACCTGGGTCTATTTCATTAGAAGGAAAAGTGACATATTTGAGTATTTTAAAGAGTTTCGAAATATGGTTGAAAAACAAACAGGAAAGTGCATCAAAATACTCAGATCTGATCAAGGGGGTGAATATAAATCAAAAGCATTTAACACCTATTGTAAATCTAATGGAATTCAACAACAGTTCACAGTGCCACATACCCCTCAGCAAAATGGTGTTGCTGAGCGATGGAATAGAACCTTGGTGGAATCTGCTCGTAGTATGCTGCAAGGTAAGAACATCTCTAATGGTTTCTGGGCAGAAGCCATTAACACTGTTGTTTATCTGAAGAATCGATGTCCCACTAAGAAATTAGTTTTTCAAACTCCTTTTGAGGTTCTTTATGGTTATAAACCTAATGTGAGTCATTTCAAAGTCTTTGGATGTACTGCTTTTGCTCATATTCCTAAGGCTAACAGAAGCAAACTTGATGCCAAGTCCATCAAGTGTGTTTTCATTGGATATTGTACGGATCAGAAAGCCTATAAATTGTATGATTCAAGTTCCCATAAACTATTTGCAAGTCGTGATGTATTGTTTCATGAGCAGACTGATAAAAGTAACACAGAATGATACATGGCCTATTTCTAATGATGCACATCTCAAGCTTGATACTTTGATTAAGCAGGAACAGGAACAGGTCCAGGTACAGGTACAGGATCAGGATGATAGCAGCAGTATGAGCACATCTAGCAGCAGTGAGTCATCACAAGGAGGTGATACACCTCAAAGCCAACGAATCATGGATGGAACACCCACACCAAGAAGGTCGTCCCGACAGACTCGGCTTCCTGAAAGGTATAGAGACTATGCCTTAATGTCTAATATAATGAATGTTGAAGAACCAATTGATTATGAGCAGGCTAAACAACATGAACCATGGATTAATGCTATGAATGATGAGTATGCTTCTATTATGAAAAATCAAACATGGGAATTAGTGGAACTTCCTGAAAATAAAGTTCCAATTGGAAGCAAATGGTTGTACAA
The DNA here is from genome assembly GCA_031772625.1 of Pinus tabuliformis. Classification (NCBI taxonomy): domain Eukaryota; kingdom Viridiplantae; phylum Streptophyta; class Pinopsida; order Pinales; family Pinaceae; genus Pinus; species Pinus tabuliformis. The sequence goes on along the minus strand of CM062812.1, from coordinate 567,661,393 downwards.
AACAAAATTTAAAGCAGATGGTACAATTGATAAATTTAAGGCAAGATTAGTAGCAAAAGGATATGCTCAACAGGAGGGAATTGATTATGAAGGCACTTTTGCACCAGTAGCTAAGTTGAATACAATTAGATTACTGATTGCCTTAGCCACAAAACATAATTGGAATATACATCAATTGGATGTCAAATCTGCTTTTCTAAATGGTGATTTAAAAGAAGAAGTTTATTTGGTTCAACCTGAAGGGTTTGTCAAACAGGGACAGGGACATCTGGTTTGCAGGTTAAGAAAGGCATTGTATGGGTTGAAACAGGCACCAAGATCATGGTATGTAAAGATTGATACCTTCTTTCTTCAGAATGGATTTGTGAAAAGCAAAAATGATCCTAACTTGTATTTTAAGAAAGATGAAAAAGGAAATGTTGCTTTAATATCTTTGTATGTGGATGATCTCATTATAACAGGCAGGGCTCACAAGTTAATTGAAGAAATTAAAGTTCAGTTGTCACAGGTTTTTGAAATGAAAGATTTGGGTGAAATGCATTACTGCTTAGGAATTGAGGTATGGAGAGAACCTGGTAAAACTTTGATCACTCAAAGCAAATATACAAAGGAGATTCTTAAAAAGTTCAATATGACAGATTGCAAAGCTATGTCAACTCCCTTAGAACAGAATGCAAAGTTGTACAAAGAAGATGGATCGAAAGAGGCAGATGGGACATTATATCATCAGTTAGTGGGAAGTTTGAACTATCTCACCACTACCAGACCAGACATTGCATACTCAGTCAGTATCCTTAGTCAATTCATGGCTAAGCCTTCAGGAAATCACTGGATTGCTGCAAAGAAAGTTCTTCGATACTTAAAGGGAACAGTGAATCTTGGTATTATGTATACTGATGTATCTGATGTTGCACTGATAGGTTTTTCTGATTCAGATTGGGCAGGAAATCCAGATGACAGACGATCTACCTCTGGCTATGCATTTCATATTGGATCAGGGGTCATATCTTGGAGTAGTAAGAAACAGCCAACTGTTTCTTTATCATCAACAGAATCAGAGTACAAAGCTTTGACCAATGCCACCTGTGAAGCTATTTGGTTGCGGAGAATTCTTGTAGATCTTGAAGAAGCGCAAAGTGGTGCAACATGTATCAATTGTGATAATCAGAGTGCTATCAAATTAGCACATAATCCAGTGTACCATGCTAGAACAAAACACGTTGAGTTACAGTACCACTTTGTACGTGAGAAAATTGAGTCAAATGAAATTGGATTGATATTCTGTAACACCAAGAATAATGTGGCTGATATATTTACTAAGCCCCTTGGTAAAATCAAATTTGAAGTTTTTAGAAGTCAGTTAGGTATTGTAGAAAATCCATTTCTCCATTAAGGGAGGATGTGAGAATAATGCAGAAATAGAATTAGTTATGAGCAGTTGAACATAATTAGTTGTGAGCAGTTTAACAAAAATTAGTTGTGAGTGGTTAGGAATTGGTTGCATGAGTTTCCTATATAAGTGTCATGTAATTGAGCAAATAATTAATGAAGTTTGGTTTTCACTTTGTCTCACATTTGGTTTTCTGTTTTACTTACGAAACCTTGAAATTTAATACGTGGTTTCATTTTGTGGTTTAATTTTGAAATTCCAACCTACTCCCAATGATCGAGTAATAAAAGTTTTAATCACAGTATCAGCTATGCTATACATATTCTAATACTTCAGAGAAATATATTCTAAGCCAGCGGGTATAACATTGCGGATTATAAAGATTCGCAATTTCAAGGGGGCATTATTTATCGTGACATTTTCGACTGCCTATTTTCCTTGTTCAGTACAATTTATCTTCACAATTTCTTTTGGTATACGCAATCCAGTGAAGAAAGAAACAATGCCCTGTATAGTCAGTCAGCGACGCACAGTGCTGAGGAAATGACTTTTCAGTGATAATTAATAACAAACACTGAAAACGAATATATAACTTTAACAATGCACGTAGAGCTGAGGAAATGACTTTCCAGTGATAATAACAAACACTGAAAGCGACTTGCACGTAGAGCGAATCAGATATTATTTGATTTTATAAAATCGATTTGCGTACAAAAAGCATCCGCTATCGCTTTATGAAGCGCGGTGATGAAAGCGAAAAAAGGCTAGGAAAACTGGCTCCAATAAGTCGTGAAAACAAAAAAACAAATTCGTGAAACATGACGGCCAATGTGTCATTCCGAACACTTCACCAGACTTAGCTGTCCGATGTGGACAACTCACCCCAAGAGATTGGCACTCCACATGAGCGATGAGAGATGATAGACACCTCGAGTATTACAATTTTGAGCAGAAAACGTCCTGTCTTCCTTAAATTAATTAAGCTTTCATGGTTTCTGCTCAGAGGCGCATTCTCCGCTCCGACCTTTGAGGCGCATTCTCCGCATGAATTCCAGCTCGTCGCTGATCGGTCAGGGATGTCAGGCCCTTTAACTGCTTTTCGACTGCTTTCCGATTTTTTGTTAGGGAAGGCAGGGAATGTCAGGGCTGTCAGGGGAGGGTGGCGGAGAAAGAGAGTGGCGGAGCTAGGAGATGGTGGCGGAGGGGAGAAAGAGAGTGTCGGAGGATAGAGAGTTTACTGGTAGCCAGAGCCGAACGATACCGGAAAACAGGCCATTGTACAGCCTAGGTAGACTACTCCTTCGCTTTACGCTGAAAAGGCTGTATTGAATTGGTGACCTCAAGATGAGGTGACGCGAGGAAGTGAGTTATTAAGCGGCCAGCTTTCATTTTTCCGACGCTCTATTGTATTTTCCAGCAATTAATGATTCGAGGGAGAATCGTAAAAATTAAAATAAAATGTTTTCTTATTAATTTACTTCTAATTTTAAGTATGAATTATTATTACATATAGATTTATAGGTTTTAGTTTGAATAATGGATAGGAAGAGTGTTACTATCTAAAATCAATTCCATTATTTTATTACATATAGATTTATAGGTTTAAATTTGAATAATTGAGAGGAATTGTGACACTGAAATTCACTTCTATTTTATGTGCATTTTTTAAATTATTACCCCTAACACTCTATCGAGAAACTAAATTCTTATATATACATGCGCAGAATCCCACAAACAAGTCATTACCTTATGTTGGGTATAATTAACGAAAGTTGTTGCAGAAAGAATAATTAAAGAAAGCTGTTCGTATCAGATGATACAAATGGCACTGAAATGCTTAGGGAAAGAAATACAACCAATACAATAAAAATATTCAAATTCTGAGCGTGACTTGAATTTAGGGGGGAAAAATATTCAAATTCTGCGTGTAATTCGAATGTGAAGGGGAAAAATATTCAAACGCTATACCAATTCACTGGTCTGAAACCGTACTGTATAAAACCAAAGACAAAAACCGTACTGTATAAAACCAAAGACAAATTCTATCGTAACAAGGTAAAGACAAAGCTTTTAAATAGACACTCGTCACACATGCAAAAAGAAATGTATAACTAGCATTTGTACCAGATGTTGCAAAGAAAACGCCGTAAGGCATAAAGTGCGGAAATCCATTATCCATGTAGTGTGTGCATTATTCAACAAGGTGGATCTCTTTAAATTTGTTGCAAACATTTATGTTATTGCATTGCTAATTTATTTAGAATCTACTACTACCTCCTCTTCTTGGAATATTAAATTTCTTATCACCCCATGATGACAATCCCTCTAATTATTGGAATCACAATTTTTTCCACTTTAGTGGGTTTACCGTCAACCTAAAGAAACATGAATTTGAGTCACTCAACTAAAAAGAAATTGCTAAATTGCTATTTATCATGTTTTGAGTAAAAACAATTAATAACTCATATTTACAACCCTTGAAATATTTACAACCTTTTAAGTCTTGTATTTATAACTCATATTTATAACCCTTTAAAATGAAACTAACTATCTATATTTTTATTAATAATAAAAAGAATCTTCTTTATAAAACTGATACTCACATGCTACTCCTATTGAAAAGGAATCAATACTCTTTGATAAGCAATATTCTTTGATAAGCAAGGAAAGCATTCTTGCTGTCAAATATTTATGCTGCTGCAGGCAAGTGGGATGATGTTGCAAAGGTGAGAAGAATGATGAAAGATAAGGAGGTAAAGAAGAATCCTGGATGTAGTTGGATTGAAATCAAGAATGTGGTGCACAAATTTATTGTAGGAGATAGATCACACCCACAGTCAGAGAGAATTAATTTATGCAATGCTGGATCACTTGTCTAAGCGGATGAAGGAGGCAGGATATATGCCTGACATGTTGTCCGCCCTGAAAGCAGGGAAAAGTCTAGCTAAGGTTCAGCTAATGCGACACCTTCTGAAGCAAAGAACGATCCATTACCCAGCTTCTGGAGTGAGGATACCAATCCTCGACCTCTCCCTTGGCTTACAGGAGCGGAAACCTTGCTCATTTCTTGTCTCTGCAATAATCCTCGTCTGGCGGGTAATTGACTCCACGAGGGTTCATCATCTCATCTTCCTCTTGCGATTGCTCTCTTGGTTGAAAGTGGTTCTTCTCCCCTTTTTGCTATGAGTTATCTAGGTCTTATGAGACCCGTCTTGTTTTCTTGTTCACAGGTGAGTGAATGGTTCTCAATCACAGTTCGAAGGTGGTTTGAAATTATCTTCCCCTAAATAACCAAGTGCTTCCTTTCTTTTTCCACGTTGACAAATGTTCCACCAAGTCTGCGGCTTATTTATTTTTTTGTTATTAATGCATGGACCCTATTTAATTTCTACGGAAGAGTTTCTCGGAGGAGGGTTTCAGATTTAGCTATGGCTACTTCAACGACGTTTAGGTAGTTTTAACTGCTCTAATTTCTTCTTAATAGTCTAGTCAAGGAGAATGATTACTACAGTTTCCTAGCTTTTTTAGTTTAGACAATGCGATTGATATTTTCATATTGTTTTTCAATTTTCTGGATGTAATGGAACTTAGTTCTTCTTCTGCTTATGCTTATACCCATACCATGACTATAAGGATTTATTTTAAATTCAGTGTGTAATGAATGACGATTTTTCTTGTTATGTTGTTATTCTATATTTTCAGAATGTCTTTCAATTTTATGTATGTAATGGAACTTAGTTCTCCTTCTACTTATATCCATACCGTGATTTCTGTATGTAATGGAACTTAGTTCTCCTTATGCTTATACCCATACCGTGACCATAAGGATTTATTTTAAGTTCAGTGTGTAGTGAATGACGATTTTCTTGCTATGTTGTTATTCTATGTTAGTTATCTTGACAACCACCATGGATTTGGTTCCCTTAAACTTGCTATTTACAAGAATATGGTTTGTGATCTTTGCCGAGTAAGCAAGGGTCTGGCCTGCCTGAACTCGGTTTAACCCACAGGTATAATGTTCTACACTTTTCTTAAATGCACAGTCAGGGATTACTCTTACCGATGGCTCTTGACGGTTATCAAGTGTGAAACTGTGCAATGCCCTGTTTGGAAACAACATGAACATGGAGTATGGGATGTTAGCCACCCCATCTCAAAGCAATTCAACAATTCAAATGTTGAAGTGTTTCATGTTGCCCATTTTCTCAGAGCATGCTTTCTTTGCAACCGACAATTGAACCATTGGAAGGACATCTACATGTATAGGTTTGTTATAATGATCACAACATGGTTTTTATGTTAGAATTTTCTTTAATCTTTGAAATTCACCTTGAATTGATTATAATTTCCAATTCTCAAGAGCTAATCTCATTCTCTGTTTGCTGATTAATGCAGAGGTGACAAAGCATTCTGCAACGTGGAATGTCATTACAAACTGATTTTGATGGGTGAACAAATGAAAAAATTAATTGCTTCTCCACCATATTCATGGAGTGATACTTGTTACGGTAGAAATTTTTTCTTAAGATTAGAGGCATGAGAACTGTCCATCTGTTATATTCTATGTATTGTTTGCATCAGAGAAGCTGTTGGAAAATGCAAGGCCACAGATGATATAAAAATATATCTTTGTTTTGCTCGGAGGGAAAGGGAAGGAATGGGATGGTGTGCCCTTTTTTGAACCATATCAATTTGGAATGAGCTTTCTTGTGGTAAAAAATGCATGGCCACAGATGATATAAAAATATATCTTTGTTTTGCTCAAATGGAAAGGGAAGGGATGGGATGAGGGATGGGATGGCGTGCCCTTTTCTGAACCATATCAATTTGGAATGAGCTCTCTTGTGGTAAAATTTGTTCTATTTTGAAATTTGATAAGAAAACTAGAACTATTGATGCTTGACATATTCTCTGAGTTTTGTTGGAGTGAATCTTCTACACTTTTCTTGAGGTATAATGTTCTACACTTTTCTTAAATGCACAGTCAGGGATTACTCTTACCGATGGCTCTTGACGGTTATCAAGTGTGAAACTGTGCAATGCCCTGTTTGGAAACAACATGAACATGGAGTATGGGATGTTAGCCACCCCATCTCAAAGCAATTCAACAATTCAAATGTTGAAGTGTTTCATGTTGCCCATTTTCTCAGAGCATGCTTTCTTTGCAACCGACAATTGAACCATTGGAAGGACATCTACATGTATAGGTTTGTTATAATGATCACAACATGGTTTTTATGTTAGAATTTTCTTTAATCTTTGAAATTCACCTTGAATTGATTATAATTTCCAATTCTCAAGAGCTAATCTCATTCTCTGTTTGTTGATTAATGCAGAGGTGACAAAGCATTCTGCAACGTGGAATGTCATTACAAACTGATTTTGATGGGTGAACAAATGAAAAAATTAATTGCTTCTCCACCATATTCATGGAGTGATACTTGTTACGGTAGAAATTTTTTCTTAAGATTAGAGGCATGAGAACTGTCCATCTGTTATATTCTATGTATTGTTTGCATCAGAGAAGCTGTTGGAAAATGCAAGGCCACAGATGATATAAAAATATATCTTTGTTTTGCTCGGAGGGAAAGGGAAGGAATGGGATGGTGTGCCCTTTTTTGAACCATATCAATTTGGAATGAGCTTTCTTGTGGTAAAAAATGCATGGCCACAGATGATATAAAAATATATCTTTGTTTTGCTCAAATGGATATCAATTTGGAATGAGCTTTCTTGTGGTAAAAAATGCATGGCCACAGATGATATAAAAATATATCTTTGTTTTGCTCAAATGGAAAGGGAAGGGATGGGATGAGGGATGAGGGATGGGATGGCGTGCCCTTTTCTGAACCATATCAATTTGGAATATCAATTTGGAATGAGCTCTCTTGTGGTAAAATTTGTTCTATTTTGAAATTTGATAAGAAAACTAGAACTATTGATGCTTGACATATTCTCTGAGTTTTGTTTGAGTGAATCTTATTGGTTTTAAATACTACCCCTGTTGTACTTGTTTCAATGTGATTCAGATCCAATTCACAGGAAAGATTACAAAACACGAAGTGTGACTGCAATGCAAAATTTGCACATTATGTAATACTCCTAAAAATTCATCTGAACGATGTTTCATAAACTCATAAAATCGGTCTTAACTATGACTGATAACTGATAAGCCAGGCAGGATAAGTTATTTATTGGGGAAAGGTCATATGTTCGATCCCACAAATAAATAAAGAATGGCTCCTCTTAACACGATATAAATTGAGTACCTTGTTCAGTTTAGTGACACCCCTGCAATTAGAGAAGAGAAATGGATGAAAGGGAAAACAAAATTTGGAGATAAGCCCCTATTTGGGAACAAGCAGCTGCAGTGTTGTTGAGTCTTTTTGGTTTCTGGATTGATACTTTTCTGCTCCTTTTCTGCTGCATCACAGAAACAAGAACACCCACCTCGGAAGTTATATAGCTTTCTTCAACTTTCATAGTTTGTGCATGTCCATTGAAGTTGGTATTCTGCAGTGTTGTTGAGTCTTTTTGGTTTCTGGATTGATCCTTTTCTGCTCCTTTTCTGCTGCATCACAAAAACAAGAACACCCACCTCGGAAGTTATATAGCTTTCTTCAACTTTCATAGTTTGTGCATGTCCATTGAAGTTGGTATTAGAAGTGCCGACTTGGCTCCTGATTCCAAATTCAAAATAGAATAGATTGAGCTTTCATATAACACAGAAACGTAATCATGAATTTGTGCAAATTACACTTATTTATGAAGAAACCATGAAAACTTAGTATTTTCATTCAAAACAACATTAAAAAACTATATAAGTGTGAATGCAATTGTTGAATTTTGATTAATATCATGTGCTACTACTTTAAATGTTAATGAAATAACCTTTCCTATGTAGAAGGCAGGATGATCACTATCTACTCTTAGGGCTACCGCTTGTTGACTACCTGGCCCTGCTGCATTTTCGAATGTTATATCCCGTGCTAAGAAGCCATCAGCATTTACAGCTGCAATTGTGAAAACAAATAAATTAGCAATCCTCAACATCTAAAACAAGATTTAGTGGGATCGAGGAATATGGATTGATTGAATTTTCCTTTGATAAGAGTTCAAAACCAAAGAACGATGGTAATTGTAAGTATTAAATTCCGTCTTTGTTTAGAAATAGCATACACATATTTATCTAGTTATCAGAATAAACAGAGGATCCGATTTTAGCATATGCCCATTGAAATTTCTCAAACTTACAAACCCCAATGCATGTTGAAAGAAATTACACCTATCATATGAAAGGGTTCCAAATATCTTATTCTTAAAATGTAAAACGATAATTAATTTTTTTGCTGCTTTAATAGGATGAAAGAAGTGCAGAATCTGCAAAAATAAATGTTATTGCTCTCTTCTTTTCAGCAACCTACAATCTGAAGAAAAGCATTATTGCTTCCCTTGCAAATGACGGATTGCATTCCAAGCACTGCTGGATTTTGATTGTTTCCTTCTCCTCTCATTTGTATTTTGTTGATGCTTTCTAGATCAGCATTCCTTTGCAAGGGAATTAATCTGGGTTGAACTCAAGTAGAAAATTTCTCTCTCATTAATTGGATGGTCATTTTCACAATTGATTGTCTCCAAAGAAGTCTTGTCAGCCAAATCTCTACCTTTCCTCAGGCTTTTAAGTTTAACCAGCATGCAGGCCCTCAGTGTTGTGGTTTGGCATTTTTATCCAGTAGTTCTTAGCAACATGGCAGAAAGGGCACACTTTATGTCCATGCAGAAGGAATTGGAAGCAATGGTAGTGGATTCCTTGGCCACAGAATTGAACAAGCGTTTAAAGCCCTTTGGGTTCTGCAAGAAGACCCATAAAAATCTGCAAATGTATCAAAGAGAATTGCTTCCTAGATCATACTTGTACAATAAGTGATCATAGTAGAAGGTCATTTGATTGTGAAACCGTTGTGGGATTCAATCCAAGTGACCTGAATTTACTGTAGATAGACGTCCTCTTTGATATCCATGTTTATCTCCATTCAGGGGCTAGGATGTCACTAGGGCATCTAGAGAATAGCTAAAAGGAGGGAGGCACTCTTTGAAGAACTGAAGACGCCTTTAAAAAAACAGCACATTCGCTAGACAAAGGGGCCTGTGGAGGCAATCTAAAAAAGGCAAAGGGCCAGATAGGAGTTTCCCGTGAAGAAAGAAGACAAGTCCAAAAATGCTCTCAAGGAAAAAGGGATGAATGCCAAACTGTTTGTACAATGGGTTATGGAACTGTTTGTTTATGCTAAATCATACACTGTAGCATGAGGAATTGGACTGTCTCAGCCTGCGCGCAGTCAGGTGGTAACGAGGTAGGCCCCAAGATTTCAACACCATATAGTACTATAGGTCTGTTAATTGTGTCAAAAAATGCATCTCAGAAGAGATGTCCTGAAAATGCATATGGAAGTATTGTCGGTCAAGCATGGAGAGAGACCTATAACCCTTTCTAAGTTTGGGTTGAAAGACATGCCTTAAGCTAAACCTAAGGGCTATGGATCAGATCCCATAGATGTATAAGCAATGGTAATCTCCACCTCGCTTCCTTTGAAGAAGAAGTGGAAGTTTGTTAGGGTGCTCTTGGATATTTAAATCACAACCTCAGTTTCACTAAGGTTCACCACCATCATTCTATGACCATCACATTGGCAGGGGCATCAAGCTATCTCTGAATGTCCCTAGGGGAGGAGGCTAAAAGGATCAGATCCTCTGCAAATAAGAATAAGGTAAACAAAACATGGTGTAAAACGTAAACATCTCCCTTGTGGAAGTACTCGCTCGGTTATGCTCTAACCCATTAATGTATATCCCATGGAATTTCATGAAAGCAACTATGAGACACTCAAAGATGCCAATTTCACGTAGTCTCCAGAACGATAATTCCCTTGGAACAGAGTCCAAAAGCCTTCTGAAAATCCACAAAGCAACAGGACTTTAGATGAGGGACGTCAGCTTCCTTGATAATAGCACACAGGCTAAAAATGTGGTCACTAGTTTCATAATCTCTTCTAAGACTTGGTTGCCCCATAGCTTTGAATTTGTTCCTCTCTATATGTTGAGAAAGCCACACGTTCATGCCCATAACATAGAGTTCGACAAAGGCACGCCCAATCATAATATTCCTGTAATTATTTCTATCAGAAATATCCTTCAATTGGAAGATGGGGTGGATGATATTTTGAGACCATGAAGAGGGAAAGCCAATGCAAATTCAACTTGCAGACCTTACTCATCTACTTCTTTGCTGGTGCTCAAGATCCTAACAGCTCTTTTAATGTCTCTTGGGGTGAATTAGTGACAAAAGGTGAGAGAGGAGAGAATATGGACTAAGGTTGACCCGAAAAATCACAGAGGGATGTGGTCCGCAAGAACCATGTGTAATGATCAAAACATGTTGGAAGAGCAGATTTTCCAATTTCAATTCAAGGCATCTCAAATCTGCCAGGAACCACACCATGATCAAACACAATAACAAAACCAAACTCAGGCAAAGAAATAAATTCCAACTTAATATGAAGAGGAAGAGGAACAATGATGAGCATTACCAACAGTTGCAGAGCCATATGTACTTGGAACACCAGGCAGGGATGGCACACGCATAGACCCCGTGATCACAGTCTTCCCCATGCCATCACCCACAAACAAAAGATTAGTTTTACTGGGAGGAACCCTAACAATCTCCTTATACACCCCAGCCTTTATATGTATCACGAATCTCCGCTCAGATTTATCCGATGCACTGTTCACCGCCTGTTGAATACTCATAGAGGATTCATCCTTGGACACAGTCACATCGGGAACCAATTTATCAACCTCTAATACATCCCAAATTTGATTATAATGATGGTAATAATCTGCAGTACTAGAGGAATTGGATGATCTCTCTGTTTTTGGAGGCCTCCATAGGACCATATTCTGTCCGTATGTATCCAGAGCATCTACCATGCTAAGGGCATTGCTGGTCAAGCTCATGACTGTAAGAACAGGTTACGTTACACAGCGGCTGCTCAGCGAGATTTGAAGCAGCAATGCTTGTCTCCCCCGATGCAGCTAACGAATCTTCCAGTGGAGTAAATACGCAGAGGAAAAATACGAAGACCGCCAAGAACAGCGAGCCTGAAACCAAATCCAGAGCGAGGGCAAGCGTTGATCTGCGAGGGCAAGCGTTTGATCTGAGGTACAAACCCTGCTGCCCGGATGAAACTATTCGATGAAACGCCCAAACCGTTTGGGCAACCTCGATCAACAGCTGAAATTGTTGCAATCGTCTAACATATAATCCTGTGGAATACAAGATGACAGGTAGGCAGAGAGGGGAGTTGATCTCAGAGGGAAACGCCTTACGGCGTAATAAACATATTTCAAACACTTAAAATACCGTGGGGCCCACAACTCTACCTCTGTCTCATTTGAATGTCCAACGTGTCTACCTCCTACCTTCAGTTTGCAATGCCTCGTCTAAATGCAAAGCCTCGTCTAAATGGGAAGCTTGAGACCATGTTTACAAGAAGAAAGGATTAGAGTTTTAATGGCATCAACAATGCGAGCCAGGTGCCAAAAACAATTTGGCCATAAAACAGACAGCTAGCTAGCTAGCTTCGAACATCCTATTTAGAGTTTTACTGGCATCAATAATGCGAACTAGGTGGCACGGACAGGAGGCCGAGAGGGGCGGTTATTCGTAGACATTAGTCAGCTCGAAATGCGGCGGGAGGAGTGGCTGGAACCGCACCCTATCTCTTTAGTAGGGGGTTTCTATCCTAGTCACTTAGTGCCATATGTGTTTCCTGTCCGCAGGGATGAGTATAGCTCAACTCGAGCCGAGCTATATCAAGCAGTATGAATACGGAGGGGCAAGGATTTCGATCAATCAAGGGCAAATCCTGGTCAGTCAGGGCTTTCACGAAAGCCTGTCCCGGAACGCTGTAGCTCCTCCGAGGAGCGGAAGCGTACCCTCAAGGGGCGGCTAAATTGTTTATTGCCCTCAAGGTTCCGCAGCACGAACATTCCTTTTCTTGATCGAAAACTGAACTTGCAATTTTTGTTGATGAATTCAGGAAGCAGGCAGCTGGTACTGAAGGTGTCCGTGGCCCTCATACAAAGGTCTGTAGCGGACAACAGAAAGCAACAGAAAGCGTAGGGCAAAAGGTTACTGGTTACTGGTTTGCAACTTTTTCTGTGCTGGGTTAAGGTTTTCTGGAAAATCGACACTGAGACTGTCATGCTTTTATTTGTATGAAATGAAAATCGATACTGAGACTGTCATGCCTAGGTTCTCTATTTTTCCAGGGCAAGGGCAACCTGGTTTTCTGCGCAATGTTAAGGAGGTGCAAAGACCCATTAGCTCTTCTGGATTCAGACCAATATAAAAAACTAAAATACTTAAATTCTTGATCAATAATTTCCAAGTTCATGTTTGTTCCTGTGAATTCGACATTGAAACCCGGAATGGATTGCAGGGAAACAAAAAGCCGGATGTAGCGGGGGACGGATGGATAGATGCAGTAGAATTGGAGATCGGTGAAAGGTCTAATGTTGAATGGTGCATTTTTGTTCCATCCGGCACCGGGGCTCCCAATAGATATGCCTTAGCTTCCAGTATCCGGGCAAAGCCAACGTTCCTTATGGAAAGCATTATCCAGGAGCACAACATCTTACAGGGCAGGTAAGTATCGAATGGGAAAACCCTATTCCTCCTTCAATTTTCTTGACAAAGGTAGATAGAACCATAGTAGTGTTTAAAATGTTGGAAAATTACTCCAACCACCGTGTCATGCCTAGGTTCTCTATTTTTCCAGGACAACGGCAACCTGGTTTTCTGCGCCGCGTCAGGGTTTTCTAGAAAATCGACACTGAGACTGTCATGCCTTTATTTCTACGCAGGGTTCTCTATTTTCCACTGCAAGGGCAACCTGCTTTTCTGCGTTGCGTTAGGGTTTTCTGAGTCTGTCATGCTCCTGAGATCAACTGGTAAAATCGACTCATCACAGGAAAAAGCTTATGATGCCAATGTATATTTCTGTTGGGAAGAATAATGACATGAATATAACTGAAGCTTACCTGAGTCCGGATTGAACAGATGAGTAGTAGTTGTGGGCCTGTCTGTTAGGTGTGTGTCGTACTGTTTGCCGATGGCTGTAAGCAGCTGCCTTATTAATAACCAGTATTCCGCGGTAAGAGTCTGGGTTTGGGTCCTGATCCTGAGCATAGCGAAGGTTGGAGAAATCAAACCACCATTATGGATCGGATCCTTTCCTGTTGAATGGTGTTTCTCAATCCCGTTGGATCGGCAGGGACCTGTTCTTTCTTTTGATAATTAAAATTATTAATTATAACACCTGGCACATGCAGCGTGCAGGGCACTGCATGCAGGACACGGAGAACAGGAACCAGGACACGGAGAACATAACCAAAAACAACTTAGGATAAATGAACTTGTCCTCACATTGGGGCAAGTGAGGCGGGCAATAAGAGGGTAAGTGAGGCGGGCAATAAGAGGGTAAAGTGAAAACTTTGGTTAAAGTTTTCTGGCGAACAAACTGCCGAGCGTAAAGTTTGGTTAAACCGTGAATAACCCGCATAAAATGATGGTCAACGCGCATTTTAATAGCCAGTGAACGGCCTATCGAATGCTATAGTCCCTGCTATGCCTGAGGCAGGGACTAATAAGTTCAAAACCCTCCAGTGAATCCAAAAGCATACTTTACAATTACTCAAATCACAATTTTTCATCAAACTAAAATCCCAATTCAGTTAAAAAACCGAACTCCCAAAATAATAAAGCGATATGATAACTTCTTGTCCCAAACAAATCCTTCGTGCCAATGTCCATTAATTGTAAAACAAGTAACATCTTTTAGTTATTCCATCTATAGATGTGTACAAAAATTGTATGAAAAAGCAACACAGATCTGTAGATTTTAACAGAAGAAAGAAGTGATAGTGTTGTTTATGGATGTTGCAACCCTATTCGAACAAATAAAGGAAGTCCTCCGCAAACCACCAACCTGAAGTCATTTGCAACTTTAATAAGTAGTTCTTGAATTCTTTGAAGCGTCAAGGATTTCTGTAAGTGACAATTTCAATTCAGCAAGGAGTAATGACATAAACGCACAGCAGCATGTTCTAGGTTATCTGGGGAGGCTCTGCCCATAATCCTCTCTAAAACCCTTTTGTTTTCTTACAAACCCTAGCTTGGATTTGATTTTTGCATTGTAGTATCCCTTCACACCTTTGCTATTTGCATGAACATAATAGGCGAGGAAGGGATGGTCAGAAATTTAGCCAATTCCATAAACGTTATGTAAATATTTGTAGATGGTTATTGTCATTGCGGTGCACAATGTTTATCTTTATTTTTCCTTTAAATTTTATAATAAACCACAGTTAGCCAAAGCACTCTTCCTAGCATGGCAGTGAATTACCTTAATTTTCACCGTGATGAAGGAAAAGTTGCTCTAAAATTGACTCAGAACTATAGCTTGATTCTCACAAATAGGATATAGCTCGCAATAACATTTCTGATAAAGTGCGTATAATGGAATCATATTTGCTCAAAAAAACAATAAAAATAGAAGTACGTTTTAGCATAACCCATCATGATAATAACTCTAGTGGATCAATTGAGCCAAAATTTTCATTTTACATCAGAAATTTGGAAACAAAAATAGCATCTATATACTCAATGTATATCTTGGTGATGGCCAATTGCAGCATTTAGTATGGAATTTGCATTCCAACACATGACTATGCTCGTGATTTCTCGTTGGCTGGTGTGTCTCTTGCTTTAAAGAAATTTCGTCTGCCCTTCTGTAGCTTTAAACGAGGTATTAGCCAAGTCCATGGCTAATTCACCTTCATGGACATGGTTAAAATTTATACCCCTGGGCAGACCTTGAAGCTCGTGAGTATTTCAAACAAAAACTTCTACGTGAACTGAAGATATATGAAACTAAATGTGAAATGAACTCTTTCAGAAGATAAACTGGCAGGCTGGTAGAGCCAAACTTAAACAAGATGTTTCACCAAAATTTTTGACTTTTATTTTCTCGACTGTAATGGCATCTCTTACAGCTGGGGTGAGGAACAACTGCATAAAAAACACGGCAAAAAAATTTTCAATTTTAAAAATGATGTATATGATATAAAAATGATAAAAGAAATAAAAATATCTTAATATCTATATGATGAAGAGAAAAAACACAAAAACTAACCTTCCTGTACATTATTTTATTGGAGATGTGGATGGGTTCTGAACAATGAAATTGATTATGCAGATACAGTATCTCCTGCACATTTTCCACATTTTATCAGACGTATATTGATGTTGAACAATAAAGTTGATATATACATAAATTGCAAAAGCATTGGATTCAAAGATACATAGAGCTAATGATACTCGTTCAGTTGAATTATACAAATCCAACTGTTCCCTTATCACAAACCTTCAAAATGTTAAAGAACTTTCAGAAGCATTGTTACTGGTGGTGCTTTTATTAGCTACCAGGGTCCATATATCTGTTTGGAATTTCGGATCTTCATCGGTTCCCAAAAAGGTGCTTAGTGTGTTTTGCAATGTGTTCACAATATCTGTCATATTAGGCCGTTCTGATGGAGATTCTCTTGTGCAAAGCAAACCCACGCTTATGAGTTGACTAATGCAATTGAGTTCCTTATCTTCTTCATAGTTGTTTATATTAGTCCTCTTTAATAGATTCTCATCCACCACTTCCCCAATTTGATGTGGAAAATTGTTGCTCACCCAATTTTGCAAGTTCATTCCTTCGACAAACATGTTGTGAGTGGGTTTCTTTCCCGTCAACATCTCCAATAACACTATTCCATAACTATAAACATCCCCTTTTACTGTGACATGTCCACCCAATCCATATTCTGCATTTAATTTGACAACCAAATAAAGATTCAGATTCAACTTTTATGACAAAATAAAAAACTCATGAAAATGCTTAATATGATATTGACATTCTAGTTAAAATTATACCTGGAGGAATGTAGCCTGTGGATCCTTTGACTGCATGTGTGGAAGTGAAAGCTGAAATGTTAGAACTTGCAAAACATATGGTAGCAATGCCAAAGTCTATTAAATATGCTGTCATATCATCACCCAGAAGCACATTACTAGGTTTTAGATCACAATGAATCACTTGCACAAAACAATGATGATGAAGATATGCCATACCATGTGCAACATCTATTGCTATATTTAGCCTTTGAATCAAACTCAAGCCACCATTTTCTGGTTCACCATCACCACTGGGATATAACCATTTTTCTAGGCTTCCATTTTCCATCAGTGGAAATATCAAAGCCCTGCACTGAAGGTCTGAATAAGAGGTTATGGCCTTTATTAGATTTCGATGGCGTACTCTTCTCAAAACATTGCACTCTCTGTAAAAACTCTTGTTTGCCTCTTCATTTTCCAAATTGAGAAGTTTCACAGCAACCAGTGTACCATCATTTAGAACTCCTTTATACACTTTCCCAAAAGTACCAACTCCTAACAAATTGGCATCACTAAATTCATCTTTTGCTTTCATGAGCTCTTTATATGAGACTCTTTCGTGATCCACTTCTAAGGATTCCACTGCAGGTCTCCTACGTGATCTCCATAAGATTCCAAAAAACAAACACAATATAACAAGCAGTGTAACTCCTGCAATAGGTATGACAACTCTTTTCAGATGTGAATGGCTTTTATGTTTGCTAGAAAAGCATGGTCGCAATCTGACCCAACTTCCACATAGATGAATGTTTCCTATGAACGCTGTGGCATTAAGACTTTTAAAAGCTCCATCTTTAGGGACCTCGCCTGATAGCTTGTTATAAGAAAAATTCAAGTGCTGGAACATTTTGAGCTTTTCCATTGACATGGGTATTCCACCAGTGAAATTGTTGGATGACAAATCCATGTCCCGAAGATTTTGAAGCCCACCAAGTGAAACTGGAATTGGACCTTCAAGTGAGTTGAATGAGAGATTCAAGTATTCCAATGCTATGCAGCTTCCGAGCGTGCTTGGAACGTTGCCAGTTAACAGATTAACAGAAACATCTATAGCTTGAACCATAATCATCTTGCTTAATGTAGAAGGTAAAGCACCCTCTAATAAATTGTGTGAAAGGTTGAAATAGAAAGCTAAATTTGGAAGACCTGCAACCTCGGAAGGTATGTGCCCACTGAGCCTATTATATGATAGGTCTAACTGTAATAAGTTCACACATTTTCCTAAATTTACAGGAATATCACCTGATAATTGGTTCTGATTAAGATTTAGATATATTAACTGGAGCGAAACAAAAGAGGCAGGGATTCTTCCTTATAAATTATTCCCCCCAAGATCTAAAAGCCCCAATCTTTTGAGTTGCCCAAAATCTGTCGGGATGTTTCCTTGTAAATGGTTAGATCCTAAATATAACCTCTCCAGCTTTTGAAGCATATTAAGTGAAGGGATTGACCCTGTAAAATAATTCTCGTCCAAAGCAAGGTATGTTAAATTAGTTAGATTGCCAATCTCTGGAGGTATTTGTCCTACTAATGCATTTTCTTGCAAAGATATGTAGTTCATTTTGGGAGAGAGGTGACCGATAGAAGAGGGCAAACTTCTTGCAAAAGGATTAGATGATAACTCTATTGCTTGCAGGTTGGAACAGTTAGTAAGAGCAGTAAGAAAGGGCAAGGTCGTGGAGCTGCCGCTGACTAGTTGATTATTGTTTAAGTAGAGGCCCTGGAGTTGCGTCAACTTCCCCAACGCGGTCGGCACTACTGCACTGAACTGGTTACTGGCAAATTCGATTAATTGAAGCTTTGTACAATTGAAGATGGAAGCAGGAATCCTGCCAACTAGCTTATTATTAAAAAGATATATTCCTACCAACGAGGCGTGCTTGGTGCACAACTCCGACGGAATGTGTCCAGTTAATTTGTTGTTTCCTAATTCCAAATATTGGAGATTTGAGCAGTTTGAGAGCGAAGAAGGAATTGGGCCCGTCAGATAGTTATTAAACAGATCTATTCGTCTGACTAGATTGAGCATCCCCAGTTCAGAAGGAACGCGTCCGTGAAGGTTGTTAAGCCTCAAATTTATGTAAAGTAAAGAAGATACGTTTCCCAAGCAGGGCGGGATTGGACCCGTCAATTTGTTCATTTTTTGTCAATGTACTGTAAACTGGGAAGAAAACACAAGTCGGAGGGAATGCTCCCTGTCAGATTGTTATCGCATGAAGTCAAGTTTGTTAAACTGCGACAGCCACCGAGAGTGGGTGGAATGGAACCTTGCAGTCGATTGCTATATAGGATAAGTTTCTTTAACCGAAAGAGGTTCCCCAATTGATAGGGAATGGGACCATGAAAACTGTTATTATGAATGTCGAGTATTCTGAGAAATGAGAGATTGCCAAGAAGAGGAGAGATTGTACCTTCTAATTCCATGCTCGGAACATCAAGAGAAACCACTCTCTGTCTGTGCACACTGCATGTGATACCGGGCCACCGACAGACTGAAACGTTAGGATTCCATGTAGCGGGCAATGATTGGGTGGTAATTGCAGACATGAATCCAATCAAAGCCTGTTGATCAGTTTCATTGCTGGTATGAGGATGCTGATGTGTCATCAAAACAAAGGGATTGACCAGGAGAATGATATAAACGAAGAAGAGACGCATTCTCATAATAGGCAACGAAAGAGAAGGAGCATAACATATGTTCATCGTCTCCGATTGCAACGCTAGAATGGTTTGCGAAGAAAAATAATGTGCAGATTCTTTCATACATACACTAGGGGAGGGTCGCCATTACATGTGCGCCCTCCCCGCCACGTCAGATAACCACGCGTAAAAGCACATGGAGCCGGTACGACACCTGTCCACCGTGGAGCTCCATGTGTTGGCTACCTTATCAACCCATAAATCTTTGTGTTCGCGCCATTTCACAGGTTCGTTTGGGGTCATTGCTGCGATGTATGAGTTTCCCTTTGTGTTTCTGCTCGGGGCCGGTTGTTGGGCGAAGCCCCCCGCCGATTATGGCACGGGACGGCCCCGGAACCTGCGCACTTCGTCGTTTATTCGTGTGCTGTTTGAGGCGTTTGTTCGGTTGACAGGGTTTGTGGACCTGCGCGCTTCGCCTGGTATGCAGGTGCTGGTGCGAATGTTTGCTGGAGTTTCAGGGTTTGTGGTTGGCACAGCGCTTCTCCTTTTCTTGTGCTTTTCCGCCTGGAGTTCTTGGTCGTTCTGGAATGTCAGTTGTTTAGCATTTCTCTGTTGCTGGTCTTATTCGACGATTTTGTTGTTTGGGGAGGAGTCGGTCGCTGTTTTACTGAGCTCGAGGTCAAATGGTGTTTTGCTGTCAATTTGCTGTTTTGTGGTGGTGTTTTTGTGGTTTTCAGTTCCCTAATATATATTTTTCTTCTCGTTGCAGGTGTGCAGAACGTCGTTGCAGGTGTGGAGAAGGTCTGGCGAGCTCCAGGGAAGGTGGGGGAGGTCGGCGACCATGTACCCGGTAGGATTTTAATCCTACCAGCATTCTCTGTGTTTTTCAACACAACATCTCTATTTTTGGATATTTTGTAAACTTTTATGGCATTTTATGGCATTTTTTGGAGGATTTTTTTCCGAGGGTTTAGGGTTTATGGGATATTTTGAGCTGTTTGTTGTTGAAGGTTTAGGGTTTATGGGATATTTTGAGCTGTTTGTTGTTGAAGGTTTAGGGTTTATCTGAAATTTCGTTGTTTTCGCTGTTATCCTAGGCCGTCCCATGCTATCCTCGGCCGTCCGGTGCCCTCGCTGTTATTTTTGTTGTTTTCGGTGCTATCCTAGGCCGTCCCGTGCTATCCTCGGCCGTCCCGTGCCCTCGCTGTTATTTTTGCTGTTTTCGGTGCTATCCAAGGCCGTCCCGTGCTCCTCGGCCGTCCCGTGCCCTCGGCCCCCGAGCAGAAATACAAAGGGAAACTCCTACATCGCAGCAATGACCCCAAACGAACCCTCTAAACCCTCTGTCGCTGCTCTCAATTGACTTGCATAACTTATCTTCTCCTCGTCCGTGAAAGCTTCTGTCAGGAACTTCACTTTTTGTATTTGAAATGAAGCCTCGAAACCCTCTGTCGCTGCTCTCAATTGACTAATTTGAGTATATTTACAGTTTAAGCAAATTTGGGGTTTGTTTGGTTGCGCTGAAAATAACAAATTCTTTAATGGCCATATGTATGGGGCAGTGTAAGTCTACCATTGCAGTTATTTAACTATGGAGGAAGAGAAATCCTGTTCGTTTTTGGAATTTGTTGGAATTTGTTACTCCTGGTTATTAATTTTGGTGCTTTTTGCTATGTTTTGCAATATGGATATCCTGTATACACAGTCCTTTTTGTTTCCATGCTGACGTTGCTCTCAATTGACTGATTTGAGTATATTTATAGTTTAAGCAAATATGGGGTTTTTTTTGTTGCGCTGAAAATAACAAATTCTTTAATGGCCATATGTATGGGCTACCATTGCAGTTATTTAACTATGGAGGAAGAGAAGTCCTGTTCGTCTCTGGAATTTGTTACTCCTGCTTATTAATTTTGGTGTTTTTGCTATTTTCCTGAACCTGATGTATATGTTTTGCAATATGGATATCCTGTATACACAGTCCTTTTTGTTTCCATGTTGACGCTGCTCACAATTGACTAATTTGAGTATATTTACAGTTTAAGCAAATTTGGGGTTTTTTTTGGTTGCGCTGAAAATAACAAATTCTTTAATGGCCATATGTATGGGGCAGTATAAGTCTACCATTGCAGTTATTTAACTATGGAGGAAGAGAAGTCTTGTTCGTTTTTGGAATTTGTTACTCCTGGTTATTAATTTTGATGCTTTTTGCTATTTTCCTGAACCTGATGTATATGTTTTCGGACCTCTGACATTTTCCTTTCCTCGAGATGTCTCGGACAGTGGCTGTCATATGCCACCCTTTTGTATCTTATGATGTTTTTTATATTGTCAATATAATCTGTGATGCTTTTTTCTCTGAAAAAAAAAGTTCACACATTTTACAGTCGATTCCAAAACCGGTTACTGATGGTTACAGAGATAAGAGAATAAATATTTTTAGTAATGAATTATGTTCTCATACATAAAATGCATTTCAATAACTAACCCTTCTCGGGCTCCAACGATAAAACCTTACTGTATCAGTGACTTTTCATTTTAATTTAATTAAGGACGTGGATCATGTAAATGAGCAAATATGACTTATTCCTAGGTCCCGCTGATTCAGTTGTTCACTTCAAAGTTCTAATGTAAATTAGTATATGATATAATAGTTTACTCATTGTGTGAATATCTGAAGTAGTCTCTGTTTCCAGCCCGTCTTAGGGTTCACTGACTAGCTATTACAGAATACAATGGGTAGAAATTGCTTTGTAAGCATTATGGTTGAAGCATGAGCTATCAAGTTGAATGATGTTCCTTTTGATAACGGTCCACTTATTGGAGCCATAAGTGAGTTTAGAGCTTTGTACAGTGCTGCAAATTTGATGCCTTCAATGTTGAGATCGAAGGCATAAAAAATACAATGTATAAAATGCTCTTAGAGAAAAGATCATCCAAAGATTAATGGGTTGAGTGTCAAACCCATCTCTCCTAACATCTGATGTCAAAATTTATTGACCACATGAAAAGCCATTGAGCCATTGAGGTGCGAACTGTCTAGCCATTGAGCCATTGAGGTGTGAACTGTCCACTAAGTAGAAGAACCGAGACATATTAATATGGAACCACATATAGAAATCGAAAGAATGTTCAATACGGGATGATCAAGAGTATCTGTCTCAGGGTTTCCATCTGATTGTGAGGGAGTTGAGTGGACAAAGCTATACTTCTCCCTCCTTCACTTCCAACGAACAAGGTCATCCCTCCAATTGCTCCCAAGAATGGGGCTTGCACATTCAGTGGCCTTACTGTTCATTTTAATTTAATTAAGGATGTGGATCACGTAAATGAGCAAATATGACTTATTCCTAGGTCCCTCTGATTCAGATGTTCACTTCAAAGTTCTAATGTAAATTAGTATATGATATAATAGTTTACTCATTGTGTGAATATCTGAAGTAGTCTCTGTTTCCAGCCCGTCTTAGGGTTCACTGACTAGCTATTACAGAATACAATGGGTAGAAATTGCTTTGTAAGCATTATGGTTGAAGCATGAGCTATCAAGTTGAATGATGTTCCTTTTGATAACGGTCCACTTATTGGAGCCATAAGTGAGTTTAGAGCTTTGTACAGTGCTGCAAATTTGATGCCTTCAATGTTGAGATCGAAGGCATAAAAAATACAATGTATAAAATGCTCTTAGAGAAAAGATCATCCAAAGATTAATGGGTTGAGTGTCAAACCCATCTCTCCTAACATCTGATGTCAAAATTTATTGACCACATGAAAAGCCATTGAGCCATTGAGGTGCGAACTGTCTAGCCATTGAGCCATTGAGGTGTGAACTGTCCACTAAGTAGAAGAACTGAGACATATTAATATGGAACCACATATAGAAATCGAAAGAATGTTCAATACGGGATGATCAAGAGTATCTGTCTCAGGGTTTCCATCTGATTGTGAGGGAGTTGAGTGGACAAAGCTATACTTCTCCCTCCTTCACTTCCAGCGAACAAGGTCATCCCTCCAATTGCTCCCAAGAATGGGGCTTGCACATTCAGTGGCCTTACTGTTCATTTTAATTTAATTAAGGATGTGGATCATGTAAATGAGCAAATATGACTTATTCCTAGGTCCCTCTGATTCAGATGTTCACTTCAAAGTTCTAATGTAAATTAGTATATGATATAATAGTTTACTCATTGTGTGAATATCTGAAGTAGTCTCTGTTTCCAACCCGTCTTGGGGTTCACTGACTAGCTATTACAGAATACAATGGGTAGAAATTGCTTTGTAAGCATTATGGTTGAAGCATGAGCTATCAAGTTGAATGATGTTCCTTTAGATAACGGTCCACTTATTTAGCCTTTTTCATGCTCAACTTGATAATGAGAGCAACTTGATAATGAGTGCTCTCAATTTCTCAAGTGTCCCCTCAATGAATAAAATTATTAGTGGCTTTTTCACATTTAATAAAACTTATTATGAGGTACATTGCCTCCTCATTGATTTCTGTATTTAGCCTTTTTCATACTCAACTTGATAATGAGTGCTCTCAATCATAATAAGATTGTCTGGTCATTTGATTTCTATATTTAGCCTTTTTCATATGCAACTTGATAATGAGTGCTCTCAATTTCTCAAGTGTCCCCTCAATCAATAAAATTATTAGTGGCTTTTTCACATTTAATAAAACTTATTATGAGGTAGATTGCCTCCTCATTGATTTCTGTATTTAGCCTTTTTCATACTCAACTTGATAATGAGTGCTCTCAATCATAATAAGATTGTCTGGTCATTTGATTTCTATATTTAGCCTTTTTCATATGCAACTTGAAATGTTATTATTGAATCCCCAAACATCGCAGCAATGACCCCAAACAAACCTGTGAAATGGCGCGAACACAAAGTTTTATGCAATGATATGATGGCCAACACATGAGCTCCATGGTGGACAGGTGTTGTACCGGCTCCATGAGCTTTTACGCGTGGTTTTCTGACGTGGCGGGGAGGGTGCACAGAATAACTTATAGAAATAGTTTTATCATAATTAATATTTTACAGAAAGACATATTCCATTGAAAATTTCTTATCAACACACAGTTAGGTTGCCACAAGAAATCACTACTAGGTTGTTAGCCAAAATGTTTCTTAGGACAAGAAAAAGATACAATCTAGTGTTCTAAGCCAAAATATTTTTGTGACAAGAAAAAGATACAATCTAGTGTTGTAAGCCAAAATGTTTCTGTGCCAAGAAAAAGATACAATCTATCCAAAATCCACATCATAATGTGGTTAGAACCAAAAACATATGGCACCCCTATTCTTTATGGCCCTGAGAATCTTGAGTGCCAAAACTCCCCGAGTTACCTTCTTGAGCCAGGTAGGTTGGCCTACCAGTCAAGGGCTGATTAGGAAATGGTTGATTGATGCCATATGATTGATTCCAATTTGCAGCTTCCAACCATGGAGGTACTGAGTACCCATACCTCACATTTTCCCTACTGACCCCTGCATTAAGTGGAGGTGTGTAATGAGCATACAGAGAATTGACACCAGCTCTGGTAGGAACAAGGCAAGTGGGTAAACCCTCAGTTTGATAGTGGGGCACTTGAATGTTTATGAGATCTTGGAATAATGGTGTATTGTCTGCAATGGAGTCCAATGAGTTTGAAATAATCCTGGTTTCATCAGCTATTCTTGTATCGTTGATCATCCCTTGTTCCTTTTCAAGCATTTGTTGTGCCTTTCGTTTTTCCTTTTCCTGTCTTGCCATTTGCTTTTGTTGGTCCTTAACTTGCCTTGCTTTATCTCTTTCAATCCGTTCTTCTGCTCGACGTTGTGCTGCAACAATCCTTGCTGCCTTCTTCTCCTTGACTATATCCTTCTTTTTCTGTTTTAATTCTTGCATTTCAAATTTCTTTTTTTCTGACTCAACTAACAGGTTTATATAGTCCTCTGAGGTGAGTAACTGTGAGCTTCGGCCCAGACGAAGACTACCTGGTGCACCTTGATTTTTTTTCATTGATACTCTCTCTACTGGTAGCTTTAGGAACCGTCCAAGTGTCTTCTCCACCCCTCCCACCTGCATGTCATTGCTTGGTACTTCCCTTTCAGTATCTGTTGGAACTGATTGAACCATATCATTATCTTCATTTGATGCCTCATTATGTCCTTCATCTTCTTCCATTGATCTATTGTCCACAAAAAAATGAACAATTTCACTGTTCAATTCTACTGGTTGTGAGGGCATGTTCATGCTTTCTTCATTGGTTGCTGAGACACTATGTGCATTCATATTGATCATTGCTTCTGCTAGCCATGAAGGTGGGGTTACTTGGCTTGGCAATGTCAATTGGTCATTGTCAACTGCATGTTCAACAATATCATTAGCAATATCAGCAACAGGAATTTCATTTTCTTGAGTTGGTGGAACAATCTCCATGTTACTAGGAATTTGTTCATTGTTATATTGTGTTTCACATACAGTTTCATCATCTTCAGCATATAAGTGTCCTTGAGACAGGGAAATCATATTGCCAGCTGCAACAACATCATCTTGGTCATCTACTTCTTGCACTTCAACACTTGTTTGGACATTCCCTTCTTCCTGACCATCCACATGAAACGCTTGGCTACAACCAGTATCATGCATAAGAGCATCATAGTTCAGTGGCCAGATTCCTGTCCTCCTAAAGCCAGCCTTGATATTTGATGGTGTCAAAGCCCTTTTAAAAGCTTTACTTGCAAGCTCTGCTAGCTCAAACCTTTTCACCTCAACCCCTGGATTCTTTGCCATCCATGCAGCACGCTCCGACCTGAAATAGTTCTTGAAAGGGCCAAACACACTAACATCAAGGGGTTGCAGCCTATGAGTGGTATGAGCGGGCAATGTCAACAGGTCGATGCCTAAATTGTTTGCTTCCTCAATTGTTTGTACAGCCATGTGGCTCCCATGGCCATCTAATATCAAAAGGTGTCTGTTATTAGGCGAGACGCCACCTGGTACCGATGCAGCAAAGTGAAAAAGCCAACTTAGAAATAGTTCTTTAGTCATCCATGCATGGGGATGTGCAGCCATGCATGCACCTGGTTCACAGTTCTGTATATAGTTTTTCAGTTGATTTTTACCTTTGAATAGATAAAATCCTGGGATTGAAGTACCAATTGCATTAACACAACATAAAATAGTTATCCACTCCCTGCTCTTGGGCAAAATCTTTGGCACATTTCGGCTCCCTCTCTTGGCAATTACCCGCATGCCACAATTCCTCCCTGCCTGTAAACCTGTTTCATCACAGTTCCATATATGGTCTGCTCCATAAGAATGTTTATCGTAAGCACTAGAAAGTGTGTCATAGAACTTTTGCACAACTGCAGGGCACAAATTTAATGCTCTGTCTCTGTCAAGGCCCTCAGCAGTACGCAATACAAGTTCTGGATGCCTTTTTTTAAACCCAAACCACCATGATTTACCAGGAAACCCATCTTTGAATGGGTTTGGCCTCCCTTGACAGATTTGAGCAACTGTTGATTTGAGTTGTATCAACTCTAGCCCATGTCCCAGTTGGGCCATCTCTTTACACCACTCAACCACCTCGGCCTCCTCCTCCTCAGTCATAACTGTAAGAGGCCCTCTACGTTTTGTATGAGTCAGTCCATTTATCCAATAATGTATTGATGAGGGAGGAATACCATGTTTTTTTGCAGATGCCCGAACTGAGTATCCATTAAACTCTATGTCGTCAATTGCAACTAACATTTGTTCTTTTGTCCATCCTCTTATAGCACTGATCTTTTTAGTTGAGCTTGCCCCTTGGACTGTTGTTGATGGTGGTTCTGTGGCTGATGCTGTGTTAACATCAGCGGCTGTCACATGGTCATTTTCAACAATGTTCCCTGGTGCATTGCCGGCATTGACATCAGCTGGCCTGTCATCATCGGACGATGTGCATCGCAGCTGCGCACCCCTTGTCACTCTCCTACCACTTCTCCTTGCACGAGCAGAGTAACTTCCTTTTGCCATAGATGCAACAACCTGTAAAATTATTGCATGCATTTAGACATTAGAATATATGTCAAATTATGCTTTATTACTTCTGCAAAAATTACTTTTTCTCTATTACAGGAAATTATCAACATGTATGTTGCATTTAGACATTAGAATATATGTCAAATTATGCTTTATTACTTCTGCAAAAATACTTTTCCTCTATTACAGGAAATTATCAACATGTATGTCACTGTTTTCATATATCATTTTCCATTTACTTTCAACAGCTTTATACAGCTAAACCAATGAGGTATGTAAACATGTATGAATTACGTCATTCTCCTTATATCTGTTAAAGATTAGGGAATACAGGTAATAAGTAGGTCTATTCAATATGTACTTACCTTATAGAGTAGAGTGTAATCATTACTAATGGTTGAATCAGTGCCATAAGTAGAACCATGGAAATCAAAGTAATGAGGAAACAGAGCTTGTTACATTAGGATATGCGTATACAGTGATTACAGTCTATCCATATGTATTACATTAGGATATACATATACAGTGATTACAGTGTATCCATATGTATTGATTATGTATTAGAACACAGTAGTTATGCAATTAGAACACAGTAGTTACATATGACTCTTTCTAACCATGCTTGTTTACCTAATTGTGTTTTCTCATTATCTCAAATCTTACAGTCATCTAATCCAATAAAGAGAAATGGTCATCCACTCGGGCTTCCATTCTAAGAAACCATTCCTCAGTTCTATGGTCCATTCATCAGTAGTAGAAATTCACTTATTTGCATTCTTTCGACTCAATATCAAAATTTTTGCTTTCTCAATAGCTTCATGCTTCTGAAAATACATGTCTTTCGATTATGTTTCAATGTCTTTCGATTATGTTTCAATGTGATGTTTCAATGATGATTGTCAAGGTCTGAAAATATGTGAAAAATTACTAAGTTTATCAGAGTCATTAAAGTTACAATTCATTTTTGTTCTATGTTTTAACTCATTCTGCATAGAACCCAAGCCATAATAATCACTCAATTCCTGTAAGCTAAGCTTCAATTCCTGTAAGCTAAACAAGCTATGACTACAGTACTAACTGCCTTTTTACTACCTACCTTTTTTTGCATTGCATCAATCTTGGGCTGGAAATGGTTCGAATGCTGGCTTTGATTCTGATGCTATTCAAGGTTAGACTCGGTCTCCGATTGGATATGGCTAGGGAGATGAAACTATATAAGGAACAGGAAGGGATGTGGGGATTGCTTGCTTGGAAGGATAGCGAGTCATGTTTCTTCTTCCAGTGATTAGCTATTGGCTATGACTACAGTACTAACACGACATACGTAACCTCTGTGATATGTAAGCTGTAATCACTATTACATTTGATTCTATGGTCTCCTAGGTGTCATAGACAATCGGTTTTACTTCAGTTTAATCGAGTTTCATTGCAGTCATTTATTTTTTATATTTTTCATATAATTTATTTAGTTATTTTGAATATTGTGAAGAACAATCTCTGCTCCAAGATTTCTCTCCATTATCTGTGACTTAATTTACAGAGCTGAGTTATGTAAATCCCCATTCCTTTGGTCCAACTTTTACAACTTCGTATGGCTCGGGCTCTCCAGACCCTAAGGTCTCGAGCTCAACGAGGTGAAAAGATATGAAGGCCAATAAGACGGTCATCTGCTATGTTACTTATAATTGTGTTTTCTCATTATCTAAAATCTTACAGTTCTATGGTCCATTCACCAGTAGTAGAAATTCACTTATTTGCTCTATGTTTTAACTCATTCTGCATAGAACCCAAGCCATAATAATCGCTCGCTCAATTCCTGTAAGCTAAGGTGTAAGCTAAGGTTCAATTCCTGTAAAGTAAACAAGCTATGACTACAGTACTAACACGACATACGTAACCTCTGTGATATGTAAGCTGTAATCACTATGAAGCTGATGATATAATAAGCTAGAACACATACATAAACTCTGTATAAAAAAGGTTAACTGTAACTGTATAGGTTAACTGTCACCCTATGGACAGAACTGTAATGTAAGAAATCTGATAAATGAAAACAATGAAAACAGAACTGTAAGAAGAATGAGTTGTAATTCATATAACTAACTTGAATATATTGGCCACTGTTTTGTGATGTTGTCTTCAAGTTTGCTGAATAGTTTGAAAGCATAAGATGAACTTCAACAGTGGGTGGACTTCTTTTATAGTTTTGGGGACTTGATTTTAATTGGTGGACATGGATGCACATGGATTGCAATGGCTTCATTTTGAATGTGTGGTATGGATTTAATTTGATGTGATCTAATGGTTGGGAATTGTTTATTTGTTGATCCATGTGCTTTGATCTGTTTTAATGAGAAATAGAGTGAGATGGGTGTCATTTATTGCAGTTATTGGGTCTGGGTATCATTTATTGAACAAAGTGGATTTAATTGTTATTGGATTGGGTGTCATTTATTGAACAAAGTGGATTTAATTGTTATTGGGTTGGGTGTCATTTATTGAACATAGGGTGTTTAGCTGTTGAACAACACAGCAGTTATGCTGACATACATTCCTTTTGTTATGTGCAGGTAGGCATATTTATTTGGGATGCAAAGTTGCAGTTCTGATGAGTGGGGGTTGAAGTGACTGCTGTTTTGTACTTCTGGAATAGACCAGTTTGGAAGCCTTTATGGCTCTAGCTGTTTTCTACTTGGGTCAATATGTTTTGCAATATTAAGTAGTAAAATACTATTTATGGACAGTTGTGGGCCCAGTCAATGTATGGGTGATTTTTGGACATAATTTAATACTTATTTATACATAATGTTATTTATTTCTGTCTAAATTTTGGTTTCAAAAGTCTTAATCACTGGTGGTTTGGTGGGACCAGTATTATATCAACTACTGGTCCCTGCACAACATTAGGAATCTCTCCCCTATATATAGAGTATATCGTGAACTGCATTGATTACATTGAGCCGGTGTGAATCATAGCCATGACTTTTAAACACATAGGTCATTGCCGTCACAATCGAAGCATTAAGGCGCGCAGCTTATTTAAAAGAAAAAGTCACAACTTCTTATTATACAGTCACAGTCACCCACTGACAGGCTTGTGACTATAGGTAATTGCGTAGCTGTAGAGACGAAGCTATGATTTGAGCATGCCGTCACATTTGAAGTGATCGACCCCACTTAGATAAAATTAATCGAAATGCATCTACCCTCTCAAAATGGTGTTAATATTCAAGAGCATTAACCTTTTTTTAAATAAAAACTAGGTGACATCATTTTTGTAAACTTATTATTTTTCATTATTTAAAAAGAATATGGTAGGACTTAAGTCATGCAAATTTAATAAATCAATTTAATATCACAATAATTTTTAGTAATATATTAAAAAAGAAGAAAGAAATTATTTGAAAGTTCACGAGGCTAAAGATAGTTTATGGGGCAGATTGCTTTTTCCTGTGAAGCTTCAAAATAAATGCTCTTAACTTTTCGACAAACCCCTCACTAAATATATTATCCCAAGAGCTAGCTATTAGCATATCTGCATAATTTTCCCGGTTTTCTTTGAAGGTCTCACATTCCAAAATGAAATGTTTTTATGTCTCCACTTTTCTAGAAGAACAAAAATACATACTCTTTCCTCCCACTTCTTTTGGTCTTTTCCTGTGCCCTGTTTCACAACGGAGTTGATGAGAATTAGTCCTTAACTGAGCAATAAGAATTTTGGCTCTCCAAGAGATATTGGCTTCTATGTATGCTTTTGGTTGATGAGTATGAGTGGAATTAAACACTTCAATATAGTACTTTTTCTTTCTTCTTAGCTCCTTATCCCAAGTACGCTTGTGGAACTTTTCCATAACAAAAGCTTTAATCTCTTTGCTGTTTATGGGACACACATTCAAGCAAATACCCCATTTACTAAACCATTTGTTATTTTGTTTCATCCAAGTATTTTTTTTCCTTGCACAATCTATCATTAAAGACAACTTTAGGCCATCTACCCTCTTCCATTTGCTCAATTTTCTTTAAATACCTTATGACTCGCACCATAGCAATTGCTTCAATAGGAGTGATGAGCCCCAATGTTTGGTACAATTTGGGCTCATTTGGCCTACTTGCTTTGCTCAAACCATTCATCTTTTATTGCTTATACATTCATTTCTTGGTTTATTCGTGTTGTTTGTAGGAAGAAGGGTAGGCATTCTATCTACGTGACTAATACATGATGATTTCAGGTTTTTGGCATTAAAAGGGAGCAAAGACCACGAGAAAGGAGACAAGGAGATAGTAAGGTGGCACTGCTGGTTTTTAGAGAGGATGTCCACAGTCTTGGGGACCTTCCTCGTGATTCCCACCATAGCTCCGAGCTCCAACCAATCTCCCCACCGAGCTTAGAGGCAGCCAACCGTTCTACAGGAACAGCAGTTACAACTGTTCTACAGGAACAACAGTTACAATTGTTCTACAGGATCAACAGTTTAACCTTCAGTTGGACAGCCGAGCCCCACAAATCAAGGAAACCTGTTGGATTATCATTTTGCATAAATACTGAGGCCGTAGCCTTTGATAGAAGCTTTTGGAACTTTTGCATTACTCTTGTAATTTCGAAGTACGAGCTACAGCTCGGTGTTGGTTCTTTTTGTAAGCCAGTTTTGGCATGACATCAGATTTTTGGTTATGAATAAAGGCAGGCAGATTTTGATTTCATTCTGAGTTTCTAAGGGAGCTATAGCTCTCAGGTTAGGGCCCAACCTGAGAGCAATAGACCTCCTCTGTGTTGTAATGTTATTTGCCTTTCGTTCCAGCACTTCGTTTCTTTACTTTGACATGCAATTCGAATTTACAGTCTGTTGATTTAGTTTTCATGAGATTGAATAGGATTAGTTTATGGTGAATTTGCTTCCAGTTGCTTAGATTAGAAGAGGATAGTTATAATTCATTGGAGCTCCAAAAAAAGGTTGTTAGAGATCACTGCCATCTCTGCTTAGGGATTGGGGTGCAGTCCATATCAACCACCAAAAAGAAACGCAGTTCTTTTCACGTCCATGCAAGCTGCAACAGTTACTTTAGTCGTAGATCCATCCATGCACTTTGGTCTTGATCATTACTTCTTCATTCCACTTCCATGCACGAGTTTCTTTCACAAATTGCACTGCCGTTCATTGGTTCAAAATAGCACAGTTAACATAGGTTAAAGAGTTCTCGTTTTTGGTAACATTCATAGACAATTTGTTTCATCTACACTGCTCCACACCTGAAGCCACTCAACCGACCTCTGTTCAGCTCGTTTACCTTCCAGCTCTTCCATTACTCACGTAGCTCCATTTACTTAACCTTTCGTTGATCCCATCCTTCCAGCCATCAACCCACTGCATGCACTCTTTCTCCATCGGACGTCTCTGCTCCTGAGCCATCATCAGTTCCATCTCCATCTCACCTATCCTCCCACACCACTCCATCACTTCTCCATCTCCCAAAACTCCCACGGTCGAACATCTTGTAGAATTTCACAGACTTCCTGTAGAACCCCTGAGTTTCCTGTAGGATCCCCTGCAGACTTCCTGTAGAAGCCTTCAAACTCGGTTGCTGAGCATTCGAACGTGGTAGACTTCTGTGGACTGATGCTAGAGACCCTCTGGGACCTCTCCTAGCCATCCTGACCTTGCCCATGCTTTCCTTCCATTTGAACCGCTCCTGCACAGTCAAACCCTAATCAAAAGCATCATCACAATAAATCCAACCACTTAATGAAAAAATACAAAAACATGTCTTTTCAGATGCATGTATTCCAGCTCACTGCAAGTAATGGCATCATTGGTAGAAGTTTCCTTCACAGTTTTGCATTGTAAGGGCCTAGATAGTCAAATTAGGGTTTACTAGGGTTTTCATGCTTTGTTGGCTTTCAGTTTCTTTCTGCAAATAGATTAGCCTCCTTTGAGTTAGCTTTCGTCCATCACTCATAAAGCTTCTTCTGTGAGCATATAGAAGTTGGCTTGAGCCCTAGCGGACTTGTGCCCGCTGACCAAGTGACATCTGCGACAAGAGCTAGTACTTGTGCATACAACACCGTCGCTTCCAAGTTTGTACGAACTACCGGGTTGATAAAATTAGAGATAGGGAGCCCCAGGAGTTGTAGCATTATTGCTACAATACTGGAGCCCACCATCTTTTTGGCGCCGTTGCCGGGGAAGCGTCAGAGTATTAGTAATTGTTGCTTTTCTTCTATTTTCTTACTCTTGCCTTCTGCTAAGTAGTTTATTTCATTTCCATTCTGCAAAAGTAGCATAGACATTTCCTGCTTTCATAGATTAGCATTTCCTGCTTTCATAGATTAGCATTTCCTTTCTGCAAGCGTAGACTAGCATTTCCATTCTTGCAATTTCATTTAAGCAAAGTAGATTAGTTCTTTCCTGCTTTCAGTTTAATTCTGCATCTTTCATAGTTAGTTGTAGATCAATCTGTGTCAGTTTTGCAGGTACCAAGGGAAAAAAGCAAAAACAATCAAAAGAAAAAGAAAGTCTTTTCCATTTCATGCCTCGTAGGAACCAAGATAGATCAGGCAAATTCCTACCAAACACCCCCACCACATCACTGAGTCACCCTTCTCTCTTCTTTGGTGACAGTGACCCAGACGAACCTATAGGTGAACATCCTGAGATATACAAAGATCCTATAGTAGAAGAAGAGTTAGAGACCACTCCATCTGAAGCTATGGCTGACAATAGAAGAGAAGATGAGAGAATATAAGGTGCCTTCCCCATCCGAGAGACCAATGGAGAGATGAAAATGAAGAACATTAGCCCCTCCGCCTTACCTCACTTCCATGGGCTGACTACTGAGGATCCGGATACCTTCCTGTTTGAGTTTGTTGTCCTTTGTAGAACCTATGACTATACTGAAGATGAGCAAAAGCTGAAACTTTTCCCTTCCACTCTTAAGGATGCAGCATTACGCTGGTTCATGGGCTTACCTGGGAATAGTATCACCACTTGGGCTCAGATGCAACAAGCTTTCAATACCAAGTACCAGGATTACTATAGGTCCAAGGAAACAAAGGGGGAAATCTTTTGGATGACCATGGGAAATGATGAGTCCTTAGAGGATTATGAGGAGAGGTTCCAACTAAGCTATAAGTGGGCCAGGTGCACACTTGACCCCGAATCCCTCAAGTTGGTCCTGCTCCGAGGAGTCCCTGAAGACCTCCTAGATACCCTTCACATGTTAGCTGGGGGGGACATTTACCAACTGCCTTATGAGGACATCAAGACTGTGTTTAGAAACCACTCCAGGGCAGCTCGGAAACGAGGTAGAGGAAACCTCCTCTGAACTAGTGTCCCTTTCTCCAAACATGAGCTTGCAAATCAATTAGAAGATCTTAAGAGTGAGGTGAGACAGACCATTGCCATGCAGCTTGACACATTCAGGATTCAGCAAAAGAAAGAAGAAGCTGAGAGAGCCTTGGCTGTCTTCTGCCCTAGGTGCACAAGGAGACACCCTAAGAACGAATGTCCATTGCATTCGGTTGAAGTGTGTTTTGTTTGTGAGGAGGACCATCCCACAAATCAGTGTCCAACCTTACCTGGGTTTAAAGCCATGTACCAAGGGACAGAAGCTCCCACTGAACCTCTCTATTACCTCAACCAAAGGAGGCCACAAGGATCTAGACCTTATCAGCAGGGGATGCAAGGGGAATCTCAAGCTTATTACAGCCCCAACCAATCGACTCCTATGCCTTCCTGGGGTCCCCCTGCTCATCCGCCATGGTCCATGCCTCCTCCATGGTCTTATCCACCTCAGTACCCCACTCAACCTACTTCTCATTCATATCACTCACATGCCCAGCCACACCCTCAATGGAATGCACCTCAGTCGGGGTGGAGGCCCCAATACAACACTCCTCCTGCCATCTTGCCTCCACCACCAGTTCAACCTCAGCCATTACCTCCTGCTCCTCCAAGGCAACCTCAAATGCCTGCTCAACCGAACCCGAACCCCAACAATAGACGAGCCCAACAGGTATACACTGGGGAAACCTCATGCCCTACCTATGCTATGGAGATCCAGGAGATCAATCTTCGATCTGGAAAGACTCTACCAGATCGCCAACCTCCTCCCTCAGAGGATGAGGAAGATAAACAAGAAAGTGAACCAAAGGGTATTCCACCCTTTCCTGAGAGACTAACAGCCACCACACAACCCAACCCAGAGGAGGATGAGCTTCTGGGTGAGCTCAAGCAGTTGTGTGTAAAAATACCACTTCTCCAAGCCATCAAGGATGTGCCAATATACAACAAACTGGTTAAGGAGAAGTGTTTCAAACACCCAGGCAGACGGAAGAAAGATGCTTCAACTATCAATGTCATAGGACAATTGTCTGACCTTATGTTGGGACAAGTCATCTGCCCAAAGTACCTAGATCCTGGAAGTCCTGTAGTAGATGTCCACATCAATGGCACCATTATACCTCACACCTTGATTGATCTGGGGGCTGCCATTAATGTGATGACCAGGGATACCA
The DNA here is from genome assembly GCA_031772625.1 of Pinus tabuliformis. Taxonomy (NCBI): domain Eukaryota; kingdom Viridiplantae; phylum Streptophyta; class Pinopsida; order Pinales; family Pinaceae; genus Pinus; species Pinus tabuliformis. Next base: position 567,625,776 of record CM062812.1, on the reverse strand, counting down.
TGCTTAAACTCAATCTTCAGGGTTCCTTGAGGAAGACCTCGACAGTACTGCAATTAGCAGATCGCTCCACTGTGACTCCCGAAGGGATTGTGGAGGATGTCTTGGTCTCTATTGACTCTTGGGAATACCTTGCAGACTTCCTGGTTCTGCAACCAAAGGCAAAGCTTACTGGATATCCTCTCATTTTGGGAAGGCCTTGGTTAGCTACTGCAGATGCTTACATAAGTTGTCGTGCAGGAAACATGACCATCAAAAATGGTCCCATGTCCAAGCAGCTAGTCCTATACCCTCCTGCCCAACCCTCCTTAGAGCATGACTTACCACTCTGGTTGGAAGAAGGAGAGGAAGACGAGGTGTACTCAGCACCTCTGTGCACCTTAGATACCACTAGAAGAGACCCCCCAACCGAGGATGACTTGATCGAGACCTTGATCCAGAATCCACCTTCCAGTGCACTACCCTTAGAGAAATTGGTGGAGGATGCCCAAGCTAGCACCTTAGTGGATCTTTGTACAACCAACCCTGTTACTCCCAGAGTCAAGAATGTGGAGTTCGGCCCTGAGAAAGCATTGAAGATCAGCTCCTCCCTATCTCCTTCCCAGGAAAAAGAGTTGTGTAGTCTGTTGGCCAACCACCTAGATGCTTTTGCTTGGAGCTATAAGGAAATGAAAGGAGTCCATCCTTCGGTCTGTACCCATCATATATACATCAAAGAGGATTGTAAACCGGTTAGGCAACCTCAGAGGAGAATGAATCCAGCCCTTAAGGACATTGTCAAGGAAGAATTGAAAAACTGTTGGATGCCGGGTTCATCTACCCCATCTCAGATAGTGAATGGGTGTCCCCTCTAGTGTTGGTTCCCAAGAAAAATGGGAAATGGAGAATCTGTGTGGACTACCGAGAACTGAACAAAGCTACCAAGAAAGACCATTTCCCTCTACCTTTCATAGATCAAGTGTTGGATGGACTGGCAGGAAAGAAGTTCTTCTCTTTCCTGGATGGGTTTAGCGGGTACAACCAAATCCAAATCAGCCCGGAAGACCAAGATAAGACCACCTTCACTTGTCCTTGGGGTACCTTTGCCTACTGAGTCCTTTCCTTTGGGCTATGCAATGCTCCTGCTACCTTCCAGAGAGCTGTCTTGAGCATCTTCTCGGAGCTGGTCCATGATGCAGTAGAAATCTATATGGATGACTTTACTCCTTATGGGGCCAACTTCCAGGAAGCATTGTCCAACCTGGGAAAAGTCCTAACCAAATGCACCGAGATGAACTTGTTCCTTAGTCCTGAAAAATGTGAATTCCTAATGACTGAAGGGACCGTGCTAGGCCATACCATTTCTTGCCAAGGGTTGCAGGTGGATCCTAACAAAATTGCTCTCATCAAGAGGGTTCCACCTCCTCAAAAGGTAAGGGATGTCCGGAGTTTCTTGGGATTAGCAGGATACTACCGGAGATTCATTAAAGATTTCAGCAAGCTAGCCTCGCCATTGTTTGGTCTGTTGGCAAAAGATGTGGAGTTTAAATGGACTGACGATTGTCAGAGGGCTTTAAATGAATTGAAGGACAAGTTGGTGTCAGCCCCAATCCTGAGAGGTCCAAACTGGGCCCTACCTTTCCACATCCACACTGATGCCTCGAACAAAGCCATAGGTGCAGCTTTAGGACAAGTTGAGCAAAAACTTCCATATGCCATTTACTTTGTTAGCAAAAACTTGTCCAAAGCTGAGCTGAATTACACTGTAACCGAGAAAGAATTCTTGGCTGTGGTCCATGCACTGAACAAGTTCCGACATTATATTACTGGTTACCAGACCTTTGTACATACTGACCATGCTGCAATTAGATATTTAATGAATAAACCAGATGTGAATGCTCGTATTATTAGATGGTTACTTTTATTGCAGCAGTTTGATTTGACCATTGTTGACAAACCAGGTAGAGAAAATGTTGTTGCTGACTTTTTATCTAGATTGGATTTGTCTGCAGATGAGGATGGAACAGTGGATGACCAGATGCCCGATGAACATCTGTTTGCTATTTCAGTACTCTCTCCATGGTTTGCTGATATAGCAAACTATCTTGTTTCAGCACAGTTCCCTCCGCACCTATCTTCCAGAGAGAAGAGCAGAATCATCAGAAAAAGTGCCTCATTTACTTGGATCGGGGGCAATCTGTTCAAGCTTGGCCCCGATCAGATCTTAAGGCGTTGTGTAAGGGAGGAGGAAGTCTTTGATATCCTCCTCACTTGTCATGATGGGCCTTGTGGAGGACATTTTGCAGCAAAGAGAACTGCCTTCAAAATCCTGCAGGCAGGCTACTATTGGCCCACACTTCATCAAGATGTCAGAAGATATGTCAGTCAGTGTGACCAATGCCAAAGAATGGGGAAACCGACCCAAAGGGATGAGATGCCTCTCCAACCTCAAGTGACTCTTGAGCCATTTGAGAAGTGGGGCATGGACTTTGTGGGCCCAATCACCCCCTCTTCGAGGCAAAGGTCTTACATCATTGTGTGTACTGACTATTTGACAAAGTGGGCAGAGACCAAAGCAATCAAAGCAGCAACAGAAGAAAAGGTGGCCGAGTTCCTAAGAGAAAACATCTTCTATAAGTTTGGCTATCCAAGAGAGCTGGTCACCGATCAAGGGAGCCAGTTCACCTCCAACCTGGTTGAAGATCTACTAGCTCATCACAAGATCAAGCATAGGACTTCCACCCCTTATCACCCTCAAGCAAATGGGCAGGTGGAAGTCACCAATAGAGCATTAGAAGGGATCTTGACTAAGGTGGTGAGCAGCAGCAGAAAGGACTGGGCAGATCGCCTGGTTGAAGCCACATGGGCTTACAACACCACTTGGAAGACCACCACCGGCTTCACACCGTATGAGCTGGTCTATGGGAAGAAAGCTTTGCTGTCCATTGAGTTTGAATACAACACTTTGAGGATGGCAGCTCAGCTGGACCTAGATCTCAGCCATGCACAACAAGAAATACTATTGCAGCTGAATGGCCTGGATGAGCACCGAATGCAGGCCCTCCTTCACTCAGAAGTGGTTCAACTTCAGAGAAAGGTGTGGCATGACCAACATCTCCATGACAAGCAATTTCAGCCGGGAGATTGGGCTTTGTTGTATGACTCCAGATACAAAGATTTCAAGGGGAAGCTGAGAACCAGATGGCTAGGACCATATGCAGTGGAAAAATGCCATGACAATGGATCTGTCCTTATTCGAACCATTGATGAGGAAGCCATTCCCATGCTTGTCAATGGGCATCGATTGAAGATCTACAGGAGACCTCTCTCAAGACAAGAGTTCATCAAAACTATGGAGAAATCTGTATTGGTCATAGAGAAGGGTTCTGCCTCTGCTTTTGGCATACCCTGAAGGATATATGAAAAAAAAAAAAAAAAAGGAAAAAATAATAAAGATCCTTGGGTGAAAACCTCTCTGAGGCGCCCAAGGCAGGTGGTAGGGGTGAAAACCTCATTGAGGCGCCCCTATTGTCTTTCAAAAAAAAAAAAAAAGGGAAAAGGTTTGAAAAAGATCCTTGAGTGAAAACCTCTCTGAGGCGCTCAGGGCAGATGGCACGGGTGAAAACCTCTTTGAGGCGCCCCTGTTATCTTTCAAAAAAAAAAAAAAAAGAGAAAAGAGAAAAAAGAGAACAAAAACAATAAGCAAAATATGGTAAAATTGCATGCAGGTTGCAGATGTTCTATGGAGGAGAGGAAGCCCTTCAACTCAAAGCCAAGGGTCCTTATCATGCTATCAAGGGACCTCACCAGCACCTCCTCCAAAGATACCCATGTTTTTTTCAAGGTATGTGCAATTTTATCATGGTTTGAATCTTCTACAGGAAGATGCAATCTTTCTACAGGAAGACGCGGATTTTCTACAGGAAAGTGCAGACTTTCTACAGGAAGCTCTGTGTTCTACAGGAAACTTCCTGTAGAAGTTTGGGACGGCCCAGAATTCATTTTAAAAGGAGATCTAGCGACTACGGATCGGTTTGGACGCATGCAAGCCTCTGTTGGCACCCTTGCACATTGCTGTTACCTTGCTCCACCATCCTTGTCGACATGCAACCAAGTTCCCTGCACCAACAAAGCAGATCGATGAGTTCTCGCGGGAAAAGCCATTTTCAAAGATAAACAAGTGTTGAGATCTCATACCACAGGCATCGGAAGCTCCGGGAGCATGATCGAAAGGCTAGATCCTCCGTCGTGCAGCATGCACCCAAGGAGGAAGAACTGTTACGAGACACCCCGCGGGAATCCTGTAACAGTTAAACCTGCTAGAGTGGATACCATTCACAGCACCACCATCTGCAATGAAACGCGGGCGCATGCAACCAAAGCATCCACTTCATCGTCGGCAGCCTGTAACCATGAGCCTCCGGGTCTGTGTAAGTTCGCATGCAGCAGGTAGATCCACTCACCATCGTCCAAAAACTGGAAAAATCGTGTGCAGCCACGCAGGTAAGTGTCTCGACCCTTCCTTCCATCAAATCGCATGAATTTTACTTTGAATTGTTTGCACAGCGTAAAAGTGAATGGTGGAGCGGCCGTATGGCCAGTCGACTGGCCACGTCGGCTAGTTATGGTATAGTTGGATGTTTGGGTGGCGGCCACGACAAAGAGAATGAGCAGCACGCACGTGAGAACACTCCCGTCGGAAGCAATGAGTTTAACAGAAAAAGGCGGCGGCAGATCTGTGGGAATGGATGCGGCAGCAAGTGAACACGCAGGCGAATGATGGATGACGTCGCCCAACGGTCCGGCAGGGACAGCTCACCCCCCCGCGCCACGAATTGCGCTGATTCAAAATCTAATCGGCTAGATTGTGCGCATGCATTTATCAACCACCACTTCAAACTCGAGTGGCTATTATGATCTCCTCTGCACTTTGATACGCCGAGCTTTTGGCTACCAGAACGCCGGTGAAGCACACCTCGAGCGCAGGCCAACTACAGTCCTCCCCGAAATTTGCGCACTGCTCCTATAGGAACACAGTTTCTACAGGAACGCAGTCTCTACAGGAACGCAGTCTTCTACAGGGAAGCGGGTGCCTCACGAAAAAAGGTGGCCAATTAAAGAGGTAACCCTGAACTCTTCATGCAACTGGTTAGTAAGAGTGGCAAGATCATCGTCCACAGTCTGGTCATAAAGATATCGGTGAAATTGTTGTTTGCTGTGCCTATACTGTCGTTCTACAGGATGTCAGTGTAATTAGACTGTGTTGAATTTTGTGGATTATGTGCATGCTCTGTCTCAATAGACCAAATCTCTTTCGCATTTGCCACCTTTAGTTAAAACAACCGTGTTCATCATGCCGGGTGGGTTTATAAGACGGGAACCCACTGATTCAACCAAATTAAGGGAAAACCAGGAAGTGGTAGAGCTCTTCACACGAGCACAATGGATGCCTTTTTGTGATAAACTGCAGGGTTACGATGATGAAGTGGCCGAAGAATTCTTGCAGGCTCTGAGGCCGAAATCCTAGACACTGGCCACAGTGAACTTCAGAGGTCTAAGCCTCAAGCTCACCCCGCAACATATCAGTCGGATCACAGAACTTCCTATGGGTTTGCCGTGGGATAAGGAAGAAAGAAAGCTGAGCCAGCAGGCAAAGAAAGAATTCTTTCCACCTGAGGAGGAATTATCGGAGGACAAAAATGGGGTGCGAAGAACGAGTCTGTTGCCACCTTGGAATGAAGTCAGTTTGCAAATCATGAAATATATCACTTGTGAAGGCCGTTTTAGCATCGTGTATGCATATCACTTTCGGTTGCTCACTGAATTGAGGCACCAGATTGATCTTCCTGTAGAACAAAAACTAAGCATCCCTTATTTCCTATTGCAGTCTCTAATGGAGTGTGCCACAAAGCTAAAAGAGGGCATATCAGATCAGATAGCCCACCATGGGTTGATCAAGCTTCTTGTGTAGGATGCGCTGCATTCATATAAGGTTCCCCTCTCATGGGAATCCTTCCGGAATTTGACAAAAAATGGAGACATTAAAATGTTGATCGAAGAAACGGGTTCCTCCAGCAGTGAGGAACGAGAAGCAGTGGTCGAGGGACAGAGAGAAAAAGGCCAGGAGACCCCGACCACAGTGCAAAAGAAAGAACAAAGGAAGAAGCATGAGGAAAAGGAGGACAAAGAAAAAGGTGGCACACCTATCTTGTCAGCAAGAGAAAAAAGGCTGAAGAGCAGAATGGACAAAGCTGAGGTGGTCCACGTCAGCCCAAGTACCTCAACAGCACCTGCAACCAAAGCAAAAAGCAAAACTCAGGCAGGTAAGCCAACAAAGAGGGAGACACCTGTGTCTACAGGAAAGCAGAAACAGGCTTCTACAGGAAGCCCGAAAATCATTGAGAAACAGGCTTCTACAGGAAGCCCGAAAACAGAGACAAGGGCTTCTACAGGAAGCCCGAAATTGGAAAAAGGGGCTTCTACAGGAAGCCCGAAAATCATTGAGAAACAGGCTCCTACAGGAAGCCTGAAGACACAGAAAGGGTCTTCTACAGGAAGCTTGAAGATTACCAAAGCAGGGGCTTCTACAGGAAGCCCGAGAGTGGCTAAAACCGGGTCTTCTACAGGAAGCCCAAAATCGGGAAAGAAAGGATCCTCTACAGGAGGCCCGGAAGTGGGCAAAGCAGGGTCTTCTACAGGAAGCCCGAAATCTGAAAAGGAGGGGCCCTCTACGAGGAGCTCTGAGAGAGCAAAACGCAAGAAAGAGAAGGCTGGTATTCTCGAAAAGGAGGCAGCAGCGGCGCTGGCCGCCCTCAGTACACCTCCAAAGCCGAAGGAGAAGAGAGAGAGGGAGACCCCTCTACCATCTAAAGCCAGGAGAAGTAAGAGGATAAACACGGGCAAGCCACAGCCTCCACCCAGCAGCCAAACCATTTTAGGGGATGTCCCTACTTCACCCAGTGCAAGAACCCCCTCTAAAACATCAGCCACCCCCGAGAGGGGAAGCCCAAAAATAACTTCCTGGACACGAAAAATAGGCCAATCGCCTTCCGAAGCCCGGCTCAAGGAAATGGAAAAGGGGGAAGAAGCGCCACCCTCGTCACCACCAGGGGCAGAAAAGGCAGGGCCACCAAAAACAGGAAAGGAAGAGCATGCTCCGGGCTCTAGTTCTCGGCCAAAGACGAGGAGCCAGAGCAAAGTTGCTCAAGGATGAGCAAATAGTTTAGCTGGGGGGTGATGATGAGCTCCAATTTTTGGTACAATTTGGGCTCATTTGGCCTACTTGCTTTGCTCAAACCATTCATCTTTTATTGCTTATGCATTCATTTCTTGGTTTATTCGTGTTGTTTGTAGGAAGAAGGGTAGGCATTCTATCTACGTGACTAATACATGATGATTTCAGGTTTTGGCATTAAAAGGGAGCAAAGACCACGAGAAAGGAGACAAGGAGACAGTAAGGTGGCACTGCTGGTTTTTAGAGAGGATGTCGACAGTCTTGGGGACCTTCCTCGTGATTCCCACCATAGCTCCGAGCTCCAACCAATCTCCCCACCGAGCTTAGAGGCAGCCAACCGTTCTACAGGAACAACCGTTACAACTGTTCTACAGGAATAGCAGTTACAACTGTTCTACAGGATCAACAGTTTAACCTTCAGTTGGACAGCCGAGCCCCACAAATCAAGGAAACCTGTTGGATTATCATTTTGCATAAATACTGAGGGCGTAGCCTTTGATAGAAGCTTTTGGAACTTTTGCATTACTCTTGTAATTTCGAAGTACGAGCTACAGCTCGGTGTTGGTTCTTTTTGTAAGCCAGTTTTGGCATGACATCAGATTTTTGGTTATGAATAAAGGCAGGCAGATTTTGATTTCATTCTGAGTTTCTAAGGGAGCTATAGCTCTCAGGTTAGGGCCCAACCTGAGAGCAATAGACCTCCTCTGTGTTGTAATGTTATTTTCCTTTCGTTCCAGCACTTCGTTTCTTTATTTTGACATGCAATTCGAATTTACAGTCTGCTGATTTAGTTTTCATGAGATTGAATAGGATTAGTTTATGGTGAATTTGCTTCCAGTTGCTTAGATTAGAAGAGAATAGTTATAATTCATTGGAGCTCCAGAAAAAGGTTGTTAGAGATCACTGCCATCTCTGCTTAGGGATTGGGGTGCAGTCCATATCAACCACCAAAAAGAAATGCAGTTCTTTTCACGTCCATGCAAGCTGCAACAGTTACTTTAGTCGTAGATCCATCCATGCACTTTGGTCTTGATCATTACTTCTTCATTCCACTTCCATGCATGAGTTTCTTTCACAAATTGCACTGCTGTTCATTGGTTCAAAATAGCACAGTTAACATAGGTTAAAGAGTTCTCGTTTTTGGTAACATTCATAGACAATTTGTTTCATCTACACTGCTCCACACCTGAAGCCACTCAACCGACCTCTGTTCAGCTCGTTTACCTTCCAGCTCTTCCATTACTCACGTAGCTCCATTTACTTAACCTTTCGTTGATCCCATCCTTCCAACCATCAACCCACTGCATGCACTCTTTCTCCATCTGACTTCTCTGCTCCTGAGCCATCATCAGTTCCATCTCCATCTCACCTATCCTCCCACACCACTCCATCACTTCTCCATCTCCCAAAACTCCCACGGTCGAACATCCTGTAGAATTTCACAGACTTCCTGTAGAACCCTTGAGTTTCCTGTAGGATCCCCTGCAGACTTCCTGTAGAAGCCTGCAAACTCGGTTGCTGAGCATCCGAACGTGGTAGACTTCTGTGGAATGATGCTAGAGACCCTCTGGGACCTCTCCTAGCCATCCTGACCTTGCCCATGCTTTCCTTCCATTTGAACCGCTCCTGCACAGTCAAACCCTAATTAAAAGCATCATCACAATAAATCCAACCACTTAATGAAAAAATACAAAAACATGTCTTTTCAGATGCAAGTAGCTTAGATGCATGTATTCCAGCTCACTGCAAGTAATGACATCATTGGTAGAAGTTTCCTTCACAGTTTTGCATTGTAAGGGCCTAGCTAGTCAAATTAGGGTTTACTAGGGTTTTCATGCTTTGTTGGCTTTCAGTTTCTTTCTGTAAATAGATTAGCCTCCTTTGAGTTAGCTTTCGTCCATCACTCATAAAGCTTCTTCTGTGAGCATATAGAAGTTGGATTGAGCCCTAGCGGACTTGTGCCAGCTGACCAAGTGACAGCTGCGACAAGAGCTAGTACTTGTGCATACAGCACCGTCGCTTCCAAGTTTGTACGAACTACCGGGTTGATAAAATTAGAGATAGGGAGCCCCAGGAGTTGTAGCATTATTGCTACAATACTGGAGCCCACCAAGGAGCAGTCCCTGTTTCACTTAACAAGATAGCATAAGGAACTGCACTTTTAATCTTGAATTTCTTTGTAATCAAACGTTTCTGAATTTTCTCCATTTGTCTCCACTGCATGTCGGACGTACTGTTGGCCCATAGTTCACAACCATAGAGAATCACCGGAATCACTAGAAACCCTAAAAGAGTTTGAGTGGTTTTCCAGTCCCATAACTCTGTCTCTCTACACCTATTTTGAAAAGCATAAAATGCTTTCCAACCCCCCAAGGTTCTTTTCTTTCTACAACCATTCCAGCTTAGATTTTTGTTGAAGTCAATTCTGAGATATTTGTAATCTGCAACTTCTTTAAGAATGTTGCCTTCAAATTAGAACTTATGTTGGTTATGTTTTATTTTCTTAGAGAAAACCACTACTTTCATTTTATTGATATTGACTTGCATCCCCACACTTATACAAAAATGCTAAGGGATAGTAAGTGCTCTTGCAAACCAAGAGCCGATTTAACAATCAGAATAAGATCATCTGCATACAAAAGAAGCCTTATAACAAACATGCCCAAATAGATACAATCACCCCCTTGCGAATTTAACCACTCCTCAAGTTTGTCGATATATAAACCAAAAAGGGTAGGAGACAGTGGGCAACCTTGCTTGACCCCAATATCGCTTCTAAAACTTTCAGAAATGCCTGCTGAAGTTCTAATTTTGACTTTCACCTCTTCATACAACCTATGCACAACTGCTCTCAAATGTTTAGGAACCCTAAATTCCTCCATTCTGTGCAAAATCTTATCCCTAGGAACTGAGTCAAACGCTTTTCTGAAATCAACAAAGCAACAAAAGACTTCTTCATTTTTCTCCTAAAATTTTTCAATGATGTGCCTTAAAGTTATACAATGATCAAGTGTGGAATGTTTAGGTCTAAAACTTGCTTGCCCTTTAGCATGCTTATCTCTTTCTTCTGCCCACTTGCTAATTTTGTTTTCTAGCATGCTTCCAAATAGCTTTGCAAACAAAGTGTTTATCATGATGGTCCTATAATTGGAAGGATTGTTGAGGTCACTGCTCTTGAAAAGAGGTATTGCCAGACTAGTTGTCCAATCTGTGGGGAGCCCCTATAGTATGATGTTGTTGAAAATTTTTGTAATGTGAGGTGCAAGCATCTTTGAGCCCCACTTTAGATATTCTACTTGGAGTTTAGCTAAGTCTTTTGCTTTTCCAACACCCAACTTCTTGATACCATCTCTACCTCTTGCACAGTGAAGAGACATTTTGCTTGGAGTTCAGCTAAGTCTTTTGTTTTTCCAACATCAACTTCTTGATACCCTTCTCTACCTCTTGCACTGTGAAGAGTTCAGTATTAGTGTTGACCAATGGAGGAGGGTCACCCCTTGGGATTGTGCTCATAGAGATGTAGTTGTAATACTATTTAGTGAAAACAAAACATAAAATATTTAAATGTATTCAATGAAAAAAAAAACATTAAATATTTAAATTTTAATGTATGAAAAAGAGATCCATTTTAAACATAAAATATTTAAATGTATTCAATGAAAATAAAAACATTAAATATTTAAATTTTAATGTATTAGGAGATCCATTTTAATTTATGTCTTATCAAATATGGAGGTGGTAAATTATTTAAAATGTAAATACTTTTTTTAATCTAAAATTTAAGAAAACAAAATTTGAAAAACAGATTTATTTTTTTGGAAATATTTATAATTTCAAAGTTAAAATAAATTTAATAAATTACTGGTATTTTTTATATGTTATATATATTTTTAATTGGATATACATTTTTTTTGTCAAGTTGTCTGTGATTCTCCACACTTGACATGTTATTTGAGCCACTACCCAAGGGCATCTAAGCCGTCAAAGTCTCTCGAAAATACATAAAATATTTAAAATTTTAATTTGAATGTATTGAGTAGAGATCCATTTTAATTCATGTCTTATTAAATATGGAGGGGAGCAAATTAATTAAAATGTAAATATTATTTTTAATGTAAAATTTAAGAAAACAAAATTTGAAGAAAAGACCTATTTTTTTAAGAAAGATTTATAATCTCAAAGTTAAAATAAATTTAATATATAAATGGTATTTTTTATAAGTTACATATATATATATATATATATATATATATATATATATATATATATAATTTTTCAAGTTCTCTGTTATGCTCCAGATTTGATTTGTGGTTTGAGGAACTGTGACCCAAAAGTATCTAAGCCGTCAAAATCACCTAAAAATACATAAAATATTTAAATGTATTCACTAAAAAATTTAATAAATCAAATTTAATATCAAAATCATTTTTAATAATAAATATTTAATTTTTTATTAAATATGGAGGGGAGTAAATTATTTAAAATGTAAATATTTTTTTAATCTAAAATTTAGGAAAACAAAATTTGAAGAAAATATATATATATTTTTTGAAAGATTTATAATTTTGAAGTTAAAATAAATTTAATATATAAATGACATTTTTTTACATGTTATATATATATATATATATATATATATATATATATATATATATATTAATTTGATATATAATATTTTTGGGTAAGTTGTTTGTAATCTTTCAAAGTTGATCTGTGGCTTGAGGAGCCACGACCCAAGAGCATCTATTTCGTCAAAATCATCTAAAGATACATAAAATATTTAAATGTATTCAATAAAAAAGTAACAGATTTAATTTAATATTACAATCATTTTTTATAAGATATTAAGTAAAACTAATAAAAAATATTTAGTAAAAACAAAAACATAAAATATTTAAATATATTAATAAAAATAAAATTAATGTATTCCGTAGAGATCCATTTTAATTAATGTCTTATCAAATATGGAGGGGAATAAATTATTTAAAATATAAATATTTTTTAATGTAAAATTTGAGAAAACAAAATTTGAAGAAAATATTTATTTTTTTAAAAGATTTATAATTTCAAAGTTAAAATAAGTTTAATATACAAATGATATTTTTTATATATTATATATATTTTTAATTTGATATATATTTTTTGTTTGTTTGTTGTGATCTTCCAAGCTTGACCCGTGGTTTGAGGAGCCTTGACTTAGGGGCATCTAAGTTGTCAAAGTTCGAGAGCTTGAGCCAGGGGCATCTAAGGCATGAGGAGCCTTGACTTAGGGGCATCTAAGTTGTCAAAGTTCGTGACCTTGAGCCAGGGGCATCTAAGGCATCAAAGTCACTAGGGATCGCATCTGGTCCAAACCACAACAATCATCTAAGTTGTCAAATTCACCCCAAGATCACAGCCGACTTGGGCCATACTAGCCCTTTGCTGAGAAGCCTTGACCCAAGGGCATCTAAGCCGTCAAAGTTACCCAGGGATCGCACCTAGCCTAGGCCACACTAGTCATCTAAGCTCTCAAAGTCACTCGGGGATCGCACTCGACCACCCTTTAGCATGTCTCCTCCCCCTACCATAAGACACAACCACCCACCGTGAGGTTTGATACTGGGTTGCCTTGCTGACGAGGCCCATCCTCAACCGGTTGTGCTAGTGAGACTTGACCAATTTGATATGCATTTAATTATATATACATATATATATTTTTAATTTGATATACATTTAATTATATATACATATCCAGAGTATATTTTTATTGAAAAAATTATTGTAAGTATTAAGTTCTTATATGTTTATTAATTAAATTTAAACATAAAATATGAAATATCATAATTATAAATATGAATCTTCATCATTAATTTTTTTTAAATATGTTATACATATTACTATTTGAAAAAATAACTTACAATTTTAGTATATGGATAGATATGGTCTATATTACCATTAAGCATGAGGTATTTCAAATCTTTAAATGAATTGATTATAAGGAATTTCAAATATTTAAATTATAAATGATATAGATCATTTGAGGTATTTCAAATTTTTAAATAAATTGAGCATAGAATTTCAAATCTTTAAATTATAAATGATATAGATTATTCTCAAAATATTTTTCATCCAACCTACCATATGGAAAGTATGAGAATGGTTTTTATGTTTCTTATATCCTTTACTCTCTTCAATTTATAAAAAAAATATTTATGAAAAGTCGCTCTAAATTGGCCAAAGGTTACACCCATCTGTTACACTATACATTTTCCCCCCTCAAACTTGGGCGAGTTGTCCAACTACAACATGTCGACCTGGTTATGATGATAAGTGAAAACCACATCTTTCATCTCCTGAATTAATTCGGTGTTAGTAGAAAGGAGAGATGGTTGGCACCTCTCCATCACCTCACTTGGGTGGATCTTACCACAAGTTTTTCGCTTTTCGTGTTGTTAAACCATCTCATGAATTCGGATTCTGAGAATGTGATGCCCTTCATCCCGAAATGAATTTTGAATTTCATACGTTCCTTCTGGTATCACAAATGACATTAATTTCAAATTTCATGTGTTCCTTCTCCAATGGCGAAAGTATCGATTTTCCATGTTTTTGTGCGTTAAAACTTTGGGTTTGTTTAAGCATTATGTTACTGCTGTAAGTCTCCCATGGTTCCCTGGAGAAACTTATTCCTTAAAATCTGAGTTAGACACCACTACAATCTGCGTTAATGGTCATCACAGATAGGGTACAATGTTGTGCCTTCTGGGTTTAACATAATTTTGTTCATGTTTTAATGACCTTTGATATTGTTCATGTTTTAACATAATGTTATTATCCCACAAATCACTTTTTAATGATGCCTCAGAGTGTTGCAACGCGTCCTTTTTGGAGGAAAAGATCCGTTCACCTGGAGAAACTTATTGCTTAAAACCTGAGTTAGACTCTGCTACAATTTGCATTAATGGACGGGATGGTTATGGTACAATGTTGTGCCTTCTTGATTTAACATAATTTTGTTCACGTTTTAATGACCTTGTGGAAGAAGTGAAAAATATTATTTCAAATGGTTGCCCATATGGGCAACAACTATAATATATACATAAGCATACATTCAAGAAGTATTAGAAAAATAGAGAGACATACAAGAATGAAATCAAATCTCATTGATTAAACTGCTTGGACAACCAGTACAATATATAGGCACACATAGACAACTTTTAGGACAATCTAAATCCAAATAATTTGGATTACCAATTCACAACACAAACTACTAAGACACAACTCATGACATATAGACTCAACAGTAATTAAGAGAATACAACTCATCAAATCTATCTGCACATATCATTTCTACATTATTCCAACATCCCCCCTTAATGGAGAAATGGATTTTCAATAATGCCTAGTTGTTGTCTACATATTTCAAAGTTCATCTTTCCAAGAGCCTTGGTAAATATGTCAACTACATTCTCACTTGTATTACAATACACTAAATGAATCTCATTTGATTGTATCTTTTCTCTTAGAAAATGATGTTGGACTTCAATATGTTTTGTTCTGGCATGATAAATTGGATTATTTGCCAACTTCATGGAACTCTGGTTGTCACATTTGATGCTTTTTGGTTCTCTTTTCTTTTCTCCAACATCTTCAAGAATCCTCCTTAACTAAATAGCTTCACAAGTTGCATTGGTCAAGGCTTTATATTCAACTTTTGTGGATGGAAAGAAACATTTGGTTGTTTCTTGCTACTCTATGATACGACCCCCGATCCTAAATTGAATGCATATCTTGAGGTTGATCTTCTATCATCAGGATTTCCAACGCAATTTGAATCAAAAAAACCTGCCAACCCAACATCAGATTCATCAGTATACAAAATACCAAAATAAAGTGTTCCCTTCAAATATTAAAGGACTTTCTTTGCTGCTTTCCAATGGCTTTCACAAGGCTTAGCCATAAATTGACTAAGGATGCTCACAGAATATGTTATATCTGGCTTGGTAGTGGTGAGGTAGTTCAAAATTCCCACCAATTAACGATACAAAGTTCCATTCACTTCTTTAGATCCATCATCATTGTACAACTTGGCATTCTGTTCCAAAGGAGTAGACACTGGTTTGCATTCAAACATATGAAATCTTTCAAGGATTGTCTTTGCATATTTTCTTTGTGTGATGATTGTCTTACCAAATTCCCTCCAAATTTCAAGACTCAAACAATAATGCAATTCACCAAGATCCTTCATTTCAAAGACCTGTGACAACTGAATCTTAATTTCGTCAATCAACTTGAATGCACTTCATGTTATGATAAGATCATCAACATACAAATATATCAAGGCAATGCTCCCATCTTCATCTCTCTTGATGTACAAGTTAGGATCGCGTTTCCTTCTCACAGAACCTTTTGCATAAAAGAATGAATCAATTTTCACATACCAAGATCTTGGTGCTTGCTTCAAACCATACAAAGATTTCTTTAGCCTACAAACAAGATGCTAATGTCCCTGCTTTACAAACCCTTCAAGCTAAACCAAATAAACTTCTTCTTTTAATTCACAATTCAAGAAAGCAAATTTGACATCTAACTGATGCATTTTCCAATTTTGTTTTGTAGCTAATGCAATCATGATTCTAATTGTATTCAGTTTAGATACATATGCAAAAGTATCTTCATAATCAATGCCTTCTTTTTGTGAATAGCCTTTTGCACCCAATCTAAATTTCTGTTTATTAATACTCCCATCAACATTAAACTTTGGTTTGAACAACCATTTTCATCCTATGGGAACTTTATCTTTGCACAATCCTGTTAATTCCCATGTGTCATTCTTCATTATGGAGCTATATTCTTCATTCATTGCATCTCTCCATTCTTTATATTCTTTAGCTTCTTCATAACTTGAAGGTTCTACAACATTCATTACATGAGACATCAATGCAGAATCTTTACACCTTATAGGTGGTTGAATTTGACATGATGACCTCCTTAGATTTTTATTTCTTTCATCCTTTTTTTTGCTTTGTGGAATCTCTTGTTCTCTTCTTGGAGTGTCATGATTGTTGGATGCTTTCTGCTCTTGAACCTATACATGTTCTTGTTCATGTTCCTGTTCATGTTCAAAACATGCTTCTATTTTGACATAATCATCAATATCATGCCATACATCTGTGTTATTCATTTTATCACCTTTATCTACATTTTCATGAAACATGACATCCCTACTTGCAAGCAATGTATGTGAACTAGGATCAAACAACTTGTATGCCTTTTGATCATCACAATAACCAATGAATGTGCACCTAATTGATTTTGCATCAAGTTTTCTTCTTCTTTTGGAATATGTGCAAATGCCTTGCATCCACAAACTCTTAAATGATTCACTTTTGGTTTATATCAATAAAATGCTTCAAAATGTGTTTGTAGATCTAAAATTTTGGTTGGACTCCTATTTTTCAAATAAACAATGGTATTAATGGCTTCAGCCCAAAAACCATTAGAGATATGTTTACCTTGAAGCATACTCCGTGCACATTCCACTAGTGTTCTATTTTTCCTCTTAGCGACTCCAATTTTCTGAGGTGTATGAGGCACTATAAATTGTTGTAGAATCCCATGACTTTTGCAATATTGATTAAAATCTCTTGATTTGTATTCTCCCTCCTGATCAATTCTGAGAATTTTGATGTATTTCCTAGTTTGGTTTTCCACCATGTTTTTGAATTCCTTTAAGTATTCAAAAACATCAATTTTCTTTCTAATGAAAGAGACCCAAGTGTATCTAGATCTATCATCAACAAAAATAAGAAAGTACAATGCTCCTCCAAGGGATCTAGTTTGCATAGGTCCACATACATCAGTATGAATTAATTCAAATATTTCTCTTTGCCTTTTTCTTCATGTAAAGGAAATTCCTCTCTATGTTGCTTGCCAAGTGCACATGCTTCACATTCAACATGATTATTCTTCATAGCAGGAAGACCTTATCCATTGTTTTTCTTTGAAGTAACATTAGATCATTGCAATTTAAATTCCCATACCTTTGATGCCATAACTTTTATGTTGGCATTGTTGTAGATGCCAATGCTTGATGCCTTGTCTTAGTCACATCTAGCTTATACAAGCCTCTTGTTTGAAAATTATATATTACAGAGAAATGGAACACATGAAATATTGTAGAAATATAAACACAGAAAATGCATAAAACAAGAGAAACACAGATCTACGTGATTCACCCAATTTGAGTTAAGTCCACGGAGAAACAACCAGTCCTTCCTTTTTATATTATCCAACAAAATGAAGAGATACAACCTACAGCAGATTGGTATAATTCTCTCTTCTCTCTCACACAATTTCCTCTCTCTTTCTTGCTTAGAATACACATCTACATAGCTGTAATACAATTCCCTCATATATAGTGAGAGTTTTCCTTCTAGGGCAAGAAACGCTAAATTAAACATAATTTCTACCATCAAATTTATGCATAATGAACAACCTAGTTTGACTACGAAATAAAAACATTTTACAAGGAAATTTGACATCTATTTTTAGGATCCGGGGCACTGCTCCCGATCCCCTGCAAGAGGGGTGGGGCTTTAAAGAATCGATGTCACCCCACTTGGATCCCCTTGCGGCACACAAAAATAGGTGGCGTTGCCACCCCATTAGAAACTGGGGTCCAATGTGGCGATACACTTGAATGAAGAAGATAATCAGGCTCCACACCCAACACCTCTAACTCTAGTACCTGTGGCAATAACCTTGTAGAGATCCTTGATATTTTTAACAACACACTGTTATTTGACAAATTCCACCTTTAGATCTTGATGAACAATAGTAGAAAGAAAAATTAAATTCTTTTCTATACTAGGAACATACATCACATCATGGATCTGTCTCTCTTTTCCATTAGGCAAAGTCACACCTATTATTCCATAACCTTATACTGGAAGGGATATGTTATCTCCTAGATAAACACATGTTCCATCAATGTTCTCATGATATTCATCAAACCAACCCTTATTACAAGACATATGGAGTGATGCACCAAAATCAATGAACCAAGCATTCACATCATCAGTCTCAACAGACAATGCAACATCAGAAACAAACAATTTGAGATTTTTAAATCCATTATTGATTAAGGTGTCTTTGTCCACAAAATTCCCATTATGCCTTTTGTTTCTATGTTTAGGCTCATTATATTTCCCTTTATAGCAATATTTAGCATGATGTCTAGGTTTGCCACAATAATAACAATCATCATTTTTCTTATCATGAACTGGAAATTTAGATTGTGTCAGGCCTTTTTGTGTTGCTTGAAACTTTCCTCCTTTTCTTTTGTCCCATGGCTTGCCTCTGTATGGTTGCTTACCCTTTCCTACCAATGCTGAATCTGAATTTTTTGAGCCCAAATTGAAGTTTTTCATCCTCTCTTCCTCTAGTAGAAGAATACCTGTCAATTCATCAAAAGTAGGAGGCTTCTCTCTAGTTGAAAGACTTGAAACGAAAATTTGATAATCTTGCACTAAGCCATTTAATGTGATAGAGACCAAGTCAGTATTGGACACCTTTTGATCAATGCCTCCTAAATTATCACTTAGCTCTTTGACATAGAAATGAAATTGCTTATACTTTCATTGGCCTCCATTTTAATTAACAAAAGCTTAGTCTTCAAGAACAAAATCTGGTTGGTATTAGATGTTTCATACAAGCTTTTGAGAACATCCCATGTTTCTTTGGATGTTTTACAATCCCTAATATGAGGAATGATGTTGTCCTTAACTGACATTCATAGAAACACCTTTGCTTTTGTTTCCCTTTTTTCCCAATTTGGAATAGTTGCAGCAACAGTTGGTTTGGGCTCTACCCCACTCACTATGGGCCACAAATTATTTCCCTCTAAAACTGTTAATACCTTGAATTTCCAATTTGCATAATTTCCTCCATCAAGCCTTGTGGACTCATTCAAATAAGTTTCAACCAAAAAAATTGACATAATGACAAAAAAATTGTCTCCAATCAACAAAATGCACCCAAATCCACCATATCTACACCCAAATTCACCAGATCTACATCCAAATTCACGAGATCCAAAACGAAATGCATAGGATCTAAAAAAACAAGACTTAATATTGCTTCAAATAAAAAACAAAGCCAAAATTACTTCTTATTTCTCCTTTTTTTACCAGACACTATTTCCAAACTTTAATTTCCATTTTTTAATTAAAAACACCCAATTTTTAACTTTCACCCAAAAGAAAATATTTAACTACTTATATCTGGTAAAAAAATTTTCACCATAAATGAAAATTTTTTAATGCCTTATTTATCCATTAGAAAACCTTCACGTTTACAAACAAAATTTCCTTATGAAAACTTTATACACAACGTGACTTTAAAAATAGTGAATTGGTTCAAGGTGAAAAGTGAACTCTTCAACAGCAACAAACACTAGCTCATTTCACAAAACAACAATTACTTACGACATGCTTCACTTTATTATTCCACAATTTCATCTGAAGCACAATGTTCAACACTCTACCTTGAGATCTTTCAATTAGTACACAGTCTCCAAGTTAAAGCACCTTTGGCTGAAGATTTATACAGGCTCCCTTCGACTGCCTTTCAAACACTGAGACAACTCCTCAGCAGCTCACACTCAACTCAGCGTTCAAATAGAGGGTACAAAACATGACCACCATCCTCCAATCTACCACGACGCCAACAACCATAGGCCCTTCTATGTAATTAGTGATCACATCCAGATCGCACACAAACAATACACTGCAGTAGATCACTGCATGAGAATTATGCGGCCACCTCAGATTTTACTGCTATTCACTGTTTAACCACAATGCAACAAACCTCTAAAATCTCTAGACAATAGATATTTTAGTTCAAACCACCCTAAGCTTCAATACCATATTAGAAAAATAGAGAGGCACACAAGAATGAAATCAAATCTCATTGATCAAATTGCTTGGACAACCAATTCATTATATAGACACACATAGACAGCTTCTAGGACAATCTAGATCCAAATAATTCAGACCACCAACTCACAACAAAAACTACAAAGACACAACTCATCACAGATAGACTCAACACTAAATACAAGAATACAACTCATCAATTCTATCTAGACATATCATTTCTACATTATTCCAACAAGAATACGCCATGTTTTTTATGTTGTGTGCTATAATTGTTGAAAGCAATGAATTATAAGTAGTTAAGAGTCACAACCTAGTTCATGACGCGGGACAATAGTTCCTTTAAGCATTTTTTGGCAGATACAAAATATGGACTTTTAGGCATTGCAGAGACATTTGTATTAGCAAGGCATTTGGATTTCTTCTATGAGGCACCTAATTCCATGTGTATCCTGTGTAGTACTCTATGACACATTCATAGAGGTATATACATACAATGAAATTTCTCAGAACTTGTCCCTTCTCAATAAAAGTATTTCCATATATATGTCATTGCCACAGAGTATATAGCGCTGCATACACATTTTTTAATGTGATAATTTTGGATCCATGCATTATCTGCATTAATGTCATTATATTGATTATATATTTTTTTTATTCAACAAATGGAAGGTCAATTTTTTTTGTTGTGAACTGATACTGAGGATTTTTATTAACATAAAACAAGAACTTACATTGAGATAATGTAGACAAATACTTTAGAGTATAACAACGTCATGCTCACTGAAAACATCTTCAAATGAAGAGATAAACACTAGAAGCTAGACTAAAATAGCAGGTGGGCGAAAGCAAGGAGTTGGTTTACACCTTTTGGTGAAAGAGGGCAAGTTTAGGAGGAAAATATAATTGCTTGATTGAGCCTTTTTTTAGCACTCCCTCGAGCTCCTTGGGCGCTAAAATAGAAGCTTGATTGAGGGTTAAAAACTAGCCCTTGATCGAGCTATAACACTCGATTGTGCCGTAGTACTCAATCAAGTTTTATGGCTTGATCGAGATTTAAGGCTCGATCAAACGTTAAGGATCACCCTCTTATATATATATATATATATATATATATATATATATATATATATATATATATATACACACCGCTCCCACGATCTATGCACCCCATTTTCACAGACCGTAGGAGCTCGACCGAGATTATTGGAGCTTGACCCAACAAAGGAACCCTCAAACCAATCTCACCAACTACCCCACCAACATGGTAGAGGCTCAAACAAAGTTAGGTACTTTATTCTTTGTCTTTCTTATTTATTTTTCAAATTGTAACAAATTAATTAAAAAACAACCATATACAAAAACCATGAAACCATACAAAAACTACAAAAAAGAAACCCTTCAAAAAAACTTAGAAAATCATAAAACCAACAAAGAAAACCATTAAAAAAACAAAAAACAAAAAACCTTTAAAACATGGACCAAAACTCTGAAATCAGCCTAGAAAACCATAAAAAAAACCCTACAAAACAACTTAGAAAACACTTCCAAACCACAAAAAAACACTATAATTTTGGTTTTAAATTTATTTTTTGCTTGCAATGTTTTGCTTATTAAATGCACATTTTCTTATTTTCAATGGTAAAAACATTTTTTTCTAATTATTTTAGGTTCTAAAGTTTTTCTTTAGGATTTTGTGAAACAAATTTTCATTTTTCTTTTTTTTGTTATTTTAAATGTATTTTAAATTTCTAGTAAATTTGACAAAAAATATACCCCAAAATACTCCAAACATAAAACAACAAAACTATAACAATAAATAGCTAAATCAGGACCTTGAGATTGACATGATGAATATGTTTGCTCATAGTAAACCTCTATTTATAAAATAAGAAATTTTATTTTATTTTATTATTTTATATTTAAATTAATTTATATTTTAAATAATTTTTTTAATAATAAATAAATTACGATTCTAGCTTTAAAAATAAAATATTAATATTTGAAGTTATATATATATATATATATATATATATATATATATATATATAAAGTTATTTAACATAACATGTAACATAACTATAATTATTTCATAATTACATAACTATATAATTATTTAAATATAACTATATATATTTAACTAGATTATAAAGTTATAACATATCACATAGCTAAATATATTATAGTTCTATATATATTGTTTATAACATAACATAAAATTTTCTATAACTATTTAACATAACATAACTTGTTAAATTTAACATTTAAAACATAACATAAAATTAGTTAACATAACATAACATAGTTTTATAGTTATTTAACATAACATTATATGTGTGTGTGTTTCAACAATGCATTATTGATAGATAAATTAAATCCATCATAAAAATTGCATTTGGTCTAGTGAGTAAAAGCATCTAGATTTTTTTCTAAGTTGTACTATATTGTTACATTATGTAGTGTGTTGTACAAGAAACATTGTCCTCGTGTGCTTGCACCTAATACATGTTATATGTCAAAGTTCAACATTACGAATGTTAAGTCTATTGTAGTACCTGGTTGGCATGAAATTTTATTAGTTTTTTAAATAGGTTTACTTCAAATTTTTACATATATATTTACATATGATTGCGCTATGAATAAAATGCATTATTTAGAAATGAGAAAAAGTGTGAGAGTAGATTTGATCACTTATTTCTATTGTGTTTACATAGAACTCAATGTACTTTGGTTGATGAATTATCAAGAAATGCACTCTAAAGTTTAGGACTTGAGGCTAGATTATTCTGCTTTAGTTTAGAAATGGTTTTTTCGTTAACATTTTTTTCTTGGATTAGTTTATATGTATTATATGTAATATGTTGAGACATCCCATATACACGCCCCAACTGCAAGTGATCATAGTGGGAGAGGGTCTGTTATACATAGTCAGGCTCATGATAGATCACATATCCTACCAAGAGTTCATGTTCCCCTAGTAGATCCTGCTTCCAACGCTAGTAGAAGCATCAAAGGCAGTGTTTATGTCTCTATTGATGACCATTCTTGTACATCTAGTGGGACGTCTTTGCCCATTTCAGGTACACCTCTTGCATTTTAAAATTCTCTTTAAACTTTATGTGTTTATTTCTTGAAATTATCTTTAAGTTTTAAATTGTTTTCAATTGATGTATTTGAATTTAACGTATATGTTATTATTCTTCTAGTTTGTTAATTATATATATGTTAAATTATGTTTATCATTTACAGGTCCTCAACAGATCGAAGATGAGGATCAAAGTGCAGCATTGATCCCTCTGTGGGATGATTCTATAACTTAGATCACATTAGATGATGTTATGACCCGTCATACACTGATCACAGCAAAGATAAAGAATATCCCTATCAATTCACCGGCTCACCTTGCATCTCTTTAATGTTGGATAGCATGAATAGGTTGATCGAGACATACCGAAGGTTGGGTCCACATAGCCACATATTACAGTTCATATAAAGGGTCGGGACACATGAGATTAGAGACCCAGATTATTAGGAGGCGTTTAAAGAGGCCACCAAGGACATTGATGTTCGTGGGGAGTTGTTTAATGTCCCTGCGGATCACCCTGCTAGGCATAAAGTTCCAATCCCACTAAAATATTTTAGTAATGTTCATGGATCCCCTATTGTACATGATAGATTCATTGGAGCTTAGGGAAAGTTCCCCAACCATGACCAGGTTGTAGTTTATTTTGCTAATAATTTATATGTTGTGTTTGTGTTACATATGAGGCCAGATTACATTGATACTAGATCTCATTTTTATGGTACCGGTAGGGGATGTACCTAGGAGCATGAGGGGGCTTGTAGGGACCTTGGGCATCTAACACCACCTTTGAGATTCTTGCCACTACCGTCTCAGAGCATGGTATTACCTGGAGATCTAGAGGAGTTGTCACAACTTGGTGGTGAGATGTGGGAGCTTATTGCAGATAACATGCATACATCATTGGCTAGTGCACATCTTGCATTGCATGGAGAGATACAGAGACCACCACCACTGCCTCGTGACCCACAAGTGCCCTTATATGATGATGCATTTCTTGCAAGTTTAGCCTTTGATTAGCTTTTGACACATACATGTATGTATCATGATTCCATTCATGAGACTTGAAGGGTGCATGGCCTACATGACACAAACCTGGTACATATTTCTATGAAAATTTTGACTCATATTGTCAAATTATGCATAATTATTTATATTAAAATTTCTAGTTCATATTAGATTGCATAATTTATATTAATAAGTTCATGATAACATGTAGACACATCCCAGCTACGTGGATGAACTTACGAAGTCATCTGAGGGTAAATTTGATCAACCAGGGAATCCTTGACCAGAGCACATTTCCATGGATTCACTGCCACCTCCACCTCCCCATTATATGTTCACTAATGTGGAGGAGAGTTAGTATGCACAACCACATGGACAAATAGTTGAGGTAAACTTATTTATTCGCAATATTTCAGCATGTTATTTTTAAGTTACATAAGTATGGTAATTAATTTGCAAACTAATTATAATTTGTCCTTGTTATTGTGTATATAGGCCCATATGCACAGAGACATTGATGCCACTGTTATATGGAGACGTGAGTGGGATGTTGGGTTTAGAGGCACTAATGATGCAGTTCCATCGATGTAGGCCCCAATCATCGAGCCACATGCAGGGGAGCACCAAACCCAGATTCATGATCAGACCCCCATCCTATCGGACTTGCATTTGGACTCGATTGAGGTTAGTAGATTCATGTATATATGTTTACAATTAAAAATGTGGTTCAATATAATTTATTTCCATATTGTTTATTTTGTACAAATAATAATCTAATTAGTTTGAATTTGAATGTGTTATATTACAGTACTAGCTCATGGACACTTACCTTGCATGGAAGAACTCACATAGGAGTTCTGGTGGTACTTAGAGTGTCATAGTTTGTATATTTTCAGGTTCATTTCATAGGGAATATTCACATGTGTGATACAAAATTTGTATATTTTCATACATGGACAGTTTATGGATGTACATCATGGACATTATTTTAGTTTATGGATACTTATTATTTCAGTTTATGGATATTCATGTGATATTTGTAATTTGTATATATTTTCACATGGACAGTTTTATTGCTACATGTATTCATTATTTTAGTTTATGGATTTGTATTAATCATGTTTATGGATGCTCATTAGTTTTTGAAGCTTAAATGGATTTGTTAAAATTATTTCCCTAATTTAATAATTTTTCTATATACTATAATTTTTATTAATAAAATATATGTTCAATTTTGATTTCCAGTTTCATAGACTAAGAAAATAAGTAAAATCTTAATAGTTGTGCTGCAAGTCACTTTGATACTTAAAATGAACTAAAATATATTATTATCAATTTAATATTTAACATGGAAATAATTTCAATCATGCTTCATATTGGCTTGTAGAAAGTGTCTTTAGTGCAATCAACATGTATGCTATTACAATTCTATTTTAAAAATAAATTATTTGAATTATAAAGTCATATATATATATATGAAAAAATTTGTGACGCATCTATATAACACAATGCGTGATTTCTTTTTTTAAAGAATTTCAATCAATTTCTTATCTCAAGATTAAATTAACAAACACAAATATGATTGAAATAATTTTTATTCAAATTTAATATTAAAAGATGTCATGTAAACAACAAATAGGTTTTATTCAACATTATTTATTTTGAGATTATCTACAAGAGATTAGTCATAACATGATATAAGTAAATTGTACTGAAACTTAATATATAGCTCAAACAACAATATATGGCAACATTTCTATAATTTTATTTGGGTGGCTAGAGGGGGAGGTATTCTCATTAATCACGAAGGAAACATCGAAGATGGATATGCTTGGGGCATTGGTAGGAAGGAAAACGATCAAGTTGAGGCTTATGGTATGTTTCTAGGACTATCCTTGGCTTAAAAAAAAGGGCATAAGAAAGATCTAAGTCTTATGAGACTCATTGTTAATCATAAAACATATGAAATACAATTCATCAACAAAAAACTTGAATATAAATCAAATCATTCAGAGATCCCAAGGTATGATTCCCTTCTTTGATTTGGTGTCGTTCTTTCACATCCTAAGAGGGAATAACCAGAAAGCAAATAAGCAAGAAAATTTGGCTTGTCGGTTGAATGAGAAAAGAAGTATACTGAATGAGATAGAGGAAATGCTATGCATTCCCTAATCATAGTCACGAGTTCCAAATTTTGGATTGAGGTTGAAATTCTTGGCTCAACCAAGAGTTTAGGAAGGAAAATCAATGTCGAAATATTAGGCAATGTAAACCATTATCCCCTACCGACTCCTCTCTCCATTCACTCTCTATATAATCTCCCTCGACCCTTCCTCCCTCTCCCCTTATCTCCTATTTCACTTGTCCTCCCTAGTCCTCATCACCCTTCTCGTTCCCATCCCATTAAGCTTCCTTTCCATTTCATTCCTCCTCCACTCCATTCATTTATCACACCCTTCTCCATTTCATTCAATCTCCCACTCCTCGATACCTGTCTCATAGACCTTTACTTGGCCCAACCCATCATTGCACCTCGTGGCATTGAAAAACTCACCTCGCTCCAACAACGTGGCTGCGTCCATCATGAAGGTACTACACTTGGTTTAGGGAGATATCACAACATTAGAACCCAACCCCCATGACATAAAATATTTTGCAATGGTCGATAATCCATCATAGGAGACGGTAAGTTAATGGGTGAGCGTGAGAAACATTTAATCCCTCTACTTCGAACTACTCAGACAACGAGTGGGAGGAAGGCATGGGTTAAGATGAAGGACGAGGAGAATAGATGCGAAATTATGGTGGATAGATGGGAAATGAAGGTGAAGCATTGGGATCTCGCTTCATAAGTACCAATCTCTAGTACTGCATCAAAATCCAAATCTACTCCTTTTATAAATGGGGTAACAGATTGATATGATGTCATGGTTTATGGTTAATCTTTGCTTA
This sequence comes from Pinus tabuliformis, assembly GCA_031772625.1. Taxonomy (NCBI): domain Eukaryota; kingdom Viridiplantae; phylum Streptophyta; class Pinopsida; order Pinales; family Pinaceae; genus Pinus; species Pinus tabuliformis. The sequence goes on along the minus strand of CM062812.1, from coordinate 567,598,604 downwards.
GGTGGTCTCTACGAAGGCCCAATGGCTGAAGATGGAGTCACTGAGAATTTTTTGTGGGTTTCAGGTCAAAGCACTGACCATTAGGGTGGTACCTGGTGGATTATGCAATTGCGAGGGGAAGCCGGGTGCTGATATGCAGAGTGTTGGTCAGCTAAGTGATGTAAAGAATTTTTCTGGTAAGCTGAGTGAGGCAGGGGAGTTGGAGCAAAAAAACATGGGCTCAAGGTTAAGTGTCTAGAAAATTCCTCAATTTGGGGGTTTATAAGATCTTGGAGATAAGGCTTTCAGGTTGTTCCTTAGTGAATATCATGAGCGGGCACCATAATTTAGTGGAGGAAAGTTCTCTGTCTGGTTCTTGGGGCGCCACCAACCTAGGACAGGAGGGTCAAGGGAGGGAAGAGCTTGGGAAGGTGGAAACAACATCAATACTTGTAAGGACTGTGTGCAAGAGAATTTGGAAATTTGAGAATGTTTGGCCATTTACCAAAGGTGTATCCACTAGTAGCCAAAGGAGGCATTGGCCATACAGGAGCAGTAGCTCGAAAAGAAGGAGCACATCCAGCAACTGGAGGATGAGGTGGATGCCCCAAGACAACAAATTAAGCATCTGAAGCTCAAAATGGAGGAGAACAACCCAAGGACTGAAGAAGAATTCACTAGACTTGATCTTAAAAATCCAAAACCGATGGAGGAGTAATCTGTACTCTCACTTAGTTTAAAAATGTTTTTGTTTGGCAAACCATAAGTGTAAATATTTACTATTTTAGTACTATAGAATCTATAACCACAACCTAACAATAATGAGATATTTTTGTAACAAGCATGGGGAAAACTCTCAGGGAAGGGATGGGGAACAAATGAAGTTTAAAATGCCCTTAGTAGGCTCGAAAATTCGATAAATCTTGATTTTCAACGCAAATGGGCGCAATTTATATATATAAATAACTATTCATTCTAGTTTAAAAAAAACATTTCTATAATTTTATATAATGTTATCATCTTTCCTAAATTTATAGGTAGTTATCCAAGTATTTCTATTAATTCCTTATGATGGAAATTTAAGTTTTATTCAATTTCTACAAACTTAAATATGATTGAAATAATTTATATATTCAATTTTAAAAGATGCAGAGATGTAAAAGTTATTAATACAAGTTTTATTGATTTTATTTTGTTTGATGTTATCTACAAAAGCTTAGTCATAATGCACATCATCAATAATGTTTTTGTGCTTACACTAAAATCAATGCATAATGTTAAACTAATTACCTTGAAATTATTGTACACCATATATCTAGTTACATAATTTATCAGAAATCAACATCTTCATTGAAATCAATGCATCTAATGTAAACAATCAAACAAGATGAGAAATCAACATCTACACTAAATCAATGCATCTAATGCAAAAAAAAAAAGGGTTATAAATCAACATCTACACTAAAATCAATGCATTTAATGATGCAAGAAATCAAATAAGATTAGAAATCAACATCTACACTAAAATTAATGCATCTAGTGCTAGCAATCAAATAGGATTAGGAATCAACATCTGCACTAGAATCACTGCATCTAATGCAAATTCAATCAAACAAGATTATAATTAACATCTTTAATGAAATGAATGCATCTAATGCAAACAACGAAATATAATTAGAAATCAACATCTACACAAAAATCAATGCATCTAATTGCAAGAAATCAAATAGGATTAGAAATAAACATATGTACCCTAAAATAAATGCATCTAGTGAAAGAATTTTTCTTCCCTTTCTCTCCCCCCTCCATCTATATTGATATCTCCCTCCATCTCTCCTTATTTATCTCTCTATCTCCCCCACAAAAACACGCACTCTCTCTCTACATATCTATCCCTCCCTCCCTTCCTCCCTCTATCTCTCTCTTATTCCTTCTCTCCCCCTTCCATCTATATCTCTATCTCCCTCTATCTCTCCTTCTTCATCTCTCTATATCACCCCGCAAACATACACATTATTTCTCCATATATATCTATATCTCCCTCCCTCTCCCTCTCTCTCTCTCTCTCTTCTCATTCTCTCCCTGTGTTTCCCCTTCTATCTCTCTTTTCTCCTACTCTCCTCACTCCCTCTCTCTCCATATCCCTTGTCACTCCCTCTCTCTCTCTCTATCTCCCTTGCCACTCACTCACTCTCTTTCTCTCCACGTTTCTCTCTTTACATGTCTTTATTCTTACCTCCCTCTCTCTCCCACTCCAAACCCATCTCACTCTCTCCCTCCCTCTCAATTCCTCTCTCTCTTCCTTTCTCTCTGACCTCCCTCTGTCTCTCCCCTCTCTCTCTCACTCACTCTCTCTCTCTCTCGATATTTATCCTACAACTCTGTTAACTATCTCCCTCCCTCTCTTATTCTCTCTCCCCACCTTTCTCTCTCTATATGTCTTTAAATTCTTCCTTCGCTACCTCTTCCTCCAACTCCATCTCTCGAGTTCCCTCTCTTTCTCGGAGACTCTCTCCTCTTCTTGCTCTCTCCATATTTTTGTCCCCCCCCCCCCCCTCTTACCCTTCTCTCCACTCTCTCTCACTCTATATTTAAAATTTTTTAAAATACCTTGACAATTCTGATATATATATATATATATATATATATATATATATATATTGATGTCGTAAAACAATTTAATTTTTTTTTTTTATATCATACATATTTAAAATTTGTGTTGTACATTCACCTGGAGGGAAAATTATAAAATTTCATGGAAATATTATCTAAAATTTTCCAAAATATTAATGTTCCAGCTACCTCCATCAAATATACATGGAGCGCTTCATGTCTTGCAATTGAAATTGTTTAGGTTTTGTTTCTTTAAAGATACCTTTAAATTTTGATTACTTCATGATTTTAGAAATATTATATATTTTATTATGTTAGATTTATAAAACAAATAGGTTAAATAAAATTAACATATATTGAGTTAGTTTGTATGACTCTTTTTGTGTTAATGGTCATCTCTTTTGTTAATGCCTATGATGTATATTAACCACATTTATTAATGTGGTTGTGCTAATATATATTATAATATAAGAAATTTATATTATATTAAAGTTAATAATATTATATTAATCTTAAATTAACAAATTTAATTATTGAATTGAGGCTTCTGTGATCCATAATAGTTGTAAGAAGAACTTCGGCGTAAATCACATGAGGAAAGACCTTTGTCGACGCGTTTCGAACCAACTAGTGTGGTTCATCGAACCAACTAGTGTGGTTCATCATTTAATTTAATAATAATAATAATGATATTCTTTTAATTTTAATATTAAATTTAATAAGGTTTTTACATGACATTATAACAAAATTCTAACAAGATTTGGAATTTTAAAAAGTTTAATTTTATATAATTCATTTTTTTAATAAAAGCTCCATCGAGCTATTAGCCATAGCGCTCGATCGAGCTCTTGCTAACCACATAAATGGCTTGATTGAGGGTTTATGAAACCCTCGATCGAGCTATTTAAATTTCAAATTTAGGCGCTCGAACGAGCACTTAAAGCGCTCAATCGAGCCTCCTAAATCCTAAAATCAGCAATTTCAGCACCCCTTCTACAAAATTTCATGCAACTCCGTTTTGTACCCTTGTGGACTTAGGGCTAAATTTTTCCTCAGGTGGCAGGTTTGATCACGTTAGATTCATGAAGGAATCCTCTATCCAATGGCATGTGAGTTTGATATTTTCGAATTCATATGATATTTTTCATTTAATTTCTTTTAAACATAATGTTTGAAAATTTTTTAACTGTTTTAAAGAGGTTGAATAAAAAATCAATGTCGTAAAATATACACAATGAAAAATTTTCAAAAAATACGACTATCTCCATTTATGAGTCCTCTTCAAAAGGGTGGTTTTGGTTTTTTAGTTTTTTTAAGTAGTTGAGAAAACCCTTGCGTGAACATGTGTCTGTAAAATGTAATTGAAATATTACTTTGCCAAATTCGAAAAAAAAAAAAAAGATTGCATAAAAAAGAAAAAATTAATATGAAAAACTTAGCTCTCTTGGTACAGATCATTCTCATATATATATATATATATATATATATATATATATATATATATATATATATATATATATATATATATATATATAATATTTTAAAAATTACACATTTTATTTTATGTTATGCTATGTGAACACACACATACCTCTTAAGATGTGTGAAAATTTGCAAGGACAAGCATTTCATTTAATGGAAAATTGACATATTATATGACACTAAATATTTTTGCAAAAACTATCATTAGGACAACAACATAATTCTCCATAATTTGTATTTTCATTCCAAATCAAAATTCACAGTGCTTATATGAATTTTGAGGGCTTTAATCAATAAAAGAGGAAAAAATTGAAATTTCATCGCCACATTTGCCCATCTTCATGATTTCACTCATGTTCATCATGGATTTCACAAATATTAACTAACTAAGATATAGATATTAGAGTCCAAATTGAAACCAACAACATAAAGATTATAAACTCGTTGTTTGTTGCAGTGAATCTAGAGACATGAAACCACATTAAGCCCGTGAAGGCTAAGAACAAAACCCAAACAAACAAAAAGCATTTGTGATAAGGTTGTGAGAATTTTGTTTGAATATGTAAGGCATTGACTTCGAACAAAAGGAGGCCCTCAGAGAGTTAGGCCTCAAACCACAAACACAGAGACTATAAACATGTGGCAAGTCACACGAAAGCCTAAGAGATGAAAATAAAGTGAGCTTGTAGAGGCTAAGTCCATAACCAAAACAACATGAGGCATCTAAAATAAAGTTGCAAGTGCCATGTAAGAGAATAGGAGTATATCAAAAAGTCTAGTAACCTGCAAGAGATTTAGTCAAAAGATATAACTATGAAATTAGTAGGATTATGAATAGAAGGAACCATAACACTATTGGGAGGCTCAGACGAGTCTCTTGATGCTGAATCAGATACCACACGACCTTTCACCCCAACCAATCGAGCGTTTATGTCATCCAAGAAATAACGAATATTATGAATAATTTGTTTAATATCCTCCTGGCCAACAAATAGTTTGTAGTTGTCCACCTGTTTATCTCATAATACCATTATAAAAAAAGTGTATAGTTGATGGTTGACTAATAGGGAATGATGAAAATATAACGTTCGTTTCTGTTACCTTCCTAAAGCTGGATCCATTGAAGGCCCTTGTCTCCAATTTTAGAATCAGAGAAATATGAGTGTTCACCAAATTCTTGAGATTCCACTTGTCAAATGTCTTTCCATATCTTTGGAGGCACATAATCAAAGTATGAAGCCACTAAATCCCATGTGAAAAGTTTTCGATGCTGCAAATGTGCCTGGTTAGCCCCTCCTCCATGGCTTGGTTGCCTTTGGTGAGGATGCATAATAACAATGACTTATCGACCACTAAGAAAAATAGTCACATTAACAACAAAGACAATAGGATAACACAAAGTGGTGGAATTGACACGGCTGAAAAGGAAAAAATCATCCCCCCAACACCCCAAAATGAATTTAAGACATGGAAATATTTTGAAGGGACCAATGGCCGTCAGAATCAAAAGAGGCATATAACTAATAATCATGATAGGATAATCCCACTTTAAGACAATAATAAACTCCAAATTCAACCTACCCCATGAACGACACTCATAGAATATATCCAACAGAGGAATTAAATGTATAACTCGATATGGAAACAAATAAAGACAAATTGCACCAAAACTAGCAAACACCTAATTCCTCAACACATAATATTACCTGGAATTGCAAGAAGGAAAATGTCATAATACCTAGAATTGATTGACTCCCAATAAGCAAGATTCTAAAAACCCTTCACTAGTACCAGACAGAAAAATTTCTAGGGTACCAACACTCACATACCAATACATGGAAGGGAAAAGAGATACATGTTGATTCTTGAACCAGGAGGGTCGAACTAAAGAGAACAACCACCAACTCAAAAACTAGGTCGCACTCAGAATTATGCAAGAAAAGTACAAAAACATAGAATGCACACCATTAATAGTAGAACTAAAACCATAGTGAAGCATACCCTTTTCACCCTCGCGCAGGATCAAAGTGTCACCACACCCCACCTCAAAGGACAACAAGTATCCACATAGTGAAATTGTGTCTCCCTCAAGTTCCCAAACTGATATCTACCCACCGTTCCGATGCAATTGGAGTTAAAACCATCTCTTTCTACTGTAAGACATCTCAAGCAAGACCTCACACCAGTTATGACTACTAAAAAACCATGGTCACAAGGTGAGGAGGATACCTCACCTTTGTTGTGTTGCATGATGCTAATCCACCACCCCATTTGTGAAAGCATGCAAGTATTTGACTACTAAAAAACCATGGTCACAAGGTGAGGAGGATACCTCACCTTTGTTGTGTTGCATGATGCTAATCCACCACCCCATTTGTGAGAGCATGCAAGTATTTAAAACGAAGGGACATAAATTGGTCGAATCATGTGAATTAATCACATTGTGCCATGACGCGTCTGGTAATGAACAAGTGGCTTCCAAAACATCATTAAACATTTTATTCTCTTAAAGTGTACACCCCCATCAAGGAATAAATTATTATTTTTTAATAATGACAATTAATATAGTTACAATTTATTTAAACTTTAAATTAGAAAAACTACAATTTAATTATTTAAATATAATTTTATTTGTTATTTTAATTCTTTTTTAGTTTTTAAGAATATATGTTGTTGTAAGTAGATATTATTTTGTTTATAACAAGCACTATTATAAGTACAAAATTTACTATTTTGGAATGTTTTTAAAATATTTTATGAATTTTGAATTGCTTAATGATATATTATATTAATGATATAAAATATTAAACTACAATATATTAATGTATAGATTAATATATGCTTAAAGATGTATATCAATCACATTTATTAATATGATTAATATTTTTATCACCATTTTAATTATATTTCTAAATTTTATTTTGTAAATTAAATTCACATTATATTTTATTACTTTTAATCTTAGTTGTTAATACCACATCTCATTCATAATGTAATCCCAACTTCTCCTTCCAACTAAATTATAAAACATCTCTCTAACACAATTATACAACCAATTAACCATAAAAATAAATACGTTAAGTTCTCGTACCAAATCATGATACCAAATCTTCAAAACATGTGGCAACCATTGCGACTCCCAGATCATTCGCTTATGCTCATATGAGTCAAACACTAAATTGGCTTATAGACTCTACAACCATCGCAAATGAAGACAGAGATTACAAACTCAACAATATCTTAATACATGACTCATGACTCAATATCCTAAGATCCCTGCAATTGTAGGTTCACACATACACTCTCATGCATATGCATAGGCTTGTCGAGGTTTGAACTAAGAATTATCTTTGAATTTATTCAATATGCATACATGATCAAACTGAGCATAGTTGTAGGGAAAGAGTAAACCCAAGACTGACTCTCACTCTGAATGAGGAGAAGAGGCTTCTCTTCCCTTATTTATAATTCCTCGAGGGAGCATAAGGCATCTCCTTAGGCTTTGACAGTCTAACAAAGTACATGAGAATTGTCCTAAAACTAGATACTACAGGCCATGATTTTCTATAGATTCTTTAAGATGAAAGTCAATTTGCACCAAAAGTTAGAGAATTCCTCCAAGTCTCAGAGATTCATCTGGTAAGATCTTACACAGTGGATATTTCTAGGAATCCAACAAAACCATTAAATAGTAAATAGTGGATGCTTTTGCTGAAATCCCGTGAGAACATACTGACTCCATATTAGTCGGCCAATATGATAAGGTACAAATTTACTAATTATCAGTGGAAAAGACGCACATGGGCTCTCTACATGAGCACCCTATTGGTTTATTAGAATCATATGAATAATCTTCTGCAGAATTAGCCTAAGTACTTGGTCCTAAAGGATCTGCGCTTGTTGGTTATGTGTTATTGTCTCGAATTGGGTAAATATTCTCTGAAAAACATTGTTCAACATTAGATCCCTTCATGAGGGGACAAGGGTCACAAACAAATTCCCCTTGGAAGAGGGATTCTACTTGGAGGTTTAGCTCTTCTACTTCTATTACAGTCCCGACCACTTTGCCTTTAAGATTTATGACATGATTTTTATATTGGATATATTTTAAAGGCTCTAGTAGTGTGATTTTCCTGCCAAGATGCTTGAGTTTGAATTTAAACGATAATTCTTTTTGGGCAACTACCTTCATATCTTCTTGCAAGTGTAGGATGAAATTGTTGCGTCTTTGTACCCAATATTTTCTCGGACATAATTTATCAAGAAAAATTTAAGTCCAACCAGTCCATGGATGCCTTACCATATTATCAGGGTTTGTGCAAATTATGACATTTTCTTTCTCCCTGACCATTTGAAGGATTAGAGAATAAGTGGTCTAATTCATTGTGCCAAAACCTAGATCACAATAACATTGGTTATCTTCTTCATCAATCCAAACTCCATGTTTTTCTCTGACCAGTCGACTGTAAGCATTGTTGATTTGCCAAAATGCCTTTCTTTCCCATTTTTCTAAGATATTTATCTTTAAGGGACTGGAAATAATTTCTTAGACAATGGATAATTTTTTCCTAGGAAATTTTGCAGTCGTATGGATGCAAACTTGTGCATGCAACTAGAGGGTTTCAACCACATGAAGGGCTTGTCATGAGTGATACTAGGGCTCTAGTTCAGTTAGAAAGAAGGTTAACTCAGGGGCTTGGCACCTAGAGTGGTTGGTTGGCCCTTAGGAGTCCTATAGCTTCTGATGAAGGTCAGTTTGGTTTTTTATTTGTCGATTCCACTTCCTTAACTATACTTGGGGAGTTGAATCATATCATAGTGACTCTTCGTCACATGTTTACCCCTGTGAAATAGTTACATTGGGTATATGTGGGAGGAGGGTGTTACAGGGTGGTATTAGACATGGTTCACTGCTTGGAATAGATGGGTGAAATGTGGTTGTCATGCATACATGTCGGTTGCATATTTGTTCATTATGCTTGTGGTATATGTATTTGTTATGTGTGCATGGCAATAGTCATTGTCGCAGTTGTGTTGTCACATAGAAGTTGATGGTGTTATTGTAGGGATATGTTTGTCATTAATGCATGTTGGTTGAATATGTATTTGTTTTGTATGTCGGTTTTCTATGTGGGAATATGCATGTAGTGTTATGGTGATGACTATCACTCATAAGTTCATGATATGAATTTGGTGTTGTCATTCATGATGTTGATATATTGTTATGATTATGGTTATACATATATCATGCTAATCTAGTTGACCTTGCAGAGGATATATCCTCCCTGGACTATAATGAGGTATGTTGGTTATGTTATATTTTGATTTATATGGCATCGTATGAGGTATGTTGGTTATGTTATATTTTGATTTATATGGCATCGTATACTTGCAGGAAGAAGATCAAATATGAATAGCAAGATGGTAGACTACAGTTCACGAGATTCTCCCTAGATCCAATGAGCAGCATGGTGATAGGTACTCTCCTCATATAGCAGACATTTTGAGAAGTTTGAAGAAGAAAAATAAGAAGATGCAAGGAAGATAATGACAAGATCTGATTCAAGCATAGGAGAAACAAGCAGAAGTTAATACAATAATCCTTCAAAGTTTGTCATATTTATAGAGACATGGACCTCTTAGAATTATTCATGGATAGGAGGACAAGATTAATGGAGCATATGGAAGCCAATATCATGGTGGTCACAGGTTGGATATAGATGACATGATCAAAGATGGAAGGTTCTTGTATACCCCAGATAGGAGAGGTGATGGACATAGGTTCTATTCTAGTTCTGGTTCTAACAGGTATCATTACCATCATCCTTACAAAAGGAGTGTCAGAGGATATTTTCTAGATGAGTTAAAGAAATCCAATCCACCTACATTTGATGGATATTTGAATAAGTCAGAAAATGCAAAGGCATTGTTACGTGGGATGAAAAAATTATTTGAGTTGCATGATTACATAAAGAACATGAAGGCTAGAATATCTATCTTTAGCCTCAAATGGAAAGAAGACACCTGGTGGGAAGAAGTGAAGCATGTTAAAGACAATAGGGAAAAGGAGTTGAGTTGGCATGAATTCAGGAGACTCTTCCATGTGCATTTGAGTTGGGCATTAATTTCAAGCTTGTTCATTGACTGTGGTATGCGCTAATTCACTCTTGCAATACACTGAGATTATTTTTGAATGTTGCGTTGAACTCCTGGTATGTTGGTCATTCCTGCATTGTGTTGGCTCGTACTCATCTTTGTGCGATGAAGCTATAAACTCTGGAAACTGTGTGTGTGTTTTAGTGTTGAATGTTAAGACCATGTTGAACTGTTAAATGTCGTGAATGGTATTGCGCTATATGTAGAATCTGTGGTATGTATGTTCAAATCCTTTGCTGGTGTAGTGAGTGTCGATCAACGTATCCTGGTCATACATATATATGAGGTATGGTTCATCAATTGAAATCCGAACCTATTCTTTGTGTCAAATGGTCAAGCTGCCGCTGATTGTCAAGATTGTGACTTAACGTTGGTGGAAAGTCCTACAAATTGGTTGAAAATTTGATTGAAATCATTACTGTGCACCGGTGGTGTCAAGTCGGATGCGATGAATCTGACGTGAATTTGGTTGGTATGTCAACATTATTGTGAAATGACGTGAGTTACATTGAAGTTTTTTATGGATTTGTTAAACAACTTCTTTTGAATGATGTATTGATATGAAGATTGATTGATATTTTGAATGGTGAGGTGTGATGGAACGTATGACGTGAGTTGCATTGAAGTTTTTTATGGATTTGTTAAACAACTTCTTTTGAATGATGTATTGATATGAAGACTGATTGATATTTTGAATGGTGAGGTGTGATGGAACGTATGACGTGAGTTGCATTGAAGTTTTTTATGGATTTGTTAAACAACTTCTTTTGAATGATGTATTGATATGAAGACTGATTGGTATTTTTAATGGCGAAGTGTGATGGAACGTATGGTGTTGTTTTTTAATGGTGAATAGTCATATATTAGTGCATTTGGTGCTCACATATGTTAAGTGGATTAGATTGAAGAGCCCTTTATGTGTTGGTTATGTTTCATGCATTAAAAAAATATTTATATGTTGAGCCATATGTAATGGACATATGATATATGAAGTGCGTTGAATGAAATAGATATGGAACATAATATATTAAGGAGTGGTGTCATATTATATTTAAGAGTGGTCAAATGTTATAATGCCTACATTAAAATATTTGTCTTTTATATGTTAAATCAATTTCTTACCTCATCTTTTATATGTTAAATCAATTTCTTACTTCTTACCTTATCAAGAAGCATAAAATAACGTTGTAATTATTTTGGAAATCAAAAGCAAATGATTTTTTTTATGCATCCACTCATCTCCATTGTGGGATTAGTTTTCTTTGGAAAATAGAACTATTATGAATGGTCTAGGAAGATAAAAGACACCTTGATCTTCAATGAGTTGTGAAAAGGAGTTTGTGAAGGAGAATGAGACAATGCATTGGAAAAGCCCACTTCAGACAAGGAGCTTGTCATTTAGGAAAAAAGGAACAACAAGGCCTATACCTTTATTGCAGCGTCAGTAAATGAAGAGGTAAGTCATAATATTTCACTATTTTCAAATGCCTTTGAAGCCTTAAATAAGTTGAAGGAATTATATGACTCAGACTCTAAGCTTGAAGGTGTTCAATTGATGATTATGTTGTTCAATCTTGAGTTGAAAAATGATGACCCTCTTGCCTTAGCATCAGAAATAAGATCCATCATGCATGACATAAAGGCCATTGGTGTTGAAATACATTTTCCTGTCATAGCCTATGTCAAGGCATTATATCCCACTTATTCACATTATCTTGAGTCATTGCAAGCAAGTGGAAAACTTAAGGAGATTACCTTCGACACTCTTGAAAATAAGTTTTTTGAAAGAGAGAAGGATTTTGGGAATAAGACAACTCCTCAGTATTTTGAAGAAGTTGTACGCCTTGCATAGGAAGAGAAGAATCATGCACAAGATTCTTCTAGAGGAAGAGGTAGTCGAAGAGGAAAAGGAAGGAAGAATTTTAGAAGTAGAGGGGACAAACATTTCCAAGTACAAAGGTTTGATCTTCATTGCATACAATGCAATAGAGATGGAAATGGTTCTTCCACATGTAAGAAATCTTGGGACATAATTGAGAAGGAAATAAATGAATAAAATGGTAAAACACTTGGTAAAGGGAAAGGAAAAGCACTTGAGTTGTGTGTTATGTTGTGGCACATTGCAACATTGGAGTAACTGAAGACTTATTCAATGCTTCACTTGCTTCATGGAAAGATGATTGGTTGCTTGATTCAGGAGCAACTTGTCACATGAATTTAAGAAGATATTTATTTGAAGATTTCACTGATAATGTTGATGGAGTAGTATAATTTGCAGACGAGTCAAAACTCAAGCCATCAGGGCTTGGCACCATCAGGTTCAAATTTCCTAATCTTTCAAATGCTCTTCTACATGATGTTCTATACCTCCTACAATTAAGGAGAAATTGTTGTATTTGGTCCACATCTGCTAGTAAGGACATTCCATTCACATATTTGATGGAAATGTTGAGGTCATAAAAGCATTAGATCACTCACTTGTCATGATTGGGATAGATGAAGAAAGACTTTTAAAGTTTCCAGGAAACTCTACTCATGTACACAAATTTTTGTACAGTCCTCACTATGATGAAGGTACATTTCCATCAAGTCTTTTATGGCATGCTAGATTTGGACACTTGAACTATGACAACCTTTGTTTGTTGAAGAAAAATGGTGTTATTGGGTTGCCTACAATTCCTAGGAAGATTAAGCAATGTGATCCAAATAGTATTTTCATGATTCTCATTCAAGAGCACATAGAAAAATTGAACTCATTCATTCTAATTTATGTCGCCCAATGCTTTTTCCTTCTGCAAATGGTAATTAATATATGATGAAATTTATTAATGACTACAACAAAATGTGTTGGATTTATTTATTGAAGAAAAAAACTAAATCTTTTGAAACATTCAAGAACTTTCATGCATGGATTGAAAATGATGTACAATCTCATATTGGCTCTATTATTATTGATAATGGAAAATAATATACTTCAAATGAATTTGAAAACTATCTTCACCAACATGGTATCAAACATCAAACAACTGTGCCCTATAATCCCTAAAAGAATGGAGTGGGTGAAAGAATGAACATGACAATCTTTAATATGTTACATTTCATGATGTTTTCCAAGAATGTTAAGATGATGTTTTGGGTTGATGCAGTTTTATGTGTTGTGTATATAAATAAAAGGTGTCCATCTAATGCTATAAAAAATAAGATTCCATATGAAATATGGTATGGCTACATTCCTTTGGCGAGGCATCTCAGTTTTTTTGGTTCCACTAGTTATGCCTTGATACTGAAGGAACAAAGAAACAAACTCAGTGCAAGGAGTCATAAATGTATCTTCTTTGGGTATTCAAACACCTCCAAAGCATATCGTCTCTATGATGAAGTTAATAAGGAGTTTATAATATCTAGAGATGTGATATTTCTTGAATCTTCCAAGTGTTGGACACAGATTGTCATTGATGTCAATATGGCAATATTCAAGAGGAGGAGACAGAGCATATCGAAGCCAAGAGGAGCAGACCAAATCGGAGGAGCCACATATATCAGAGAAAGAGGAGCCATATCGGAGGAGTGCCAGAGCAAGAGGAGCCATCAGAGGAGCTATCGGAGCATATCGGAGCAAGAGGAGCCATCGGAGGAGCTATCGGAGCTATCGGAGCATATAGGAGTTCATTTGATGGCGATCAAATGAACTACTAATATATACATGCCCAGACTTTCCATCAGAACGACGAGAGCATACACAGGAGCCATTTGACCTTCCAGATCAACGGTCCAGATGAAGCCGCAGAGGAGCGGAGAATCTTTGTTGCACTGACGAGATTGGATGTTATCGGAACTAACCAAGGAGCAATTGACATGGGAATAGTGCGATGAGCTGTGAGCCGTCCGATCACTAATCCGGATCGACGGTCCCGATCTAATCGGCGATCGGGAGATCGGAGGAGTGGAGCCTTTCGGGACTGCGAAGTGTAAGCTCCGACAGCTGGAGTCGAAAAGATCATAAATCCAAGCTGAAGGGTTCGTCGGGTCCGTGGGATAGATCATTACTTAATAGGTCACCAACAGAACTCGCCGAAACCTTTCCGGATTCGAAATCCATATAGTGAGGAGTGGTGAAAGGTGTCTGGTCCGATAAATAATTGCTTGCGAAGTGGAGAGCTCCGATATCCGGAGCCGAAGTCATATTAGAGAGCAGCCTAAAGGGAGATCGGGTCCGCTAAACCTTCGCTTTACAAATCCGCCGAAGCGAACCTGCCGATATCCCGGACCCGAATTCAATATAGAGACGGGAGTATAAGAAGGCGTCGGGTCCGCGTTCCGTCGGAGGATTGGGACTATTGTTTACAGCGAGTGCCGATATACATCGGACCCGAAACCAACATAGAAGGGAGTCTAAAAGGGCGTCGGGTCCACACCTCGTCGGAGGTCAGGGCTTAAGGGTTTATTGAGACCGCCGAAATCCAGACCCGCCGAAATTTATAAAGGCGGAATTATAAAGATTTGGAATCCGAGCATTGGAAGTAGAGTGGGGATTATATGGTTTTCGTGTATTGATATATTATATGATATATGGCCGCAGGGGTTAAGGCTTGCGGGCTTTAAAGCGCTCGGGTGGTGGCTTCTGATGGTTGATAAAAACGCTCGGGTGGTGGCTTCCGATGGGTGGTTATAAAGTGCCAATAAAAGGTGGCTTCGATTCCTAGTAAGTCCATGGTTATAAAAGGCTTTCGGCCTAAAGAACGCTTCCGATAAAGCCTGTAAGGTATTAACCACAGGTCAAGGGCCGAGTTTTATTTAAGAAAGGGGAGTTTGGGTTTTTCTACTCAGATTTTGGAACACTTGTATAGACAGAAGAAGCAAAGGAATGGAAGCCGAAGTGTCAAGCGATCAAGTGAGGAGGAAGCCAAAGAGCCAGCATGTAAGAGGAAACGAATGGACAGGGGCATGGAGCATATAAAAGCAGCAAAAACAGAGAACTGAAGTAGTTGTTGGTGTATGGTATAACCTGAGTATGAGAGAGTGGAAGCAGGAGAAGCAAAGGGGGCAGCAAAAGCAGTGGAAGCTGAAAAGAGTGCAGCAGCACACCAGTGTATACCAAAGAGGTTGGAGCCTCAGAATTAAACAGGATTGAAGTCCTTGGGATTTGGTGCTCCTAAGTCCAAGATTGGTGTCTTGGCAAAATAGAGTTGGTGCTCTGGAGGTTGGAGCCTCACCAAAGTCCAAGTTGGAGCTTGGCAACTGATTGCGACCATCTATTTATTGTATTTATTTTACTGCACAGTTATATAATAAAAGCATTGATTCTTGCTGTTCATTTTGTGCTCTGAATATACATGTTTTAACTAGTAAAACAATAGTGGGAAAAAGAAATACTGATTCACCCCCCTCTCAGTATTTCCAACACCAAGACTGGCAATGTTGTTGAGGGACAACTTGATCACTTGGATACATTCAGTCATGCAAAGTATTTTCAAGAGTTTGAGAATCAGATTCCAAATCTTGAAGGGGGGATCCCTATACTGGATCAATCTATGGAATATTCTTCTGAAGCTCTCTCTCCACCTGCATGAAGCTTCAACCACTGATGACACTGTTAGTGATGTGTTTGATGGAATTGGGAGACTAAATTTTGATTCATGCCCATCTTAGTCAACTGAGTAGCCTAGGCCATCTTACAAAGGTCTTGCAGAAATGGCTCACAAAGGCACTTGAAAGTGTTTGTCTTGATGAGGTTGGAAAGACAGGAACAAGAAGCTCAACCAGACAAAATGGAGGTGATGTAGACAATCTTAATTCACCGGTTGATATGGATGCTTCTTATGATTGTGAACTGAATTTGACTACAGATTTTGAACCAACTTCCTTCAAATAAGCCACTTCTCATGATGAATGGAGAGAAGCGATGTAGAAAGAATATGATGATTTGATAATTAATGGAACCTGGAAGCTGGTTGATCCTCCATTGGGAATGAAACCAATAGAATTCAAGTGGTCTTCAAGAACAAGTATAAAGCAAATGGCTTACTTGATAAGAACAAACCTAGAATTGTCAAAAAAGGTTTTTCACAGAAGGAAGGGGTCGACTATGAGGATAATTTTTCCCCCACAACAAAATGGGCTACCATCCAGACACTCTTTACCTTGGCAGCTCTGAACGTTTGGAAATTCCATCTAATGGATGTAAAAACTACTTTATTGAATGGATATATGAAATATAATGTTCTTATTACCCAACCAGAAGGATTTGTTGTGAAGGGTCAAGAATGAAAAGTATGCAAGCTTGTAAAATCCTTGTATGGCCTTAAGAAAACATGACGAGTCTTGTACGAGAAGTTAACCAAGCATCTTTTGAAACTCAATTTCAAACATTATGATCTTCATGATGCAAATTTGTTTGTCAAGAAAGTTAGAAAAACAATTATATATCTTGTGGTGTATGTAGATGATATTCTGATGACATGGAATAATGCAAGATACATTCCATCCATAAAGAAAGAACTCAAGAAATGTTTTGAAATGACAAATTTGGGCTATTTTCACTATCTTGGTATTGAAGTAACCCAACATCCAAAGTTTATATTCCTCCTTCAGAAGACGTACATTGGAGATTTGGTTAACTTGTTTGGCATGGCTGAGTGCAATCCTTTGACTACTCCAATGGAACAAACCTTAAATCTCACATCCATTGACGGAAAAGAATTTCAGGATGCAATGAAGTATAGAAAACTCATAGGAAGTCTCAACTACTTGACTATTACCAGACCATGCATTTCATTTGTTGTTGGAATCCTCTCTAGGTTTATGCAAAATCCTTGTGAAGGTCACTGGTCTGCTAAAAAAAGAGTTCAAAATTAGTCGAAGGGAACTCAATACTTTGGACTCAAGTATACACAGGTGGGTGACTTCATCTTGATTGGATACTTTGATTCAGACTTTGATGGAGATAAAGAAACCAGAGTATCTACTTCAGGTTATGTTATGAGTCTTAGATCAAGAGTTGTCTCCTAGAGGTCATGCAAACAATCAATTCCAATAGATTCCATAACTGAGGCATAATATGTGGCAGTGGCTAAACCAATGAAGGAAATTGTGTAGCTCAAGAAAATTCTGGAATATTTGTAGGAGAAACAAATGCATTCAACTCCCATTTTGATTAACAACACTTCTACAATAAAGTTGGCCAAGAACGCAAATTTCCATCATTGAACCAAGAACATTAATACAAAATACCATCTAATTCGACATCATGGTGAGGACAAAACTATCCACCTACAACATTGTTTGACAATGAGCATATTGTAGACATCTTCACCAAAGTGCTTGGAAGAGAAAAGTTTGAAATATTGAGAATGATGCTTGGACTCACAAGCATACCTTCAGATTGAGGGGAGGGAGTGATGTTGACACCCAATCTTTGGGATTAGGTAAATCCATGTAAATGCTGTAAATAGAGAAATAAAGGGAATTGGAAGATGAAGAGACATTGGGAGATGAAACCCAATATTCTTGCTCTCCATGTATTTGTGCATGTTCTTTCTTAATTCAAAATAACAATTCAATTCATGGAGTTACTCCTGTCCTGACAATAAGAGTAAAATTATCCATATAAAGCTCAAGCCCAACATTAATTAGATCATAAAATATAATCATAATTTATCTTTTAAAAGTAGTTGGTGCATTATGAAGCTTAAATGGTTAGAATTGATATGCAAATGTTCCCCATGGACAAGTGAACATAGTTTTGTCTTGATCCTCTAGAGCAATCTGAATTTGATTGTATCCACTGAATCCATCTAGGAAGGAGAAGTATTTCTTCCCAACAAGGGTATCAAGGAATTGATCTACAAATGGAAGAGGAAAATGGTCTTTTTGTGTGACCTTATTTAGTTCCCTGTAATCTACAAAAATCCTCTATTTTCCATTCTTTTTAGGGACTACAACCAATGGTGAAACCCACTCGCTGTCAGATATAGGGTACATAAAGTTGACATCAAGTAGTTTCTGGAGTTCTTGTTTGACTATGTCCCTAATATGTAGATTCAATCTTCTTTGTTCTTGACAAATAACACCTTAGCATCTTTTTCAATGTAAGTGTAGTGTGTACATAAATGTGGATCAATTCCTTTCATCTATGCATAATCCTAGGAAAAACCTTGTTTGTATTTTTGAAGGATTTATATCAGTTTATCATGTTGTAGGTTATCAAGATTGGTATTAGCGTTCAACATTTTTCCTGGTTCAATCTCAATAGGATATTGTTATGAACTGTTGTTATGGGTATGTGATCATTGTTTGGCTCTTCCATTGGATCACCTTTGGCTTCATTATCAAGTATGAATTTCAACATTTGACATGTTTGATGTCCTACAGTGGAGGGCTGACTGATAAAACCACTAATTGTGTCATCCTCACTATATCTCTTGAAAATAAGAACCTTGTAAATAGTAAGTTGAGAACACAATCTTCCTTCATCTTACTCAAGAGGAAGCCACTTAATATTATTAGGTAGTATGATGATTTTAGTAGATGGATATATAATAAGGCTCTTAATGGTGGTTCCTTCAGCAGTAGTTGTGCTACTAGTTAGACACCCAATGGATAAATCAACAATGGCAAGCCACAGTCTGCCCAATATAAGAGGGTATTGTTCCAACTTATTTCTAGGATTAAGGACCAAAATATCTACAAGATACTCCCAGGACTCTACTAAAACAATGATATCATCCAGGGTTCCTTCTGGATTTATCACAGATCTATCAGCTAACTCCAACATAGTTGACATTGGTTTTAATGTGTTTATTCCAAGGAGGGCACAAGTTTCAAGTGTTATGATGTTTATAGCAGCTCCTAAGTCCACTAGAGTATTTGGAAAGCTAAGGTGTTGAATCTGGATAATGACCAAAGGGTTTCTGGGATCATCATACTTAATGGGTATCTGTCTTCCTAAAATAAGGTCAGAAAGTTTTCCAATGACATGGATTGTAGGAGGGTCTTGTTTTTTCTTCCAGGTTTCTTGACACATAAATATTTGATAGTTTTAGTGTAAATAGGTATGTCTCTACTAGCCTAGAGGAGAGGAATTTCAATACATAGGTTTTGTAATTCCCCTACAAGATCAAATTCAGGATATGTAGATGGTCTTACTATGGCCAATAGCTATGGGATTGGAGGAGAAACATCTGTAACTTTATTGGGTTCTTATTTTTAGTGAATTTACCAGGTGATCCGAATAGAAAATGGCATCAACCCATGGTATTCATCTAACCATTTTATTCATCCACCCATGGAATTTACCCGTGGTATTGTAAGTGGCATCCACCCATGGTATTTATCCACCTATGGTATTGTAAGTGGCATCCACCCATGGTATTCATTCACCCATGGTATTTTCCCATTGTATTGTGACATCCACCCATGGTATTCATTCATCGATGGAATTTACTCGTGGTATTGTAACCGAAAAAGGCTATAAGTAACAAGTCGCATTTTGTAAAAGGACAGATTGTCCACCACAATGTAGCTTTCACAGTTATTCTCCGTTTTAATAAAAAAAATTCTTTGTGGTTTTATTTACTGTGTGTTCTCTTGTTTTCTTTCTGGCATTGCAATTTTTCAGATCTTGGGGGCTTGCCCCCAAGATCCATTTCAATTTTTTAGATCTTGGGTGCCTCACTCCAAGATCCGGATCAATGGTATCAAATTGAGGTTATGATTCCATGGGAATGAGGGTTTGATGCATATTTTAGTTTCAAATTTTGCAGAAATAATCAACAAACTTCAGGCACGTGCTACGTCCTCCACATAAAATTTTCTTGGGCCAAGTGGGATGAATTTTTCCTTTTTCATTTTTTTGCTGGAATGTTTTTGGGTGGCGAGTTTGTAGATCAGATATGAACTTTTTTTGTACAAAATTGATAAAATAAAATAACATATCTGGATTCCTTGTAGAAAGATACTCAAATTCAAGAAAAACATCGACCGAATCAAAGTTCGGACGAGGGAGATACCACTGATTTAAAATCAACTATTTTTCCAAAACTTTTGTGATGGTGGAATAGTTGTAGCGCGAATATGAGATTCTAGAGTGTCCAAATAAGGATTTTCAACACACGGAAGATGCAAAATGGTCATTCTGTTTCAGAGAACAGGTTATAATAAATTCTGAGTTATATTGACCCAGTTATGTCCATTTTAAATTTGGAGAAGCATTCGTAGTGGGTTCCCTTTGGAGACGTGCCCCCCCATCCCACTTTAGTAGGCACCTGCTTCACATTCATTAATTTCAGCATAGAAGCATCTAGCTTGGGTTCTTTGGAAATGTTCCCTCCCACCCCAGGCTATGTAGGCATGTGCTACTTACAATCAACATCATGGTTATGGGACAACCGCACAAAATCCTCGTCATCGAAGTCCATTTGCTAGGTCGCACACTGTTAGTATCACAGTTGGTCATAAGCATTACATGGCATCTCTATCCTCGGATCTTCGTTTGTCATGGTTATGGGTCATCCAAAAACCCACACTTCATCAAAGTCCATTTGCTAGGCTGCAGATTGTTAGTATCACAGTTGGTCACAAGCATTATAGGGTATCTCTATCCTCGTATCTTCGTTCATCATGGCTATGGGTCATCCACAAACCCACACTTCATCGAGGTCCATTTCCTAGGCCGCACACTATCAGTATCACAGTTGGTCACGAGAATTATAGGGTATCTCTAAAAATCCTCAGACCTTCGTTCATCATGGTTATGGTTTAACCACATAAAACCCTTCTCTTCAATGGCTCTTCATATTCAACAAAGGCTTCGTAGGAGGGAACTTCACACAATGGGGACCATTGTTTCTTAAGGAGGGAGGAATGATCCGAATAGAAAATGGCATCAACCCATGGTATTCATCCACCCATGTTATTCATCCACCCATGGTATTATAAGTGGCACCCACCCATGGTATTCATTCACCTATGGAATTTACCTATGGTATTGTAACCGAAAAATACTATAAGTAACAAGTCACATTTTGTAAAAGGACAGATTGTCCACCACAATGTAGCTTTCACAGTTATTCTCCATTTTAATAAAAAAAATATTTGTGGTTTTATTTACTGTGTGTTCTCTCATTTTCTTTCTGGCATTGCAATTTTCAGATCTTGGAGGCCTCCCCCCCAAGATCCATTTCAATTTTTTAGATCTCGTGAGCCTCCCCCAAGATCCGAATCACTAGGTGATTCTATTTTAGTGATAGTCATGGTCAAAGGGGATTCCTTGGGGGTTCCTCTGGAAAAATGGTCCTCCTAAATCTTAAGCGTAGCTCACTACATTCTAAGGAAGGAGGACAACAATCAAAAGTATCAAGGATTTCTAGAAGTTGTAGAAGCCTATTATTTGTATTTGGATTTGGTTATGCAGGTAGATGAGGGCATAACAAAGGTAGGCCATTCGAAGATAACTGAAGTTGTAGTTTTAAAGGTTGTAGTGATGGTTGTGATTCAGACAACGTAGCCAATGATTGATTGATTGGACTAAATGGGCGCTGTCAGTTTTGGGACAACATTATCCCTTGAGTAGGTTGGTTTGACCATTATGAGGGATATGAATTGCTTTACGAATTCATCCATGGTGTTGTAGATTATTGTTCATTCAACCAAGAAGGTCTAGGAAATGGTTGATTTAACCGCAGTGATGGGGGATATTTCTAATTTTCCAGGTGGTATTGGAATGTCATTGACCTTTCCAAGTTAGTCCAAGAATCTATTGTTGATTAAAGTGTCTATGAAAAAACATGGAAGGGTCCTGAAATGTATCTGTAGGATAGGTTTGCCACTATTTCTGCTTTTCTACGAAATACACAGGTTATGGCTATTCTTTAGATTCCTCAAATACAACCTTCAATCTAGGAAGAGAGGGACAATCATCAATTGAGTGTTCTTTAGTATAGATAGCGCAAATATCAACTATATCCAATGGGCATTCCCTATGACCATGCTTCCATCGACAATTAGGGTAGAAAATTGTTAATGTCTGTTCTCCTTCAGCATGCTTTTGCTTCACCTGCAAGACGTCCAATTGGGTAGTCAGTGTGCTTAATATATCAATTTTAAAATCTTCTAATGGATTACCAATTTCTACACACATGACTCCTACGCCTGTAGTTCTATTCGTTCTGCTGAGTGGATCACGATTTCCAATCTTAGTCCTTGTGCTCCCATGTGAACATCTGATATAAAATTTCACAATATAATCATACTCTTCTTTAGAAATACCGCCCTACCCCATTAGGTTAATTGTTTCTATCTACTCGAGCTTCATTTCCTAATTAAGGTAATTTTTAGTACTTCTATAGGTAGAGTGGTGTATGACAACCTTTGCAAATTATATTGGAACCTCTCTATATATTCTTCTAAGGTGTCATCTTCCTTAAATGTCATTTTAAATATTTCTTCCTTTATATGTTCAAAATCGACAATAATCTTGATATTTGGTAAGAAAGGGTTGTTTCATCTGATCCCATGAGTCAATGGTATCGCCTCCTAACCCCATGAACCAATGTAGTGATTCTCCTTTTAGAGTAGAATGAAAAAACTTTAGTTTTGGGGGATCAGTGATGTAGTCATATCTCCAACATAGAATATCAAATTCAAATAAGAATGTGTCCGAGTCTCTGGAGGTCATGCCATGAACGTTTGGAAGGTTTTGAAGTGGAATAGCCTTCATGGATGCATTGGCTTGTGGATCGATGATAGGATACTCTATGGTCAAAGTTTGTGTTCCTAATACCTACCCCACTATTTGATTAAAAATATACCAATAACCCTCAGGAATCCCAAAATAAGAAGGTACTACCTAAAAAAGCTTGGTATGGTGGTGAGACTCTGAACCATGTCTAGGCTTGAAAACACTATTTGAATCAAGCATTTCAATTCCCTCTTTCATAATCAGTGTCGTAAGAGGCTCCTTCCTAGGAGGTTGAGGGTCTAGATCACTCGTTTCACCTCTTACTTCCTTTAAATTATGAGAGTACCCCTCAATATTTCTAAATGCTTTCTTGATAAGTCTTGAAAGCTTTGCTCAGATCCCACTATTCTATTGTGAATCTCAGTGTCAGCTACAATAAATTTTTTTTCTACTGGAGGGGAAATAACAATATAGCCCTTACTGGATACTGTTTGGGGGCGTACTGAGGCTTGAGATCTAAATTTTCGGATGATTTCGTCTATAAATTTCATTCATCCAAGGCCAACTTGACCCTGGCTTTTGGTACTTTTTGAAGTGTATTTTTGATCTATTTCTGTCTGATTCCTACCTCTAATTTTCTTCCTAGTGATGCATACTAAATAACCTAAATCTATCAACCGATGGCAGACACCACCACAAGTTTCTTTTTACCAGGGTGTGTGCATAGGTTCTTACCTTCCATCTTTAATATCCAACCCTCAGGGAGTCAGGTATGCAACTAAATACAATAACACTCTCTTTTGACAACCTCCCCGACAATGATGCCAAAATATTGGGTCAATTAATTGTTCTAAAGAATCAACTAACTACCACACATTAAATTATCAACCCGAGGATTTGTCTGGTTATTTCAAGGTTGTCTGCAAAGTATATGCAAGAGATGGTTCTAAAACTAATGCTAACTAATTCTTTAAAAACAAAAAAATTAACTAGAATGAAAGATCTATTTATAATGCATATCAAGATCTGCTCATTCAACTTGTCCTGACGATGAACCACACTAGTTGTCAAAACATGTCGACAAAAATATCTCTATCTGATTTTCGCTGAAGATTCTTCTCAAAATAGAATGAAAGAATCAATTCCTAACTTGAAGCATGCATTCAGAAGATATATCTTTCAGGAAAACCATATTCTCTAAAAACCATTCAAAGATATCGAATTATGATCACTCCTAAACTAGAAACAATAAGAAGATTTGTGTAATGTTATGCTACTTCTTAGGAAATAACAATTGCAAAATTAAAGGAACAACACTAGAAAAGTATACTCATGAAAAAGGAAAGAAGAAATAGCAAAACGAAAAGAAAAAATAGTATCAAAGCACCAACAACTGAGACATAACCTCTAGGAAAGAACAATAAAGGAACAACAATTACAAATTAGCTTCTAAAGGAACAATATCTACAATCAAGATTATGACTATCAATCATTAAGGGTATTTTGAGGTCTAAAATGGGCCTGCCAAGAAAAATTTATGACAAAAATAAACTTTATAACAATCAATAAGATTCATGGTGATGATGTCAACCATGGGGGATGATTCACCTTTTTTGGACTAAAAAGGGAAAAAGATTAAAAAATAATAAAATAATAAAACTATTTTTTCAACTTGTCTTTTCAACTTACCTCTCTAAGTTTTTACTCAAATTTTGAGTGGGAGTACTCATTGGATGCAAAATTTAATTCCTCGTCCAAGGAGTACCCATGTTGCATACTTTTGATGGACCCTGCTACATGAAAAATGAGAAATACATGGAAACCCGTTATTAAAAAACGTTTTTCGTGTAGCAAGACCCATCGAAAGTATGCAACATGGGTACTCCTTGGATGAGGAATCAAATTCTACATCCAACTTGTGTTTCCACTTGAAATTTGAGTAAACCCATAGGGAGATAAGCTGGAAATACGAGTTAAAAGAATAGTTTTTTTCCCCCTCTAAACTTTAATGATGTAATATAATATTATTTTATTATTTCCACTATTATTTTATAATTTCCTTAGAAGGCCCATTTTAGACCTCAAAATTCCCCTAATGATTATCTTTTCTCAAAGGAAACACACGATTTACGGCTAATCTGGAAGATAAATGATCGATGAAAGAAGATAAAATGCAAACTTAATAAGTAAATAAAGACAATGCCTCATCTAGGAGTGGGCATGAACTACCAGAGTCAAACTGCCTTGTAGAAAATATCAGAACATCGGATTAATTCTCAACATTGAAAACTTTGTATTATATTATGAAAACGATTATTGTCAATTCTTTTTAGCAAGTCTATCAGATAGATGAAAAATTTAGAAAAAACTCTTTTTTCGAGACACAAGCCCTTTGTCTTTATACTACAGTTGAGGGAGATAAAATAGTAAATATTTTAACAAAGAGCGATCCTAAGAATCTAAAGATTCTCAGGATGCTCGTTTTTAGTTACAAAGAGTCTTAATATTGCCTAGACAAGAAAATCAAGGGCCTTGCCACTAACAATTTTTCTTAAATAAGAATCAACCTCGCTTGATCTACTACGATTCGTTGGAAACATCATCACATTATACCAATTTTACCATGGACAATTTGGAAACAACATCAAGTATTGGTTGTCCTTGATACGTCACAAAATCTGTGTTCATAATGAAGTTTCAACCATGAATAATTAACACTTTTATAATCAAAATAACAAATTTAGAAGGAAAAATAATAAAAGTGAACTAATTCTTTCCGGGTCCTATGTTATACCAATTAATATATCATAAATATGAGAAAAAAACAAGAAAAAAACATTAAAACTAAGGAATAGGATAAGAAAATCATGACAATTGTGAGGCCCAACAATTGGGATTAAGCAAAGAGTGTTCATGAGTGACTGGGAATTTGTGCAAATTTCCAAAGCTCTCAGATGAAGGAATGGGTACAACAACTCTAATTCCGCATTATCAAATACAAACTAAAGATAAATGTCCTTTTCAATGGATGGTTTTCTTTCCAGTTTCTTCATTCTGAGGAGGTGGAGAAAATTACAACTCTTCCATGGGTAAGGGGCCAGGGCTTACTATCTCTCAAACACTAGTTCACATGTTTCAATCTATTTAAGGAAGTCCCAAGGAGGAAGTTATTATGTGTTAAAATTATTAAACTTCCTTTGGAGTTGTGGTCCTGTTAGGAAATTATGGTGACTGTGAATTCCATAGGCAAGTTGTTTTTTGGAGGAAGATAGCTTGGGGGTTTTGGATAAAATAATTGCATGGGTTTTGGTCGATGTCGATTTCATTGGTGGTTTCCCAACAAAGATTGATCTGATTTGGGGTTCTAATTATTTTTATCAGTGGATCAATTTTTTGGGTATCCCATTTCGGTGTTTGGGATTCCACTTGACAAGGAACCTCATTATAACTTTCCCTCAAAGATATAGGGTAGCTTGATGACCATAAGCTCTTCATGGTGCTGCGAGGTATGACTTTTCAGATCCCACTAAAATGGAGACATCTCTAGTTGGGAAATCTACTATGAAAGGATGTTCAAGTCTAGTTACTGATTTTCATGATCCATCATTTCCTCCTAATGATGTCATTGCAGAATTTTTTATAAAGCATGTGGATTTATCTGTGCGAAATTGTTAGGATTGTGAGATTTTTTGCTCTATTTCTCAATTGAACCCTATGATTAGGGAGGGTAATCATGGGGTTTCTGCAATTTTTTATTCTTTTCTTTTTAAAGTTTAGTTTCTTGGTTCTCATACTCAAATTGTTTAGAGCTATTCTCGGAGGCCCTAGTTATTGACTTTGGGGCTGGGCATCATAGCCATTCTAAAAATATCATATCTTGTCCTATTTGTTTTAGATCCTTTTCGGGGGTTCCTTCTACTCCTAATTTTATTGATTATGATATTGAATTTTTGAAACATAATTAGTCTCTAGAGTTGGAACCACTTACTATTCGAAATTCATTTTTCCCTATGAAGGGTTTACACATTAAACATAGTTCTAGGAAGAACATCATTGTTAGGAAGAAATAAGGGACCAAATATAAGAAGGTGTCCTCATGCTCTCATTTATCATCTTCCTTGGCCAAAAATTTATAGGAGGTTCGAAACGATCCTTCACTATTTGTTTCCGTGGATTATGTTTCTAGTGTTGTTGATTCTCAAGTCCTTAGAGGGAAGTCAACTATATATAACCCGCCTTCATGATTATTATGTAAATTAACATGCAGGGCTTGGGGAATGTCCCTAAAATATTCTCCCTTTGCCGTCTTATTCAACTATATAGGCCCACAATCATCCTTATCTAGGAGAATATGGTGCCTTAGAAGAAGGATTGGGCCTATTTGTTAAAATTATGTCTCGGCTGGAAGGTTTGTTTGACAAGTGCAACTAGACATTCTAGGGGATTATTTGCGGTATGGGACTCTTGAGTCATTAATTTTCAGGCGTATAACTCTTTTGCAGGGATGATTCTTTTAGTCTTTACTAGAGGCTCTAAATTTAACCTTCATATTCTCAACGTTTATGCTCCTTATTCTTTGAAACTGGTCTTCTATAATTGCTTGGACAATTGTGGTTTGTTTAAGATTGACTCCCTCGTTATGGTGGGAGATCTAAATTTGGCAGTGGTTGCAGATAAAATATGGGGATCAAAATATAAGATGGATAAGATGGGGGCCTATTTGAAGGAACTTTTTGCACAAAATATGTTAGTGAATATCAATCTAGATATGAAAATGAAAACTTGGAGGAGTGATTGTATCAGATTAGATGGGATCTCAAAATGGTTGGATCATATTTTAGTGCACACAAGTTCGATAGAAAGTCTGGGAAATATGCAATCATGGGTTTCCCCTTCCTTTATTTTAGGCCACAATCCTAGTGGCTAGAACCTTTCAAATTTAACCATTCTTGGCTTAAGGACAAGGCTTTTGAAGGGTTGGTATGATATACATGGATAAATCCTATTATTTATTCTAAGACTACTAGGATGGATCTGGTATGCTACAAGTTATCAAATTTGAAGGAAGTGGTGTGTAGGTGGGAACGAGGAAAAAAAGAGAATATATAAGAATTAATTTCAATTGACATTAAATTGAACGAATTATTTGATCCATCTGAAATATAATATTTTTTCAAAGTAACAAATCATAAGATCATGGTTCTTGAGAGTCATAAGTGTCAAATATTAAGGTATCAAGACGAGGAATAACGATTGAAAAGTCGTGCTGTCTGGATTGCAGAAGGGGACAACAATACTATTTTTTCCATAATCATGCCACTAAAAGGAGGAAAGAGAATTTTATTTGGGGTCTATTGGATGGTGAGGGAAGGTATATTACTTCACAAAATGACTTACAACATGATGCTATGCATTATTTTGGCAACCAATATCGACCAAGAAAGGTGCTAGTATAGAAATCCAGTTGAGATTCATCCAATTGCTTCCGCAAATGTTCAATGTTGATGAAAGTGATTATAACTGTAGCCCAATCTCATATGATAAATTGATAGTGGTTTTAAATTCATTGGACAATGATAAGATCCTGGTACTAGACAGGTGGATGGTTGAAGTATTCGTTCACTTTATGGACATCATGGATTAGGATCTTATTTATATGCAAGAGGAGTCACAGACTCTATGTTCTATCGCTAGTTCTCTTCATGCTACATTCATTGCACTTATTCCAAAAGAGCCTAACACATCTACTTTTTTAGATTATATGTCCATATTTCTCTAAGATAATACATATAAAATTATTTCTAAGATCATTTCCTTACGGATTAAAGCTTCATTGTCAAAATTCATTTCTCTATAGCAGTTTGGATTCCTGGCCAACAAACAAATACAAGATGCGTTGGCTATTACCCAAGAATGCTTACACTCTATCAAGGTAAGAGAGAAGGATGCATTCCTAATGAAAATTTATTTTATTAAAGCATGTGCTTGTGTTGATTGAGAGTTTTTAAGACCGATTTTGCATAGGGTTCATCTTTTAGTGTGAGTGGTGAGCTATATAATGGAATGTATCACCTCGGTAAATTTTGTTGTCTTAGTTAATGGGGTTCCTGCATGCTTCCGTAAAGAAACGAGAGGCTTAAGATAGGGATATGCACTCTTCCATCTCTTAGCCCTGTTGGTCATTCAAATAGATTGAATAGAAAGATTTCGAAGGCATGTTCTAGTGTTATAATTTCTAGATGTAGGATCACTAAAAATATATCCATTATTGACATCATGTTTTTGGATGATGCCATTTTATTAGGGGATATTTTTGTTTATGAATGGAAAAATTTATATCAGATTCTTTTCTCCCTTGGAGACACTTTGAGCCTCTATATGAACAAATCTAAATATACTTTGATTGCAACATCCCTAGATGAGGTATTGATATTGGAAATTTCTAAAATTTTTGATATAAAGGCTATTCCAATGGATTGTGGTTTCAAGTACCTCATATATTTTATAAAACCTAACAAATATGGTATTAAAGATTGGGAATGGATGATCAAAAAATTTGAGAAGAGATTGTTGTTGCCGTCTCATAAATGGCTTACTATGGGAGGGAGATTGGTTCTGATTCAATTATTGATGCAAAGTATCTCAATCTATTGCATCCATCTCTTTATGTTGCCTAAAAGCATCATCAAGTGAATGAATTATTACATCTCAAAATTCATATGGGAAAGAACAAGGGATCTTAATAAAATCAATCTTCTGTGACTTGAGGAGATTTCTCGGTGAATACAAGCTAGAGGATGGGGTATAAAAAATACTAAGCAATTTGGATGGGCTATGCTGATAAATAATTTGTGGTGAGATTTGAATGGAAATGGAATTTGGCAATAGATCATCAAAGAAAAATACCTAAGAAATAAGCCTTTTGTGTCATGTATTAAAGAAGGGTCTCAGGTACACAATTAGATTTCATATATATGGAAGAGCATGATAAAGTTAAAACACTAGTTGATATGGAATATAATATGGGAGATTGTCTTAGATTCTATGTTGGATATCATTTTGGATCCTATTAAAGGTTTTATTTGGGATTACTCATTATCTACCCCACTCATCAGGTACATTCATGGGAAAGGGCTCTGTTTTTTAAATCAAATATATGTGGCACATGATTTCTTTTCTATGACACATCTATGGACTGAATTAAGGGAGTTTGGCTTATTCAGGGAGTTGGTTGATGCTTGGGAAATGTATATTCACTCTATCAAATAATGTTGATTTCCTTACATGGGATGGAAAACTTAACAAAGGATACATATTGGTCAAAGATGCATATATTTATATATCTCCTATTTGACATGCTTTAGTGGATCATATTTGGTTTCAAAAAATCTAGAAGTGGGAGCTCCCCCTCAAGCTCAAGTGATTTTCATGGCTAGTTTGGTAGGACAAAATATTAACATGGGACAATTTAATTAAGAGAGGCTTCATAAGACCCGTGAGGTGTGTCTTCTATAAATAAAAAAATAAATGTGTGGTGCACCTTTTCCTTGTCTGTCCTTATGTGGCCTTAGTTTGGTCTAGGGTTTTGAGCATTCTTCATATTTTTGTTGAATGGGATAATAGTTCAATAGAGGCTTTCTTTTTGTAGTGATTCTTGAACTATAAGGAATACTTTCCCCTCCCCTTTTATATTCTTTGGGGAATATGGAGATGTCGGAATGCACTTATTTTTATGGTGTTTCAAAAGAAATTAGAAATGAATGTTTGAAGATAGCCGCATGTTGGGACAGGGTCCCCTAGGGTCAATTTTGGGGCAAAATCCCAAGTTTTGGGGCAAAAATCCCAAGTTTTGTTGTATAAAATGTAAATTCTCTACAAGTTGTGGTTGCGAAGTGTGTAGATATTAAAGTGTCATAAAGGGTTTTACCCTTATTTTATGTAAGTTGAGCCAGCTTTTGAAGATCTACCCATGGTCCGTGGACCATGGGATTTTATAAATAGGTGTGTCTTAGGATGTCTATGATAGATATCAATGATGAAGATGAATGTAATGGGTCAGTAGAAGAAAGAGCAAAGAAGTCTTAGAGTAGAAGAGAGGCTCTGTAGATGTGTGCATAGAAGCATAGAGTAGAGTCCGCAGCTCAGTGCGCAGGGAAGTCTTGAGTTTGTAAGCAGAAATGAAGTATTAATAAAGAGATTATTCCAGAAATTCCTATGCTTTGTCCATTTACTTCTGTTATGAATGAATGTGCTTTATGTTATAATGAATGATGGGTTTATGAATTAATACTGTATTGATGCGTGACTTTACATAATTGATGTTGTTATATGAATGCACTTAATATTAACTGTTTACATGAAGCATATCTTATTGCATGTTAAAGTTATCCAACGCTTAAACCGATCGGAGAATTCTTAGGTCAAGAGTAATCTATGAGGCGCGTAAGTAGTTGATCTACCTATTCAGGGTCCGCAAAAAACAGTCATAGAGATTCACGAAGGTCTAGGGGTTGATTAAAGGAAGTTATATCAATAAGCCTTAAAGGCTTATTGATCTGCGTGAAGGCAGGTTTAGGGCATAAAATGACATTACACTAATCTCTAGGTGCAGAAACTTGGTTCCAACATCTCCCCATACTGCTTTGGGTGACACTTCAGTCCGTGCTCCATGGATTGATGCTGAAAGGGCCACTAGTGTAGGGATTTGTTTGGAAAAACTAACTCTGAACCTAGGTCAGGACCCACTAGGCCAACATCGCATATTATAATGACATTATGCATAAATCAAAGAAGATCTGAATGATATATATCCAACTCTTGGAAACTTGGTCTAGATATCCTGTTGGTTACTTTGATGGGGTGACATCCAACAATGTTTGTGGAAGTGGGGCATATATTATTTTGGAGTCTAGTAATTTTTATTACTTTGATTGGAACAATGGGGTTGGTTTCAATAATTGAGCTAAAACTATTGCTCTTTGGGGAGTCTTATTCTGTGTAAAATGGTTGTCCATTGAGACCTTGGATGTTTATGCAAATTCAAAAGTGGTTATTGATTGGGTGCTAAGAGGTCAAATTTTGTGCTACCCATGCTTATAAATTTGTTGAAGCACATTAGAGTATTGATTAGTGTTTTTCAGAGACTGACATTTTCACACATTTACAGGGGGAAATTCTATAGCAGATACACTATCTAAGGAGGGATGCAACAAGTTGTTAGGGGAGATCACTTTCTCAACATTTTCCAATGATACTCTTCAAAGAATAGGGAGAATATATGTTTTATAGACAACCTTATATTTTTTGTATTAGTCAACATAATATATATTTATTTTCCTTTTTAGATATGGATGGAAACATTTTTAATGCCATAAAGACAAACTACATAGTGTGATAAAATGATATATCTTATAGGAATTTTATTTTGAAAGTAGATGGAGATTTACAATTATAGGTGTATTAATTGAAAATTGTAGAAGTGTCTTTTGGTGTTTAGGTATTCCAAAACTTAGATATTTTGAGATATGGAATACATCTTGGAAATTACACATATGCAAACAGCTTTTATTTTAATAGAAGCTTGTTGGTTTTTTTCTTCTTCTCATGAAAAAAACAAAAAAAACCCAAAAAAAACAACACTATATTTTTATGTAAATACAAATTTCAGAATATTTTGAAAATCAAGTAAACATGTGCAAACAAATTTTTATCAAGTAAACATGTGCAAACAAATTTTTATGACTACATAATTCAAATAGAAACTGTGTTCGTACGTATTAAAATGATCATGGAACGCAATTTGGGGTGTTATGAACATAACGCTTTACCTTGTGATGATTTGTGTCTAAAACCATTACGAACCCATCATTGGCTTTTACCATTTCAGATATTTTGAAATTACTTCTTAATGAGGAAATCCTCTTCACAAATAAATGGCAGTACTACATTTTGATGAGGTTTATTTACAACTAATGTAATTCAAATATTTTAAGGCCATTGAATTGAAAATAAAGGATGCATTAGACTTCTTTCAAATTGGAAAGATTTATATATAGATAATAGAAATGTCTTGGGAATTAACATATTTATTGTAATATTTATAGATTTTTTGAGTTGTATAGATGCATAACATTTGTATACACAATTTATCTGGGTAGTAGTAGTTTTCATCTTCTTAACTTTAACTTTTATTCAAAGTAAATTAAGAATCGTAAAAATAATTGAGCCAAAATAATATAATAATATCACCTATGTCACAAAATTATGGTATTTATATTGTGTATTAATGTAGTAGTTTTCAAATTATTTTTTTGTCAAAATAATTAAGAATTGCAAAAGTAAATGAGCCAGTAAAACATAATGATAGTGTTTATGCTTGATACAGAGTTTTATTTTTTTGGATATAAGGAAACAAGTTAATGGCCCAAGACCTAGAGGTATCTAGTAGGAGTGAAACCCTGCTCTCTTACAAACCACCAACATATTATTCTAGGAGATGTAGTTTTCCTTGAATAACAATGATGATTCAACCTGCATTCATGGACAATAGCCAATAATAGTTGTTTCCACTATTGGTTTGACAACTGAGTTATGATAATTTTTATATATTCTAGGAGACGTGGTTTCCCTTGAATAACAATGATGAGTCAACCTGCATTCACGTACAATAGCCAGTGATATTTGTTTCCAGTGTTGGTTTGACAACTGAGTTATAATAAGTTATATATATATATATATATATATATATATATATATATATATATATAGATGACAAAACTATGGTATGCTTTTAATCAGATGAAAGACATTCCTATTCCAATATTTCCACCCACAAAAATGCAAAACACATATATTGATGATAATTAGAAGGGAAATACCTATAATAAAATAATTGTTTGGCAACATTTCTTATTGATAATAATCTTTGCACTTCATTATTTCGCTATCAATTCCATGTTCTTTTTTAATAATAAATTTGTTATTTAAAT
Source organism: Pinus tabuliformis (assembly GCA_031772625.1). Lineage (NCBI taxonomy): Eukaryota > Viridiplantae > Streptophyta > Pinopsida > Pinales > Pinaceae > Pinus > Pinus tabuliformis. The sequence goes on along the minus strand of CM062812.1, from coordinate 567,564,710 downwards.
GTGTAAAGATAGAAATTAAGTGGAGAATTCAAGAGAGGGAGAAAAGGAAGATTTTATATGATAGTCAACATTTTTAATGTTATCTAGGGATCAAGTTCAAATAAACAAAGGAACATACAAGGAGTAAATGGAGTGGGAAAACAATGTCTGCAAAAATTTACAATATTGTTAAACATATACATGGAATAAACAGGATATGAAGGATAATTGTGAGATACATTCTATTAACAAGATTTACATATAAATACAATTCCTTATGACCCTTTGTTTTCACATTCCAAGTGGTATTTTGTACTCTAGTGATTTTTCAACTTCTACACAATAACCCTTGGCAGATTAGGTATCCAACATTCCCCCCCTTAATTTGAAGGGGTATATACGAGTTGAAGAAGAGATTTCTAATACAAAAGTAACAACTAATGGTTGAATGCGCACTCAGAAAATATTTTTAGGTGGGAGAACTCAAGGTCTCAACCAGTAGTGGTTTAAGCATGACCACCAATGCTGGAATGCTTAGTGAAATTCTTGGAACTCTTCCAAATATGGCAAGGAGATGAAGTCATCTGTTAGACAAAATTGTGCTCCCATTTTTTTCAAAGGGAGACCTTTGGGTCTCAACCTGGAATGCTTAATGTGATTCCCGGAACTCTTCCAAATTTTGCAAGAATTTGAAGCCTTCTGCTAGACGAAGTTCTCCTTAATGCTTTGAAGAGGGAGACCATCAAATTGTAAAAGGGAGGTCTTCAACCTACAGAAAAAAAGGGAGAACCTCAACCTGAAAAGGGAGATCTCAACTTGCAATGGTTTAAGGAAGGCCGCCAACCACAGTCATGCTCAAGGGCTTCTGTGTCTTTGGCTAAAACTTTGAATTTGGGTATGGATGTCTATGGCTATAGGCCCAGGAAGCAGGTTTAGGTTGTGGCTCAGGCTCGCTTGATTTATATTTGAAACTTGTAGGTGATCATCAATTCCCCTCTTGTCAGATACAAGGTGAGAATATGAAGATAACTAAACTACAATACTTTTTGAGACTTGAGAAGAAATTATATGATATGATAAGAATATCTTCTTGGCAGTTGAAGCCCATTTCCAAGAAGCAATCCATCCAAGTAAAATGACAAGTAAATGCTGCAATATTAGTTTAGTTACTACCAATAAAAATTAGGTACAACTAATATTCAAACCTTTGACATACGTATACGGTTTTTTCAATCTTCTGACTTTGTTGTATCTCTCCTTGGTCGCAGTATATGCTTTGAAAGCATCGAATTTGTATTTTAGTTGTGTTGCAACTCTAAAAAGGTCATGGAAACTCTAACCACAGTAGAAGACTCCGCTTGAAAAACTAGGCTCATAAGATTTTATAGAGTTGGTAGAATTTTATGTTGATCAGTGTGGAAGTTGAACTCAAATATCCCATAATCAAAATCACTAATTCCCACACCCATGAAACAAGGAAAATGCTAAAAAAATGACAAGTAAAGTGGAATTATAGTCTGGCAATCACAAAAAAATGGAAGCATTGTTGGAGTAGGAAAAACGTTAAAGTGTTGATACTAGGAAACTCATATGAGAAACACTCGATGCGTATTGTATGACCCTATCTCATGGTTCATATGTAGTAAAGAGAAGGACAAGAACATGGTCATAATGGCAAACAGGGGAAGGTGTGACTATTAATGTGAATTAGGAGCAGGTCCTTTAGCGATGATGGAGGTGAAATTGTTGTACATGACTTTGCATATGCAATAGCATGCATTGAAAAGAGGGGTATTGTTGTCGAACAAGATCACAATCCTCTTTTAGGGCCATAAGCGAGCACGCAAATACATTGCAAAAGTAAGCATTTCTTCTAAGTTAACACTTCCCAGAAGAATACTCTACCAACATGTGACAACAAAAATCCAATCACAAGCAATCTCTTGTAAGAATGTTCAAAGCTAACTGAACCAAACCTTGAAATAGTGAAATGTTGTATATGAATTTGGGAAGATTACCTAGGATTCTATGACTATTTTAGAATTAAAACAATCCTTTCGAGTGGAAAATGCTTGTGCCTTCTCCTCCCTTGCAATATCATCAGTGAAGCACAACAAATTATCTATTGAGCTTCGAGCCACAAATCGACCCAGCATAGGTATGAAACCGACAAAAACCAAAAATCCTTGAGCCATTATAGTCATATGAACTTCCTTTATTTTTCTTTCATGAAATAAAATACGACAAGAATCTCAGGCGACATAGCGTAAGAAGAGTGATGATTCCCAACATTACTATTGCATCTTCGACAAAGGCGCATAGAGATGACATATGTGAGAATGGACGGGTGAAACATGCAACCTAATCATGCTTCAATATATTCATAATCACAATAATAATCAGGACTTGGCAGAATTGTTGGTTGAGCATGGGGTGCGCAGTAAGAAAAAATGGTCAGAGGATTTCAACAAGGAAATATATATGCACACTAGACTAGTGTATTAGGGAAAAAGAAGGAGCAACAAAAAACAAGTATGCAAGTCTACAACCTGGTTAGGGAATCCAAAGTGAAGGATTTAAGGGGTAGGTTTGACAATCTGGAGTCTTGAAAGTTCCTAGGTCTGGCCTAGAGGATACTTTCATATTGTTAACAAATAAAATTTGATTTTTGAGTAGTGAGGGTGCTTAGGCTAGGCCAAAAAACTAGTGGCTTCAATTTGGGCAGGGCAGGAATACACTTGCTTTGATACCATGTTAAACACATACATGGAATAGAAATGATATGAAGGATAATCGTGAGATACATTCTATTAACAAGATTTACATACAAATAGAATTTCTTATGACCCTTAGTTTTCACATTCAAAGTGGTGTTTTGGACTCTAGTGATTGTTCAACTTCCACACCATAACCCTTCGCAGATTAGGTGTCCAACAAATATGTTGAACATATGAGATAAAGGTATTATTTAGACTCTACCAAGTTTATAGATCCATTATAATTTAAAGATTTAATAACCCTATAAACTTACATCAAATAAGTAATATATTCTATAAAAAAATTCACTCTTTTTCCAGTGAAAAAAGACTTAGAAACATGGAAAAAATCCTAGATAGTGGAAAATTTAATGGAATATGTCATGGCTCAAATTAGCATCTGGTGTGCACTAGGCGGAAATGCATATTATTGTCAAGGTATGAATAGTAATAAACATATTGTTGATGGATTTATCATAATTTTTACGAGGATGTTGTAGCAGCTAAAACAACTCTAACATTTGACCTATTTCAAAATTTTGGAGCTCCCCCATGCTAGATTCCTAACCTTTGTCTATGGAATTCCATGGAATTTCATGCTCTCTTTCACCTTCGAGTTCTTATGGGACTTAAATAAATCTCAAGTTAGAAGATATAACTTAATTTTTCCTTCTAGGTCTCTAGTCGCACTAGGAGATGTTAGTTTAAGCCCTAATGATGTGACTTGCGACCTCCCTCCTCTTAGTTGCATGTGACCCTCAATCTTCATTAGCTAATATTCAGTCATGTAGTCGCATGGTCACAATGGAAGAAATCAATAACCTCACAACCTCGTTTGACGTGCGAACTTATGACCTTGATCTTGGCATGGCTTGTGACCACAAGAATTTTCACCTCATGTGTGTACCTTAGGTAAGTCACATGCGAACCTCTCCATTCTCACCCTCAAGGTGTGACCTCCCCTCCTCACATGTGTACTTTCATTTATAAAAATATCCTTTCGATACTCCATATCATTTCTGCACGCGAAGCTAGTGGAGTGCCCCCTAAGTTCGAGACTTTATGACCACCAGGTAGGTGCCTTTTCGACTCCCTCACAATCATTATTTCCATTAATTTTTCCACCTCGAAGCCCTCCTTGTACCCAACTTTGCATCTTCCCCCCGAAGTCTCTTAGTTTCTCCCAAACACATCAATTTTAAAAGGTCTTGATTACATAAGGTAACTACACACCCACCAGTATTCTCATGTGCTAAAACTATTGAGTAGATATTACAGTCTGAAGATTTCAATCAATGGGCCATCAAAAGGCACGATGGAGAGATTTTGGCCTCTTTTATTGCTGCCAATATTTCCAGCTACTACAAGTTGCCTGAGCCAAAAGAAACTTTCAAAACTAGATGGCTAGTAGATTTCAATGAGACAATCAATGATACCAAAGATATATTGAAATCATTGTGGTAGGATCCAACCAAGTTCAAGGTTAAACCAAATTAGATCTATAAGATAGAAGGCTTGAGAAAGGTGTATTGGTTGATGGATGTTCTAATGAGTAAATTGTATGGGAGAGCTGATATAGATACGTTCCTTGGATCATGGGTAACTTTGATGCACTTGGTTGCCACTAAAGGTATCATATTTAATTAGGTTAGCATCTTGGAATATGCACTCAAGACGAATATTCAGGTATCCAAGGATCCAAAAAAGGGTAAACCATCATAATTCTACATGGATTCATATCTTCTTGGTGCAGTTTATGACAAATGCAAATTTGAAGGATGGAGTTTGAGATGGATCCTAGAGATACCAAAACCAATACATATCTACTATAAGTTATTTTGGAACCCAAGTTACAAGGCCTCATTTGAAACTACCTCAGAATATTTTATTTCTCCTTTATATCAGGCACTCTTTGGTTATGATCCACCTTGTATGTCAGATCAAGCTCGGAATACCCTCATCAAGGTGGCAGATTTGTTCCCTATTAGGGAAGCAACTTATATCAAGGTTTTTGGCACATACAAGCCTCCTCATGCTCTCCCAACATTAGCAACATATAGAGTGCTCTTGCAAGAGGTATTTTACCAGCTAGCTACCATATTATAGAAAACATTATCAAAGAGAAAAAAGGGACCTTGTCTTGTATTTCATTTAACAATTAGATCATATTATCTTGAAAATTTCAAAGAAGCTGAAGCCAAAGCTAAGGAAATAAAATGTTTTTGTTTCATTAATCTGGATCTTTGGAATTATGACCCAAGGGTTATTGCAACCACACATTCTAAAGCGGTTAGCTTTGGATGGTCTTATAGACATGAGTAGCAGAACGAAGAGCACAAGGTTAAGAAATATTATAATGTCCCTAGGGAATTGGGTCCAAATTAGCAACAATAAGAACAACAAGAATAAAAAGATTAGTCACATGGCGAGGAAATGGAAGGCATAAGCCTTGAGGACTATAGAGATTTACTTAAGAGGAAGAAAGAACAACAAAACATGATTGGACAAAAGAAGAAGAATGGTGACCAGCCAGAAAACCTAAAGGATCAACAACAAGAAGATCAAGAAGGGGAAATTATAGAAGAAAAAAATGCAAAAATAACTAGAAGAAAAAAAAAGATGAAGAGGAAAAGAGAGGAAGAGTAGTGTAAAAAAATAGAAGAAGATGAGGAACTTCAAAAGAAGCAAAAATATGACGAAAGGAGAAAGAAGTTGGAAGTGAAATAACAACTTAGTAAGGAGGAGGAAGAGTGGAGAGAATAGGAAGCTGAACAAATGAAGAAACTAGAGGAAGAGGAAACACGGAAAATACAAGATGAGGAGGAATCAAGGAATAAATAAGAAGAATAAGAAATAAAAAGAGAGGTTGAGGAAGAGAAAAGAAGAAAAGCCTAAGAATGAATAAAACAATAGGGAGAATAGGAGGCCAAAAGGAAATAGGAGGCTCTTGCTAAGAAGAATTAACATGATCAACTTAAGTAACAACAAGGCAACATTGTATATTCTTAGCAGGGTCAAGGGTTTGAGATGCAATTAGATTTTATTCCTTCCACTCTGAATACTGGTGGACATATTCCACTATGAGAGCTAGGCATCCCATATGAAGAAGAAGAAGAGGAAATGCTGGATATCACAAGGATAAATTTTGACCAAATCTAGTGCAAAATAATGCAAGAAAGGAGACGGTGTTATACAAAGAACCCAGCTTAGCCAATATCGTTGTTCACAGAGAAAGAAATTGTCATAGACACCACGATGAACCTAGAAATGATTGCTTCAGCTAGGACAACTTTCATGACCACAATGGAATTATATATGAGTAGGTTTAACAAAAAATTAGTTGATCTACAAGACAAGCTTACTACCTTTAAAAAAAAAAATTCACAATTATAGAATGAGAACCAAGCCTTGCACATGACTCATTCAAGCAATAAAGAATTGCAACCATGTATTTAGGAGGAAGTGGCAATGTTAGAAGATGTTATGGCCCTGTTCTTTCAATAGTTGATGAAGTTGTAGTAGGCTACAACAACATTTACTACCATACAAGAAAAATCAAAAGAAAATGAATTTATGCTCAAACAAGCCACAATAGGAATTGATAACATACATGAACAGACGACTCAATATCTAGATGTGCCATAAAAGCTCCTAAGAAAGGACTAGATAGCTACGGAATATGATAAAGTTCATATTCACATCAAGTTCCACTCATGTGACTAGTTATCAAGGGATTTGGATAAAGTGTTAGCTTCATATAGGAATTTTTCGAGTGGGATGGAATATGTAATTGAGGTGCACAAAGTTCCTTCTATTGGATTGGTCAATGAAATAAGGCCATAAGAAGAAGTTCTTCAACAAACCCAAGCATTCCTTAATCTTTTCAAACAAGATTCTATCATGGAAAACTTATAGGTTACAAAATAAACAATTACCCAATATGTGGTGGAGCCTATAAGGATATACACCAAGATCATGACCCTATCTAATCATATCAAGGTAAAGAAGAACACTATGTTGCCAGGTGCCCTAGAATTTATTCACAGACATGGAGTTGAGCAAAAAAATAAGTTCATGAATGTTGTAAAGGAATACATGCTTTGCAACACATATCTTATACAAGAATTACATTCAGATGTCCTAGATCTGTCTATAAATAGATTAGTAGAATAGGAGCATTTCTTTCATGTAATATGATAGTAGTAGAATAGAGACTAGGATAGAGTAGAGAGTCTCATGGGAATGTGAAAGGTCATGGGGTAACTCAAGGGTCACAAGGGTAGACAAAAGGTCACCCCCCTTTCTATAAATATGTCCTCATGACACAATGTAAGGGACTTTTGGTCATGGAAAATTTTAACGGCTAATATTCGCAAGTGGGCTAATTTTCCATGGTTTTTTCAAAAAACGATTCGCCAATTTCCGTTTTTTTCTAGAAATGATTTGCCCAAATTTTATAGTATAAAATTATTTTACCTTAAATTTTGACAAAATTGTATAAAGACTATATATAAAACTATTATAAATTTTCATGCTTTTACAAACATATCAACAAACATTTTATAATTTGCAATTTGGGGACTAGTAAGATTCGCCAAGGCTTCTAAATTTTAAGACAATTTTTCATGCTTAAAATTTTCCTTGCTTTTGGTTTTATAACTCATTTGTGCATATTATTTGAGAGCTAATAGATATTTTTGTGAATGAAAATGGTGATTTCATATTTCCACTCATGGATTTGACAGATTTCTCATGTGATGGTGCTATGGATATGTTTCAAGATTTATAAACTTTGGCGTGCAGTTTCTTCATGTGTCATCGAACATTGTGGGATTTCTTTTACAGTGAATCGATGGTATATGATGTGTTTACTTTGTATTTATGTCAATGAACTATTTTATTGACTTGAGCATTATATCATTGTAGAAATTTTCACTTACTTATGCTTTCATGGTGTTATTGATCACGAACTTATTCATGATTGATAAACTTATCCTTGTAACATGCATGGGTTTTATTTGAAGCTTTGCTAACATTGCTTTTCTTGAGATTCATGCTTTGATATTATGTTGTTTTATTCATAGTATCTTATGTGTTGAATTTCCATAGATCACTTACTTGCATTTGTTAAAGCTTTATTTGTTCTTTGACGATCAATACTCCTTTCATCCATAGAAAATTCAATCAATAAGATGGGAGTTGGGCCTACATACTAGATGGGACTCCTAAACCAAAATGTGTAGAGTCTAATTGGGACTAGGATATCCCATTTCTATTAGCAGTACATTTTGGCACATAAAAAAAAAAAAAATTGGTGCTAGAAGGATGGCCCCTCTAACCAAATGGTTAGCATAAGCACCCATCCTCACCCTAAACCCTCGCAATAAGATATCAACCAACCCCCTTCTATTCCTCCCTTACCTTCTCATCATCCTTATCAAGGACCACTTTTTAGTGACACTCCTTCCATTGACACCCAACCACCTCCACTTGAAGATGATCCACTTGATAATACTCCACCTATTTATGAAGTTACATATGAAAAACTAAGAGCTCTTCACCTTGTTACTCACTAATTTTCCAAAAGCCTTGGATGCAACTCTGCTACAACTTCCTTTCCTCATACACGTTCAACCAAGCCCCACTATACCCATAAGTGTGTCCTAGTTAGCTCATTCAAATATTTTATTAACATAACCTTGGATGATTTTGTTGACTCTATAGAGAGACAAGAAATCCAAGGCCTAGAAAGTCCCCTTGGGTCAGAAGAGGAAGTTCATGGAGGGGAGAATTTAGAAGGTGGGAACTATCATTGATGGGAGAAGGTTTAGAATTATATTCAAAGACGACGAGATAAAGGGAATAATAGGAATCAAGTAAAATAAAAAAATGAGAATGAACCCTAGAATGAAATAAATATTAGACTTGAGAGAAATTTGAGGAACCTCAGAAGCCTCAAAAATCTCAAAAATATAATAAATTTTAGGGTCGCTAGAAGGAATGAGGAAGATCCCAGGCACACTAGCGAAGGCTATAGGTCTACTTCTGGAAGTGACGAGGAAGACAATGCTAACCAAATGACCTACCATCCACCAAGAGTTAACCAGATACAACCTTTGGCTTGGATGTCTCTGTCCCCCCTAGACATCTAGGGTCAACTTCATGACATGCCTCGACACACTGAGAAGCACCTCTCGAAATTTGACCATCAGAAAGGAACCATGGTTGGAGATCATATCAACAAATTTTACCTAGCTTTTCAAATGATGAGAGTACAAAATGATGATGTTACTTGTAGGATTTATCCACACACTCTGAAGAATAAGGTTATTGCTTGGTACCACTCCTTTCCTGTACCTTTCATATATAATTGGGATGAATTTTGGACAAAAATTCTTAAAATGATTATTGATTTTATGAAAATAATTTTTCAGCGTAAATCACATAAAGATACATTTGTCAACGCGTTTCGAACCAACGAGTGTGGTTCATCATCAAGACAAGTTGAAGAATTAGATCATGGCTACAAGTTAAATAGGGATAGAAGATCTTCCAACGGCTAGGTTTGACTGGAAAATGGCTATATTAGATTAGACATGACAAACGGTTATAATGGACCAGAAAACAGCTAGTTTTGACCATTTAAATTATTTATTACTAATATAATTAGAAAACCGTTGAAAAATGTATCTTTATGTGATTTACGTCGAAAACTTCTTTTCATAAACTTGATATGGATCACATAAGCCTCAATTCAAAAAGTTTATTGAGGATAAGACAACTTCCATGCTCCTCACTGAGCTTATTTCTTTGAAGATGGGTAAGAAGGAGAAGGTTATTGCATTCAATCATATATTTACTACTATCCTGAATAAGTTCCCAACCGATGTTGCTCTCGATGATTCCATCACAATTTCTTATTATACTAAGGCATTACCATGTGATATTGCAATGTTCATGAAGAGGGAAGTGAAGATCACATTGGTGGAGAATTTCGAGGAGGACCTTGTTATTGAAAAGGATATACTTTCTATAGGAGCACTTGAGTAGTGAAGATTCGAAGGCTACTACTAAGAAAACTCAAGCCTTGTCTAGTAAATCTCATGATAAAGATTGTTTTGATATTGAGGCTTTAGATAAGCCTTTGAAGTAGTTAACTAATGAAGTGTTTGTGCTGGACATGAAGACTAGTGAGAGTGCATCATGCAACAAACTATATGATCCCTTCTTTAGGGAAGAGTAACAATCCACCTACGAAGTCAGCTCAGAGCTCTAACACAAATTTTAATGTTAAAGAGCTCAACATGGATAACTATTGTACCTTTCACCAAGCTGCTCATTTAGAAAAGATGTGTCTGCAATGGATACATAATATGACTACTGTGGTGACCAAGGTGCTGGATCATTAAACAATAGGTGAAGAATATGAACGAGAAAAAGACGTCGAAGAGGAAACCTCCCCTCCTAATGATAACAAATATTATCCTATCTTGGAATTCAAGTTTATTTGAGGAGGTGAACTCGAGTATATCCAAGAAGCCCCTATTAGGGAAGCTCCTCCCCCTAGTTGAGCCCACTTTGGAAGAAAAGAAGAAGGCACTGTTAAGAAGGATGTTACCCCTAATAAACCCTTCCCAACCTTTAGCTTCAACTCCTAAACCATCAACTGGTCAATCCTCAAAGAGCACTTTGACAAGCACTCCGAAAAATCTTCTTAAGTCTCCACAACCTCCTTCTATTGCTCAACCATCTAAAAAGAAAACCATGTCTTCATATATTGGATATAAAATTATTGAAGACATGAAGAAGACTATGGCTAAAATTTCACTTTATGAACTTGATAAGCTAGTTGGTCAATGGGAGTTGATTTTCAAGACCTTTTCTATCATTTCTTCCACTAGTAAGCCCTCTTCATTTTTAAAAGTTAACTCTTCTAGTTATTCCAAATCTCTTGTTAACCTTCAATCCATTTCCAATGTTGCTAATTCCAATTCAAGAGGTTCAACTCCTTCATTCCTTTTAACTTTTGAGATCTTTAAATATAATGTCCATAATTGTCTTGTCGATTATGGAATTTCCGCCAATGACATGCCCCTGTCAGTTTGTAAGAAACTGAACATTGATTTGGTAAAGACATATGCCAAGATTATCCAACTTGATAGGTACCAAGTCCTTGCCATCGGGGAGTTGAAAAACATAATAATCAAATTATCCTTTAATTCTACAGTCTATCAATGCATATACATCATGGTATTTAAAATACCCAAAGCATATGGGTTGTTGCTAAGTAGGGATTGGTCCAACAAGTTGCAGGGATATTTTGCAATAGATTAGTTGCATATATCGCTCCCCTACAAAGGAAATAATAATTAAATCATAGTTGATATTGAGTCATATATGAGGCATATGGTTCCCGAGTTGGAAACACTAAATGAGCTTATCATTTTTTCTTAGGAAGAGTTGGGAATGTGTTTCTTGGAAACTGACATCAGGTGTTATGAAGCCATACAATTGCCCATCTCATCAGATATATAGCTGGAACTCCTTCCTTGTCATCCAGCTAATGGTAATGAATTTTAGTTTATATTTTAATGGTAGTGACATTTAGACTGTATATTATGATGGGTCTAAGACTCAAGATGGAGCCGATGCTGGTTGTATCTTGATGGACCCCCAAAAAAAAGAGTTTTTAATTTATTGTATGTTATAATTTCAGTGTACTAATAACACCACAGAGTATGAGGCATTGATATGATAATCACCCTATGAGTGATCTTAGTTCATAATTATTAAATGGAGGTATTATAGACTCATGCGCTAGTGTGTGTCTAGGTTATTTAAGCAATGGATCGATCAGATTGCAAATACATAGACACTTGAAATGGAAGACAACAGAGAAACACAATAAGCAAATATAAGAACATAAGAAATTAATAAGGAGTTCACCCTATCGTCTAGGGCTACATCTCCGGTCCTACTTTCAGTGGTGGCCTTCTTTATTGTGTCTTAAAGCACAGAATTACAAAGAAGGAGGTCAATATGAGTCTCCTATCACAGGATAGCTTGGCAGGGTGGTTCTTGGTTTCCCCAAGCCACCAGAGTACATAGGCTCTTGGACTTACCAGCTTTTCGACCTCTCGGGTCTACAATGGAAGAAGCCCAATGTGGTGCTTGGTCCTGACAGATCCCCTTCAAGGATGGCTCGAGTCCCTCAAGCCCTCTGGTGCTCGACACTGCCTTTCGTCAGTTCAGCCCTCTGTCTTCGTACTGCTTTATGCTCTCTTTGTCTTCTCTTCTCTGTTCTTCCTTTCTCCCTGCCTTATACATGTCCCTTCTGCTGGTCTGTGCATGGATTTAAAGCCACTCAAGCTCATGGTTGTTCGATTCCCCTTCCAACTCCATCGGATCGCCTGCTACAGCTTCGCTTAGAGTTCCCTGTCTCAGTGTCATCATCAGACTCACGGGGAGCAGCCACTTGTCCTCCTGCAAATTGTGCCAGCTTGCTTCATCGGTTTGGTTCTTCAGTTACGTCGTGGGATGAGTCATCCACCACCTTAGCAGTCAAATTGGACCTCAAATTCTTTTAGATCACAGCTTAATCCCTTGTTAAATCTGGTCTTACCGTGGGCGCGATATCAACCGTTAGATCTGGATCCCCCAGATCTGATGCCATCTACTCATTTCACGCGGTTGACTTGGTCAACCATTAGCGCGTGATGAGCGGCAGTTTTCTCTCTCCTCCACTTGCCACGCATCAGGTGCTGAGTGGAATTGCTCTGTTTTCACCAAATCTACTTACCGCCCAAGGATGCCCCTAATAAATACTGCTGGTTTTTGGAGCGCAGGTCCCGCCTTAGCTTTTACCATTTTTCCCCATAGTTTTCCCAGCTCCCACGTGACCGAGCAATCGAGGCCTCTCCTTCTCAAGGGTTTTTGCCTAGCGATGCACTAATTGTGCATCAAAAACTGCCTACATTTCCCAATCCAGGCTTCCCAGGGGCTAGTTTTGCCTCCTGCGCAGTCTCCATGGACCTCGGTCAGCACAGTTTGACAGAGGTCCTCGTCGCTCCACGCTGGCTGCTAACTGCCACTATTGTAGAGGTGTTTTTGATCGCTGCTCTCAATTATTTGAAGTTTGTCTCGACCTGATTGTTATAGACATTTTTGTGCCTTACAGCATGAAGCATGAGATGTCCATAATCTAAGGGATCCAAAGTCCCTAAACATGTTGTTCCTACCCCTAGAGGAACAAGGTCAGCAAACCACAGCACTAAATATCAGTTCTCCACCTGAAAACACTCAAAAACAAGCTAATTCTGGATCATGTCAACTGCTCCACTGAGCATCTGCGCTGAATGTCAACTGCTCCACTCTGTACCTGCGCTGAATGTCAACTGCAATGAAGGCTACCTGCGCTGGGCGAGTTTGGCCAAGTGGCACAGTCATTCCTCAAGGTGTCAATGCCCAGGAAGCTTCCAAAATGACACTTGGATCAGGGAATTCGCCTAATGATGAGTAAGAGGGTCTAGATCTCCAAGTGGAAGCAAGAACCTCCAAGTGGACTCAAGAACTGAAGAATAACTGAAGTGGGAGAGGACACTAGTCAGCTCCATGCCAAGCTCAAGCTGACTCATCCTTTCTCCAAAACTCCTATATATAGAGCTCTCCCATGAGGTCTAAGAGGGCTGGAATCTTGTGAATGTAAGGAAGTGCTGTTGGTTTGAGTATAGAACTATTGGGTGATTTGCTTGAAGGAGGTGAAGAGGAGATTTCTTTCTGCTGGGAGGTGATGCTGGATTGGGCCTTTTATGGTTGTATCACTTCCTGAACTTTACTTCTTCCATTAATAAAGCATTTGAGGTTCTTCTATATGCATGTATCTCAATGGTGTATTGTTATGCTTGTATATTTGATTTATTCTAATCCTTGAATCATTTATGAATGTATGCTTCTTGTAGTTTCCCTCTCTTGCCATTTTGCATGATCTTGGTGTAGCTGGGCCAGTGAAAGAACAAGGAGCTGGGAGCAAGCAGCAAAGAGAGAAGATTGGATCAATCATTAGCGGAAGACAACGGTTAGTGGATCTCTTTCTTCCCTCTCTTACATCTCATAAAGAAGTAACCTCGAATAGCTTTGCTTTGATTGTTGCTGAGGTACTATCACCCTTAGAGTGGGATAGGGTCATTCCGTATTGGATACTTTTCCCAACAACAAATTGGCGACTCCACTGGGGATCCTATCTTGTTGGTTGTTTGTGTTTTTGCTATTCATTTCATAAACACAGGGAGTACTGAATCGAACTGCATTTGAATCTTTCAAATGCAAAGTAGAGGGCAGCTACTCTAGCTCAGTTTCTGGGCAAGTTTATGATTTGAAGAGCTGATCCGCAAGGACTCTAAATAGCTCTTAGTGATAGCTTTTCCTTGTCGTTAGACTCGTTTAAATGATTAAATAGCGACAAACTTGTCTTTAGACGAGAACGAGTTTCCCTATCGCTAGGCTCGTTAAAACATAGCGATGGGCTTGCCCGAAGGGCAGGTTATAGAACAAGCATATGTTATCCTCCTCAAGCTTGACAAAAATAAAGAGGTACTGGTCAGAAATGACTGGGGAAAAATTGGGAGAACCTCAAAGCTTTAATGGTGGCAAGTCACTCTTGAACATGACACTTTTCCTCCGTATCACATCGGGTTGGGTTGTTTCATTCACCGGTCTCATCACCATGGTCTTCGCCAAACCATCCACATTTGGGGTAATGCTACCGATCCATCGCATCAGTGTCGTTATATGTTCAAGAGATGTTGTTCAGAAAGAGTCGACCGTGTCCCATCCACTGCCATACATTATCCTTCATCCACCCGTGATCGCCACCCTGAATCATATTTCACAGATTGTTTTCACCTCCGCTAAAATCATTAGCTCCGTTCCGTGTCACTGATGTGGGATTCATTAAGGCCCTCCTTTGATGGATCGCTTCTTGTCGACTTCAGCTCATTATCCAAGAAGTTGATCTAGGAACAACCCCCTCAGTACTTTGAAGCTTGCATGCCTCAATGGCAAGTTTCTCACTTCCGGTGACAGGTATACATTAATGACCTTCGACCAGAAGATTTTGCGTGGTGTTCGACGCCAAGTCCTTTATTCACACCATGTGAATTGTACTGCAGTACCTTGAGGGTCATTATCATTATCGGTGATTCCTCTCGCGCTTGTTAACGGTTTTCATCATTGACCGGTAATCAAGCGATGTCTTTCCATGTTCGACTTCAGCGCAATTCTCACATGGATCGACTTGTACTTAGAGTGAAGATCGAACGAGTTTGAAGACCCCGGATCTAGTTTCATCCATCCGGGCTGCGATATATATTCAGGAAATATAAAGACATTTGATATGTACATCATTGCAGCAGATGATCATCCTACTCAAAGGATGATAATTTCAGTAGAGAATTATCAGTCTATCATCAGACGATCGTCTGTTCTATGTACCAAAATGAATTTATAAAGCTGAGCATGGGAATGCCCGCCTCAGCTAGATCATGAAAGCAAAATGAATCATAATGTATTGTATTGTATTTTATTACAGGTCACCTCTCAGCGATTGAATGAACTTCGGATCCTCCTGATAAAGCATTTCACCCGATAAACGACCTCATACTTTAGGGGGCAACTGTTATAGACATTTTTGTGCCTTACAGCATGAAGCATGAAATGTCCATAATCTAAGGGATCCAAAGTCCCTAAACATGTTGTTCCTACCCGCAGAGGAACAAGGTCAGCAAACCACAGCACTAAATATCAGTTCTCCACCTGAAAACACTCAAAAACAAGTTAATTCTGGATCATGTCAACTGCTCCACTGAGCATCTGCGCTGAATGTCAACTGCTCCACTCTGTACCTGCGCTGAATGTCAACTGCAATGAAGGCTACCTGCGCTGGGTGAGTTTGGCCAAGTGGCACAGTCATTCCTCAAGGTGTCAATGCCCAGGAAGCTTCCAAAATGACACTTGGATCAGGGAATTCGCCTAATGATGAGTAAGAGGGTCTAGATCTCCAAGTGGAAGCAAGAACCTCCAAGTGGACTCAAGAACTGAAGAATAACTGAAGTGGGAGAGGACACTAGTCAGCTCCATGCCAAGCTCAAGCTGACTCATCCTTTCTCCAAAAATCCTATATATAGATCTCTCTCATGAGGTCTAAGAGGGATGGAATCTTGTGAATGTAAGGAAGTGCTGTTGGTTTGAGTATAGAACTATTGGGTGATTTTCTTGAAGGAGGTGAAGAGGAGATTTCTTTCTGCTGGGAGGTGATGCTGGATTGGGCCTTTTATGGTTGTATCACTTCCTGAAATTTACTTCTTCCATTAATAAAGCATTTGAGGTTCTTCTATATGCATGTATCTCAATGGTGTATTGTTATGCTTGTATATTTGATTTATTCTAATCCTTGAATCATTTATGAATGTATGCTTCTTGTAGTTTCCCTCTCTTGCCATTTTGCAGGATCTTGGTGTAGCTGGGCCAGTGAAAGAACAAGGAGCTGGGAGCAAGCAAAAAAGAGAGAAGATTGGATCAATCATTAGCGGAAGACAACGGTTAGTGGATCTCTTTCTTCCCTCTCTTACATCTCATAAATAAGTAACCTCGAATAGCTTTGCTTTGATTGTTGCTGAGGTACTATCACCCTTAGAGTGGGATAGGGTCATTCCGTATTGGATACTTTTCCCAACAACAAATTGGCGACTCCACTGGGGATCGTATCTTGTTGGTTGTTTGTGTTTTTGCTATTCATTTCATAAACACAGGGAGTCCCGAATCGAACTGCATTTGAATCTTTCAAATGCAAAGTAGAGGGCAGCTACTCTAGCTCAGTTTCTGGGCAAGTTTATGATTTGAAGAGCTGATCCGCAAGGACTCTAAATAGCTCTTAGTGATAGCTTTTCCTTGTCGTTAGACTCGTTAAAATGATTAAATAGCGACAAACTTGTCTTTAGACGAGAACGAGTTTCCCTATCGCTAGGCTCGTTAAAACATAGCGATGGGCTTGCCCGAAGGGCAGGTTATAGAACAAGCATATGTTATCCTCCTCAAGCTTGACAAAAATAAAGAGGTATTGGTCAGAAATGACTGGGGAAAAATTGGGAGAACCTCAAAGCTTTAATGGTAGCAAGTCGCTCTTGAACATGACACTTTGCCTCCGTATCACATCAGGTTGGGTTGTTTCATTCACCGGTCTCATCACCATGGTCTTCGCCAAACCATCCACATTTGGGGTAATGCTACCGATCCATCGCATCAGTGTCGTTATATGTTCAAGAGATGTTGTTCAGAAAGAGTCGACCGTGTCCCATCCACTGCCATACATTATCCTTCATCCACCCGTGATCGCCACCCTGAATCATATTTCACAGATTGTTTTCACCTCCGCTAAAATCATTAGCTCCGTTCCGTGTCACTGATGTGGGATTCATTAAGGCCCTCCTTTGACGGATCGCTTCTTGTCGACTTCAGCTCATTATCCAAGAAGTTGATCTAGGAACAACTGTAGAGCCTCTACTCTACACCTACTTGTCTACCATTTCCCTCAGTTTTTCCTCATCTTTTCTTCACTTTTGCCTCATTTTCACTGTAAAACCACCCAGATCATTACATTAGGTGTCAATAAGCATGATCAAGTAAGTTTTGCTAATGTATGACTGTTTTGTTTAGATTTTGACTTACTTGCAGGAATTCCGCAGCTGTCTGGCAATCCCGCAGCCATTCAGCGATCCCGCAGCCATCTGATGATCCTGCAGCCTTTTTGTTAAACTCAAGGTTCCACGTGTCAGTTTGCTAAATGAGCCACATGGACACTTAGGTATCAATGTGCTCGAGGTTCCTGTGCCATTTGTTCAACCATCCACGTCGTCCGTACCGCTGGTCAAAACTGGTCAAGTTATGGTCAAATAAAGGTAGCTCAATGGTGATTGTAAGCTGTTAGGTCACGTTAGCTTAAACGGTGACTTGTCCGCGTTTTGCAGGCGGTAGGGGACATGATCCAGCATGGGATTCATTGCCCATGACGACAGAACCTCCAGCTCATCCACGCAGCCTTATGATGTGTCAATGAACCTTAAATACGCATTACAGTTAGTTGTTTTTCAGTTATTAGCTGTACATGTAGACCATCCTTCAGATGCTTATATATACCTGCGTCTGCGTACGCTTATTTTACTTTTTAGTGGCTGTACTTTCTGAACTTGTGATAATTTTAAGAGCTTTTGCAAACTCTGTTTTTATAGTGTTGTTCTAGCACTTTGTTTTGTATATTTCTGCAAATGGAGCAATAGAAATAGTGCTGTTTTGAAGCTTTCAGTTCCTTAAGTCTTCTTGTGGCTGAATGAGTAGAGGGCCCCTATTCATGTTAGCCTCTGTAAAGTATTTTATGTTCAGCATTTCTTTATTTTCTCATTCAGCATTTCTTTAAACATGTATAGTTTGATTTATTTGATTTCTTTTCTTTCAAGCTGATCAGTATTGTTTCCTTGCAGATTTTTAGCCGGGATTTGTTTTTATGTTTGTGTATTTGCTTTACAAACTAATGGTATTTGAAGTTGACAGGTTCAAGTTGCTGCCTTTGTTCTTATAGCTGATTTTTAGTCTTATTTCTCAAAGTTCTGCTAACACATGAATGATCTTTTATCATAAATTGTTACCTTTTAAGGATCAGAATACCACTAACTTGCAGTTAGCTTTGAGTGTTTTTTAGACTAATTTTTCACTACTTTCTAATCATACTTTGCATAGTACATATGGCAGAAGTAGAGAGTTAGAAAGAGAAAAACGTTATCACTAGTCTTTAGAGTATATCTTTCTTATTTTTAATCACTTTTCTAATTCAACTTGAGCTACTTCTTAATCGTACTTTACACAACACTATGTGTTTGAAGTAGGGAGTTAGGGAGAGATAATCATTATCTTTGGTTTTAAAAGTGACTTTCTTTTCTTTTATTTGCAGCAGCATGAATGGTGTCTAGTGCCATTGGAAGTGGTTATTTGCTTTTGAGTTATTTTCAAGTTATTTATTTCTTTCAAGCATTTCCTTTCAAGCAAGTAGTTAGCAATCACTAATCACACACTATCACTCATCTGTTTATAAATCACCACTTCATTTTAGGAAAATAAATTAACCACAACAACACCCCCAACGATAAAAAAGCTCTAAGAGGTTGCTTAAGCACATATAGTACACCTTCACTTCATCAGCTTACGAGCCCCGGGTTGACAATTAATACTAGCAATTTAGATAACACTAAATTGACTAAACATTTTGGCGCCATTGCCGGGGAAGTGAAATTAAGTAGCCATATTCTTAGAAAAAAAAAACATAAAATTTCAAGAAAAGAAGTTAATAGCCTATCTAAGTATGCTCTCCTCTTGCACTTTGAAGTGATCTGGAGGATCAGAAAGGAGAAAGTTATTGATTTAATAGTCTCTTGAGTATGCTCTCTTCTTGCACCTAGAGTGAACTGGAAGATCAGAAAAAGAACTATTGACTTGACTTGAAGATAAAATAAAAAAATGACATGCATAGAGCTAGAGATTCTAGGGGAAGGTTTTTAGCTAGAGCTCGAAGTTCAATTTTTACAAGTCCATCTGCTTCAAGAGATAGACAAGAGACACCTCCCTTATCTCCAACCGAAACTCCTAGTCCTAGAATTCCTGAAATTCAAGAGCCAAGAGTTGACTCTCCTACACCTTCTATTGAGTTTGAACCAGGAAGAGACTCTTCTCTTTCTCCTACAAGAAAACCAATTGTAATCGAGGAAATAGACTCACCTGAAGAAGAAGGAGAAATCTCTTCTCATTCACCCTTTGTAGAAGAACCAGAAGATTTCGAAATCCCTAGGAGAATCATCATGGCAGAAGAAGAAGGAGGTGGTAGAGGTAGAGGTAGAGGAGGAGGAGGAAATAACACTAATAATGGAGGAGGTAGAGGTCCCATTGGAGGAAATAGAGATGGGGATAACTCATTTGGGTTTCCCATTGTTAATGAGGATTCCCGAGCCACCATGAAAAACATATCACCATCCGTCCTCCCAAATTTTCATGGGTTAAGAACTGAGGACCCTGAAACATTCTTGTTTGAATTTGAAGTTGTGTGTCGAACCTATGACTATCTGGATGATACTCGGAAACTCAAACTGTTCCCATCAACATTAAAAGATCAAGCTTTGAAATGGTTCATGGGGTTACTTACTCAATCCATTAGGACTTGGGATGAAATGAAACAAACCTTTTTGGATAGGTATTTGGACTATTGTATGCCTACTAATCACAAGGACGAGGTTTTTAAAATGATGCAAAAAGAAGATGAGAGCTTAGAAGATTTACTTGAGAGATTTCAATATAACTTAAAAAGAGCAAAAATGAGTACCTTGGATGAAGAGACCTTAAAAGCCCTCTTATTAAAAGCCATTAGGGATGAATGGATAGATATCTTAAACATGATGGGGAAAGGGGATATTTCTCAACTTTCTCTCAATGATATAGCAGAACTTTGTATCCATCTCTCAAGGGGCAAATCAAAAACTCAAAAAGGGCCTAGATATCCTTCTCTCCTTAGGGCAAATAAATCTGCAACAGGATCAGTGAGTAGGGCTGAAATCGGTAATATGCTAGATGAATTTAAAACTGACATCTTAGGGAGTCTTAGTGAACAAATTGATACCCTTAAGATTCAAAATAAACAAAAAGCAGAAGCCGAGGCTATGACTATCTTTTGCCCGAAGTGTAGAAAGAAGCATGCTTTAAGGGAATGTCCCTTGGAAGCACAAGTTGTGGAAACCTGTGTAATTTGCTCCGAAACTCATGAAACCAAGGATTGTCCTTCAATCCCTGGGCTCAAAGCAGTCTTTCAAGAAGATCCAAGCACGCTTGAATCTCTTTGTCTTGTTGCAAGAAGACCTTGGCAGGGGCAGCAAAATCAAGGGTTTAACAACTCTATGAATTTCCAACCCCCACCAAATTGGAATCCTTGGCAACAACGTTGGTCACAACCACAAAATCCTTTCCAAGCATGGTTGCAAAGCATGCAAATGCAAAATCCTTATGGGAGATTTGCCCAATTCTATCAATATCCTCAATCCTTTCAGAATCAGCAAGCTCCCCAACTTCCAAATCAAGGTCAACAACTGTCATTGCCATTCCCTCAACAACAACAACCTCCTCCACAAAATCAAAATTCTCAACTTTTGCTACAATCTCAACAGAGGCCAAATCAACTTCCTTCTCAGCCTCAACCAAACCCCAATAATAGGAATCCTCAAAATGCTTATGTGATGGAAGGTCAACCACTCATGGAAGGACAACCATTCCCTACCTATATGGTTGTTCCTCTCAATGAGGTACAACTCAGATCAGGTAGAATCCTAGACCAACCTTCTACAAGTGCTCAACAACCAAGCATTTTCGAGGAAGAATCTCTCAAAGTCAATAAGGGTTCTGAAGCATCCCTTCAAAACCCAAGCATTCAAGAAAAAGGAAAAGAATCAACTCCCATAGTTGAGCAACCTACATCTTCAACTACACCTCCTTTCCCTGAAAGGTTACAAATTGACAAGGGGGTGGAAAAACAAATTTGGTTGCCTGACTATGACTTTCTAGATGAATTGAAAAATGTCTGTATCAAGATCCCCTTGTTAACAGCCATTAAGGAAATTCCCATCCTAGCAAAGACAATAAAGGAGTTGAGTTTGAAAAAAACAGGAAAGAAAACCAGAGATACCAAAAGGATACATCTAGTTGGAAAAATTGCAGACATTATGATGGGTAAGATTACCATGCAAAAGTATGTGGATCCCGGTAGCCCTATTGTTAAAACTCATATTAATGGGGTTGAAATCCCAAATACTTTGATTGACTTAGGAGCCGCTATCAACATCATGAGTAGACAGACCATGGATCAGTTAAAGCTTCCTAACCTTCTCTTTACACCTACTTTGCTGCAACTTGCAGATAGATCAATCATCAAACCTGATGGTGTATTGGAAGATATTCCAGTCTCACTAGACTCTTGGGAGTATCCAGTTGATTTTATGATTTTAACTCCCAAGAACAATCTAGGAGGACATCCTCTTATTTTAGGAAGACCTTGGCTGGCCACAACTGATGCTTTCATAAGTTGTAGGTCTGGAGACATGTATATATCAGATGGTAATTCTACCAAGAAATTCAACTTGTATCCTCCCGCAAAGGCAATAACAGAAATAGGAGAATATGAGTGGGTCGATGATGAGGATACTCTTCAACCTATTCTAACCATCTCTGAGATTAGTGAGGACAGTCAAATTCTAAATACATTAGAAAATTTTGAAACACCTTTAGAATATGACTCTACACAGTTTCAGTTAGATGCAGACATTGAATATCTCTCCTCTAGACAGATGTCTCTCTTCTCAATGGAAGAGTTTGGTAGTTCTACAGTTGAAATCTTTTCAGGAAAAACATTGAACATTAATAAGAACTTGGAAAGACCACAACAAGAAGAATTAACTAAACTGTTGCAAAAACATTCCACTGCCTTTGCATGGGAATACACTGACATGAAAGGAATCGACCCTAAGACTTGTATTCATCACATTTATAATGAAGAAAACATCAGACCTATTAGGCAGCCACAAAGACGGATGAATCCAAATCTTAGGGAAATTGTGAAAGAAGAACTTCAGAAATTGCTCAAGGTAAACTTCATTTACCCCATTTCAGATAGCTAATGGGTTTCTCCCTTGGTTATAGTGCCCCAAAAGAATGGTAAATGGAGAGTTTGCATTGATTATCGAGAATTGAACAAGGCAACCTTAAAGGATCATTTCCCTCTACCTTTTATTGATCAGGTACTAGACACTTTAGCAGGTAAAAAGTATTTCTCATTCTTGGATGGTTTTAGTGGTTACAACCAAATTCAGGTAGCACCTGAAGATCAAGACAAAACCACCTTTACTTGTCCTTGGGGAACTTTTGCCTACCGAGTACTCCCTTTTGGATTATGCAATGCACCCGCTACATTTCAAAGGGCTGTACTAGGAATCTTCTCAGATCTGATTCATGATTGTGTAGAGGTATACATGGACGATTTCACAGTTTATGGTAATACATTTGAAGAAGCTTTGGCAAATTTGGAAAAAGTACTGGTAAGATGTAAGGAAACAAATCTTTCTTTAAGTCATGAAAAGTGTTTTATGATGTTTACTGAAGGGATTGTTTTAGGACATCATATTTCAGGAGATGGAATCAAAGTTGATAGATCTAAAGTCGAAGTCATCTCTAAGTTACCTGTTCCAAATTGCCAAAGAGATGTTAGAAGTTTTCTTGGGTTTACTGGTTATTACAGAAGATTTATTGAAAACTTCACTAAGATAGCATCCCCTCTTTTCAAACTACTTACTAAAGATTGTGAATTTAAGTGGGATCCTGAATGTCAATCTGCCTTTGAAGCTTTAAAGACTAGAATATCTGAAGCACCCATTCTAAGGGGTCCAAATTGGAAACTCCCTTTCCACATTTCTACTGATGCTTCAGATACAGCTTTAGGAGCTGTTTTGGGACAAAAGGATTTGATCCCTTATGCCATTTATTACACAAGTAAGAATTTGACTCCTACTGAGTTAAATTACACTGTTACTGAAAAGGAATTTCTAGCCGTTGTTCATGCTATAAACAAGTTTAGACATTATATAACCGGCTATGAAACCTTTGTCCATACTGATCACTCTGCCATTAGATACCTCATGAACAAACCAGTCACTAATGGTAGAGTTACAAGATGGCTTTTGCTTTTACAAGAATTCAACATAACTGTGTTAGATCGACCAGGTAAACAGAACACAGTAGCTGATTTCTTGTCTAGAATTCAAAACACTAATGAGGATTCTCCTGTAGAGGATAAATTTCCAGATGAGTATTTGTTTGCAGTAACTACCAAAACTCCTTGGTATGCTGATATTGCTAATTATTTAGTTACTGGAAAGTTACCTTTACATTTATTTCCTAATGAGAAAAGGAAAATCATTTAGGAGAGTTCACATTATTCTTGGATTTCTAATGAATTGTTCAAGACAGGGCCAGATTTTATGATCAGAAGATGTGTACGGGAGGATGAAATGCCTGACATCCTTAAGGCATGTCATGACGAACCTTGTGGCAGACACTTTGCTGATAAGAGGACAGCCTATAAAATCCTTTCTTTAGGATATTATTGGCCTTCTCTCTTTAAGGATGCAAAGAAATATGTTAGAAGGTGTGACAGTTGTCAGAGAGTTGGAAGACCAACTCTTTCAAATGAAATGCCACTACAGCCACAGGTATGCATCGAACCCTTCGAGAAATGGGCTCTAGATTTTGTTGGACCAATTAATCCACCATCCAAGCAAAAGAGATATATATTGGTTTGTACTGATTATGTTACTAAGTGGGTAGAAGCTAAAGCATTGACTTCTGCTACTGAAAATTCAGTTGTTCAATTTCTTTTTGAGGATATTTTCACTCGTTTTGGTGTCCCAAGAGAAATTGTAACAGATCAGGGGAGCCAATTTACATCAAGGATGATGGAGAAGCTGATGGAGGAGTATAAGATCAAGCATAGAACATCTACTCCATACCATCCGCAAGCGAATGGTCAAGTAGAATCTACAAATAAAGTTCTTGAAAGCATCATCACAAAGACTTTTCATCTTCATAGAAGAGATTGGGCAGAAAGGCTTCCTGAAGCCTTATGGGCCTATAGAACTACATGGAGGAACACCACAGAACATTCTCCCTATGAACTTGTTTATGGGAAGGAAGTCCTGTTCCCCATTGAGTTCCAAATCAAGACCTTCAAGACAGCAGTTCAATTGGGGATGAGCTTATCAGAAGCCCAGAAGCACAGAATGGACCAGTTAAATGAACTAGATGAAATGAGACAAGATGCAATTCTAAGGACCGATCTAGTTCAGCACCAAAGAATCAAATGGCATGATCGACATATCAAAGAAAAGAAGTTTCAAAAGGGTGATTGGGCACTCTTGTTTGATTCCAAATTTAAGGACTTCAAGGGAAAATTTCAAACTCATTGGCTTGGGCCATATGAGATTGATGAAGTCTTTAATAATGGAGCAGTTAGAGTGAAGACTATTGATGAACTTCAAACTCCCTTTATTGTGAATGGCCACCGGTTGAAAGTTTACCACAAGCCACTCTCAAAAGAGGAGTTTGTTAAGTTGTTCCAAGGCGATTCTAAAATAAGGCTGGTGGAGAAGAATTCTTCTCCTCCATTAGCCTAATCTCTGTTTCTTTCAATTTCAGTTCAATAATAATAAAAAAAAAAAAAAAAAAAAAAAAAAAGAAAAAAAATAATAAATGTATGAGCCTGAAAACCAATCTTTGATTGGCAGTCTCATGCAGAAAACCTGAGGTGAAAATCAGGGTCACCTGACACTTCATGTTTTCCAAAAAAAATAAAATCTCTCTCTCTCTTTCATCTCATTTCGCCATTTCATCCATTCCATTTCACCATCTCATTCCATCCAACCATTCTCACTTCACCTCACTGCTTTCCACCCATTCATCCATTCATTCCATTTTATTTCATTAATAAAAGTTTTTTTCAGACAACTAAGGTTATTTTGTGCAGCTGGAGGACACTATTGCAGTTCCCGTAGCTATTTGGCAATTCTGCAGCCGTTTAGCCTTTCCGCAGCCCCTCTGCACCTGCACAAAGAAACACAGTCTGTTTGAGAAATTTTTACAGTTCAAAAATCACCAATAACAAGGAGGAAAGAGTCATGTAATAGCAATGAGTTAACAAAGGGTTAATGGCAAATCATTGAAAGGCAAACCAACCACGGATCTGAGGTATGTTTTAATCTTAAACTTACAGTTATTTTCGTTACGCAAAGTTTGCTGGGTTATGTCTTTTTGCCACTAATTGTAATGATTACCCATTTTCCCTACCATGCGACCATATACCATACGTATCTCCCAAGGCTATTAGTCTTTGATTATCATGATTTTGAAAATCACTTACGGCTGCCTCTGTCATTAAGGCTTTCGTACTCTAATGACGTAGCCTAATGTACTACGACTCTCTAAGTCCTCATTCCGCAGCCATGTGTAAACCTACCGCCGAAATCTAAGGATTTAGCCGTTTCCATTCATTATTTCAAAAACCCTCCTATGCTCATAACACTTCATTTCACGCTGTTCCATTCTCTCATTTCCTTCATTTCGTTCCACTCACTATGCTGTCTCCATAAACCATACTCTGTTTTTTTTTCCTCTCTGCTAATTCTGAGAAACAGTGAATACATATAACCAGTGAATGTATGTTACGGTTGTATTACGACTGTTAAGCCACCGTTCCACTGTGTTAAAGCTGTAATCCACCATTTCACTGTGTTCAAGCCGTAAATTCACCGTGTCTGAGGCTATTGTTGAAGCCATACAACCTCCTCTCCACAAATTTCTGGAACAGAGCTGAGAAATTACCGTGTAAAGCCACCATTGAAGTCGTGTTTTAGAACAAGAGCCGTGGATTCAACGGGGAAACTTTTAAGGGCTGAACCAGAAGGTTCAAAATTCCTGGAAGCATACCCTCAAGTTAAGGAGGCATTGCAGAAAGCCAACTGGCTACAGTGCATCAAGAAATTTAAAGGCTACCACAAGGAGGTTACTAAGGCCTTTGCAAGGTCATTTAGAGATAAAGACAGTCAAGTGGAGGTGGGTGATTTAACGTTTGCAGTCTCAGAGGGCAGCATAGCACAAGCTACATCTCTCCCACAAACCGGTGAAAGGTGGTTTAAGAACCGGTCAGTTCAAGATCAACAATGGAAGCAGATTTTTAAAAACCCAGGTATGGATACAAGTATCTTCACAAAAGGAATTCCTATCACTCATGTTAAGGAAGAATGGAAAATTTTACTGTTGTTAGTGCAAAAGTTTTTCACTTGTGAAGGGAGATTTGGGGTATTATATGTTTATCATGGTAAAATTATGCTGCAATTTCAAGGAGAACATGATATAAATCTTCCCTACTTTCTATTCCAAAGCCTTAGAAAAATGTGTTCCATGGCCCAAAGGAATCCACGAAACATTGAAGCACATCTCTGTCATCATAGTCTTGTTAAGATGTTAGTGGAGGAACAATTAAAAGAAAAACGAGACACATGGGAAAAATTTCTTGTGAGAAATCATTTTGAAGAACCTGGAGAAACCTCTGTACCTAGAAAAAGTAGAAGGAAAAGAAAAGAGGATACCCCTGAAACTGATATCTTAGATGAAACTGTCCAAGGACAGATTGAAGAGGAAACTGAAATACATCAGTCTGAACATGAGATGGAGCTTGAACCTACTGTGGACAGTGATCCAATAGCTCAAGGGATTATCACACAAACCCTCTCAGAACTTGCCCAAGAAGCTGCCCAGAAGATAAAAGAAAATAGGAAGAAACAAAAGCAAGACAAGGGAAAATCCATAGTTCAAGAAATTTATCAAACTCCAGAGACTTCTAATGAGGAAGATAGTCAACCCTTAGCACAAAGGCTGGCCAAACTCCATGCAAAAACTGCCCTTTCTAAGGAAGTGAAAGTGCAGAAACCAAGGAAAAAGGCACAAAAAGAAACACAGAGTGTTACCAATGTAAGAAGGAGCAGCAGATTGCAGAATAAAGGGAGAGCCACAAGGACACTTTTCATTGATCTAAGCACACCTGAGAAGGGTGCTATAAAATCAGACCTTGAGGATAGTCCACAACGTGATGCAGCTACTCCTCCAAGGGAGGACAGTCCATTTCAGCCGGAGTTTGAAACTGAAATTGAGCATGAACACAGTCCAAGGAAGTCACCAATTGTTGACCCAGTTCAGCAAGAGGTGTACAACTATTTTGAAACATTGGAGCAGAACACTGCTGGCCCAAGTAATATCATACCTCATGAGCAGCAAATAGACATACTCAAACAAGAGATCTATGAACTTGAGGTGCTGAATCGCCACATTAAGCAGAAAAATGAAGAAATGAAGCAGCAAGCTGATATTGCCAAAGCAATCCAAGATAACACCATGCTTCACATGGGCATGTGGCAGAAGAAAAACAGCAGACTCAAGAAGAAATGTAGAAGGCTAAACAGAGCCTTAATCAATTTGAAATTCAGATGCATGTTCAAGAGACCAAAAGTTAATGTCTCCACACAGAGGAAGAAGAGGAGATTGGATGTCTTAGCAGAGGCATCCCAGCAGGTGGATTGAGCTGTGTTTTCATTGCATGAGGACATGCAATACCCTCGTAGTGGGGGTATGTAGAGCCTCTACTCTACACCTACTTGTCTACCATTTCCCTCAGTTTTTCCTCATCTTTTCTTCACTTTTGCCTCATTTTCACTGTAAAACCACCCAGATCATTACATTAGGTGTCAATAAGCATGATCAAGTAAGTTTTGCTAATGGATGACTGTTTTGTTTAGATTTTGACTTACTTGCAGGAATTCCGCAGCTGTCTGGCAATCCCGCAGCCATTCAGCGATCCCGCAGCCATCTGATGATCCTGCAGCCTTTTTGTTAAACTCAAGGTTCCACGTGTCAGTTTGCTAAATGAGCCACATGGGCACTTAGGTATCAACGTGCTCGAGGTTCCTGTGCCATTTGTTCAAACATCCACGTCGTCCGTACCGCTGGTCAAAACTGGTCAAGTTATGGTCAAATAAAGGCAGCTCAACGGTGATTGTAAGCTGTTAGGTCACGTCAGCTCAAACGGTGACTTGTCCGCGTTTTGCAGGTGGTAGGGGACATGATCCAGCATGGGATTCATTGCCCATGACGACAGAACCTCCAGCTCATCCACGCAGCCTTATGATGTGTCAATGAACCTTAAATACGCATTACAGTTAGTTGTTTTTCAGTTATTAGCTGTATGTGTAGACCATCCTTCAGATGCTTATATATACCTGTGTCTGCGTACGCTTATTTTACTTTTTAGTGGCTGTACTTTCTGAACTTGTGATAATTTTAAGAGCTTTTGCAAACTCTGTTTTTATAGTGCTGTTCTAGCACTCTGTTTTGTATATTTCTGCAAATGGAGCAATAGAAATAGTGCTGTTTTGAAGCTTTCAGTTCCTTAAGTCTTCTTGTGGCTGAATGAGTAGAGGGCCCCTATTCATGTTAGCCTCTGTAAAGTATTTTATGTTCAGCATTTCTTTATTTTCTCATTCAGCATTTCTTTAAACATGTATAGTTTGATTTATTTGATTTCTTTTCTTTCAAGCTGATCAGTATTGTTTCCTTGCAGATTTTTAGCCGGGATTTGTTTTTATGTTTGTGTATTTGCTTTACAAACTAATGGTATTTGAAGTTGACAGGTTCAAGTTGCTGCCTTTGTTCTTATAGCTGATTTTTAGTCTTATTTCTCAAAGTTCTGCTAACACATGAATGATCTTTTATCATAAATTGTTACCTTTTAAGGATCAGAATACCACTAACTTGCAGTTAGCTTTGAGTGCTTTTTAGACTAATTTTTCACTA
Source organism: Pinus tabuliformis (assembly GCA_031772625.1). NCBI lineage: Eukaryota > Viridiplantae > Streptophyta > Pinopsida > Pinales > Pinaceae > Pinus > Pinus tabuliformis. Next base: position 567,535,446 of record CM062812.1, on the reverse strand, counting down.
CTTTCTAATCATACTTTGCATAGTACATATGGTAGAAGTAGAGAGTTAGAAAGAGCAAAACGTTATCACTAGTCTTTAGAGTATATCTTTCTTATTTTTAATCACTTTTCTAATTCAACTTGAGCTACTTCTTAATCGTACTTTACACAGCACTATGTGTTTGAAGTAGGGAGTTAGGGAGAGATAATCATTATCTTTGGTTTTAAAAGTGACTTTCTTTTCTTTTATTTGCAGCAGCATGAATGGTGTCTAGTGCCATTTGAAGTGGTTATTTGCTTTTAAGTTATTTTCAAGTTATTTATTTCTTTCAAGCATTTCCTTTCAAGCAAGTAGTTAGCAATCACTAATCACACACTATCACTCATCTGTTTATAAATCACCACTTCATTTTAGGAAAATAAATTAACCACAACAACACCCCCAACGATAAAAAAGCTCTAAGAGGTTGCTTAAGTACATATAGTACACCTTCACTTCATCAGCTTACGAGCCCCGGGTTGACAATTAATACTAGCAATTTAGATAACACTAAATTGACTAAACAACAACCCCCTCAGTACTTTGAAGCTTGCATGCCTCAATGGCAAGTTTCTCACTTCCGGCGACAGGTATACATCAATGACCTTCGACCAGAAGATTTTGCGTGGTGTTCGACGCCAAGTCCTTTATTCACACCATGTGAATTGTACTGCAGTACCTTGAGGGTCATTATCATTATCGGTGATTCCTCTCGCGCTTGTTAACGGTTTTCATCATTGACCGGTAATCAAGCGATGTCTTTCCATGTTCGACTTCAGCGCAATTCTCACATGGATCGACTTGTACTTAGAGTGAAGATCGAACGAGTTTGAAGACCCCGGATCTAGTTTCATCCATCCGGGCTGCGATATATATTCAGGAAATATAAAGACATTTGATATGTACATCATTGCAGCAGATGATCATCCTACTCAAAGGATGATAATTTCAGTAGAGAATTATCAGTCTATCATCAGACGATCGTCTGTTCTATGTACCAAAATGAATTTATAAAGCTGAACATGGGAATGCCCGCCTCAGCTAGATCATGAAAGCAGAATGAATCATAATGTATTGTATTGTATTTTATTACAGGTCACCTCTCAGCGATTGAATGAACTTCGGATCCTCCTGATAAAGCATTTCACCCGATAAACGACCTCATACTTTAGGGGGCAACTGTTATAGACATTTTTGTGCCTTACAGCATGAAGCATGAAATGTCCATAATCTAAGGGATCCAAAGTCCCTAAACATGTTGTTCCTACCCCTAGAGGAACAAGGTCAGCAAACCACAGCATTAAATATCAGTTCTCCACCTGAAAACACTCAAAAACAAGCTAATTCTGGATCATGTCAACTGCTCCACTGAGCATCTGCGCTGAATGTCAACTGCTCCACTCTGTACCTGTGCTGAATGTCAACTGCAATGAAGGCTACCTGCGCTGGGTGAGTTTGGCCAAGTGGCACAGTCATTCCTCAAGGTGTCAATGCCCAGGAAGCTTCCAAAATGACACTTGGATCAGGGAATTCGCCTAATGATGAGTAAGAGGGTCTAGATCTCCAAGTGGAAGCAAGAACCTCCAAGTGGACTCAAGAAATGAAGAATAACTGAAGTGGGAGAGGACACTAGTCAGCTCCATGCCAAGCTCAAGCTGACTCATCCTTTCTCCAAAACTCCTATATATAGAGCTGTCTCATGAGGTCTAAGAGGGCTGGAATCTTGTGAATGTAAGGAAGTGTTGTTGGTTTGAGTATAGAACTATTGGTTGATTTGCTTGAAGGAGGTGAAGAGGAGATTTCTTTCTGCTGGGAGGTGATGCTGGATTGGGCCTTTTATGGTTGTATCACTTCCTGAACTTTACTTCTTCCATTAATAAAGCATTTGAGGTTCTTCTATATGCATGTATCTCAATGGTGTATTGTTATGCTTGTATATTTGATTTATTCTAATCCTTGAATCATTTATGAATGTATGCTTCTTGTAGTTTCCCTCTCTTGCCATTTTGCAGGATGTTGGTGTAGCTGTGCACAGACAAATAAATGCAGTCTTTGACTGGTCCTGTGGGCGGATATTTATTTGATTATACCCGGAAATTCCATCCATAAATGAAAAGATTTCACATCCGGCGCATTCATCAATTATCTGTTCGATGAAGGGTGTAGGGTAGTTGTCCTTCGGACAAGCTTGGTTTATATCCCTATAATCAACACACACTCTAATCGTCCCTTGTTTTTTCATAACAGGGACAATATTCGATACCCAATCGATTAGAGGAACCGGGTAGATGAATCCAACATGGAGAAGTTTTTCAACTTCTGCATTAATGGCAGTGGCTTTCTTCGGGTGCACTTGCCGGAGCCGTTGTCTTATTGGTTTGACATCAGGATACATTTTAATTTCATGTTCAACGATACTCGAGTCAATGCCTGGCATTTCATCATATGACCAAGCAAAGACATCTCTGAATTCGTGGAAAAGAGCGCTATATATTTCCAGTTCTGAAGGGGAACAATCTTTGCCGACATAAATATTCTCTACAACATCTGTTTTAGTCGAGATATTTATGGCTATAGTCTCTTCAATATTGGATAGGTTTCGCTCGGAATCCACCGTGTTTACAGTATTTGTTAGGAATTCAAAAACTGAAGGGTGATAAAGGTCACTTTGAGTATCTTCTTCATATTCCGGAAGAAGGGAACGATGGTGGTGATCATTCCATGGTGCCCCCTTAATCAACATTGATTGTAAGATTCCTTCGTCAGTCCCATGTACTTTCGACCAAGGATCTAATGGGGTTCCTTATTCTCTAGATCTATCTACCCAAACGCTTGAAGCGTTGATTTGGGTTCGCCTCCCATGCTTGAAACATTGATTGCTACAATATTTCTAAAGGGCTTGGGGGCAAAACCATTGCATGATCCATGTTGACCTTCGTGGAAGATATCATGTTGCAGGTTGCTACAAATGGTACATTTCCTATGTAAATAGGAGGTGGTAGCGCGAAAGTTCCCATCAATGTGGGGTCTTTCAATAATCCTACTCCGATATCTTGAATTGAATGGTTGCTCTCATGGATCATGGGAATGCTTCCTGTAACTTGTGAACCATTAGGGAGGAAATTCTGTTGGTCGATGATCGTAATCCTTCCTTCAAACGGGAATGCGATCTTCCTAAAATAAGTCGACACGACAGTTGCCATGGCATAAATCCATGGTGTACCCAGTAGGATGTTGTAGTCAAGGTTTCCATCGATGACCTCAACATCAATTTCTACTGTTTTTCCTCCTAGTTCAACTTTCAAGTTATTAAGGATACCGTATGGGGTATAAGTCCTTCCGTCGAAAGCTTTTAATGTCGTCGATGATCGAGACAAGGTTGGAGATCCTAAAGTTTTCCAGCAGCTCATCGACATAATACATGTCGATGCTCCCTCATCAATAATTGTTCTGTGAACAGTTTTGTTGAGGGCTTTCACTTGAATAAGGAAAGCTAATTGAGCTGGTAACTGAGGATCATATCCTTTGTGATCAAAGGATACAAGATTTGAATCCTTAGGGTCAACCCCACCAATAGCTGATAACAACGCCTGCCTTTGGGTTGGACAATTTTGTAGTACCTCAAGAGTCGACATAGCGGATGGCGATTGTGCCAAATCTTCCACTATGTTATAATGCTGCGCCGCTCTGGCGCGAGGATTAAATGTCGACTTGTGGACTACACCCTTTGGCGGTTTTATTGTTAATTCAGGGATGATGGGCGTTACAACTTCTGACGAAGTTGTTGTCGAACTACTTGGTTGATCTTTACCTTTTTCGTTCGACAGCTGAGGATTCCCATAATCTTTGTTCCTTGTCGAAATCAAAGCATCATTCTGCTGTTTTGAAACCGACAACATAAGCACTTGAGACGGGGAAGCATTTCCACTGTCAACCAGATTTTGACCTGGGTTGGGAAATGGATCAGTTAACACAGCTGAGGTTTGGGAACTTTTAAAGAACCTCTTTAACTCAGCTTTGAATGGGCAATTCTTTGTGTTATGATCCTTATCATCACATATTAGACATGGATAATTTGGTTTCCCTTTCCCAGGAGGGTTCGAAGAATTCTTTCCAGGGGATGACTCACCCTGTTTCTTCTTCTTCCCTTTGTTTTGCTTCTTCTTGCTTCCTGGTTGATTGGTTTCTTTGCCTTTATCTTCTGATACGACATTTACTTCCGAAGCAAGAATTTCTTCTTTTGCATTTTGATCCGAATTCTTACGGGCTTTCTTTGACGAAGCCTTTATCGATTTCGCGTTTGCCGTGCCAATCACGCCATCACCGGCATGAGAGTCACTATTTGATTTAGGAGGGGGAGGAATTGAAAATTCTGGTCTAGGGGCGTCGGGTATTTTGTCGTAGAGCGTGCCGGACTGAGTATAAACTAAGTCCAAATACTGTGCACGAGCAATAACTTGCTCCTCTATTATGACTCCCCCCTTGGCCACATCTTCCGTAATAGCAGGAAGTAACGACTTTATAAACCATTCAGCTAATAGCTGATCGGGAACGTATGTTTTCACCATCCTACGACGACGGCGCCACTCATGTATATGATCAGATATATGGGTGGCAGTCGTCTGCTTGAAGTTGGTTAATATTTCTGTTCCCGTTTCATACCTTATCGGTAATTGAAAATGGGTCAAGAAAGTCGTGGCTAGGGAACTAAAATTGTCGAAAGAGGCTCTTGGCAATTCAATATACCATTTAGCCGTTGGACCTGTCAATGTCCTCTGAAAAAGGCGAAGCCTTATTGAATCGTCGTTTAGGGTGTTCGACGAACACCACAGATGAAAAGTCATCATGTGATTCGACGGGTCTTCACCTGGATTTCCATTGAATTTAGGAATGTCAGATGGAAGTTTATGAGGAATCGCTGGCCACCAAGGGGCATAAGCAATTGGATCGTTGGTTAACCGGTGTAAATCCGGTAACTCTAAAGTTGCCACGAATGGTAACTGTTGATTCAGGTTAGGCGAAGCGTAACCAGGGTACGATGGAATCGCTTGAGCAGTGGGCCTTTGCATACCAGCATAATGTAATTGATGTTGGTATGACTGATACGGTTGGTGGACTTGACCACTGTAAAGTGGTTGGTTTTGACCGTTTTGGATATACGGTTGTCCACTGTTCGCAAAGATCTGCTGCTCAGAACCTTGGTACACCTGCTGGAATTGCGGTTGTTGGTATTGCACAAGCCATGGTTGTGAAGCCATGTTTTGTTGTGCTATGCTAACCGTTGGACCAAGGTGTGGGGTAATTGTACCCGTTTGGACCTGTGTCGCCCCACTAGTTGGCGATTGTGGTTGTGACCCATGGTCAAGCGGCTGTTGCATTACAACCTGAGAAATCTGAGGTTGACATGCAACAGGTATCGCTTGAACTTGTGACACTGTTACAATAGCCGGTGTGGTTGGGATGTTCGTCACAGGCACACACTGTTGCATAGAATATACAACCCTTGGTTGTTGCGGTAGCATAGGTATCCAACTACTTGATGCAATTCCAGTATAACCTGAATACTGTTGAGAACTGCCATATGGATATCCTCCCGGAGGAGGTAATGAAAGGGCATACTGCCCCCCATACGGTAGCATTCCGGAACTCAGAGGGATTGTTAGTCCTTGAGGACTGGATGGCCCAAATTGACCTCCATGAGGATCAATCTGTCGAGTTTCAACGTAAGAGTTGCCGGGTATTACTCCAGACGAACAAACTGGAACAGACCATACTGTCGAAATAGTCCCTTGGTGGACTCCTTCTAGCTGTTGTGAGCTAGTTGGGACAACTGGTATGCCGGCAAACATCGTTGGAGTGACGGCAGGGGCTTCTGTTGTCGCTGTGTCATTTGACACGGTCCTAGATGATGACGGCTGTTTAGACATTTTAAGTCTATCCAATAGATTGCCTAGCGATTCTACAGGAACTTCCGCTTGTGGTGGATTAACCTCTGATGAAGGAAATAGAGTGACCCCGACTCCAAAATGAGTTGGAGTACTTGCTTGCGGAACCTCTGCAATTTCCTCTATCGCAATCAAACCCGGTGGAAGAGGAAGACCGTCAGGTCCGTAGAATATTTCTGGTGCCGAAGAAGTGGTTGCTTCGACAGCGACAGTTGTTTGAGGAACAAAACTCTCTGGACCGGTTACAGATGGAACTGGTTCCGTTATACAAGTATTTGCCCCCAGACTAGGATCAATATTACTGTCCTTCTGTGGCTGTTGAACTTCTTCTATAGAGGCAGGGTTTCCAGAAATGTTAGGAGTAATCGGAACCTCAGATGCAGTTGGAACACTTGTTCTAACTTTTATAGGAGATTTTGAACCGGTTAAACGAGTTCGCTTTGTCCGTACTATTTTCGATTCCGGAGACAAAGACGGTTGACTCGTAAGCCTCTGCGAACGACGGGGTTTCAATTGACTTTCTTCCACGATTGCGGATTACTCGATCAACCAAAATATTAAAAGGGGAAATTTGTGTTTCCGAATTGAATGAATTTTATTAGACGCTTTTAGACACAACTTGCTTTTTCACTTTTTAAGAGTCGAGAAAAAGCTAAAGATGACTCTAGTCTCCTTCGATGTTTTAACGAGCCCGAAGTGACAAATGCTCGGTTGGACTTTTTCAGTTATAGAGTTTGAAAAAGGCCAAAAGAAACTGCTCTGGAGATCTAGGCAGAGGGTGTGCCAAACCTTTCGCAAAACCACAGAATACGTTTTACGGTACGGGTGGTCGATCTTCGTGAATGCTGTGTTCACTGCATTGCGATCAGTAGGGCGGCCGACACGGCTTCCTATGGATAAAAGATATATGCCTATAGGGGTCTCCCAATATATACGCGACGGTACGTGGGAGCACAAGTCCGTATTAGTGCCACTGACTCTCAGGAGGAATCACCCACCTTCGTCGAGATCGACAGTCACTACGTTTAACGACGCCGGAACACGTCTCTAGCTTAGACCTCTATGTGTTTGCGTTATGTTTCAAAGCGTTGTTAGGTTCATTCAATATATTTTAAGTTGATCTTTTTAAAGTTTTCCTTTCAAGGTTCACCACAAGATGTTTGATACAAATTCCTAAATGCAGTCTAAGATGAGAAGCAAGCTTTTTCAATCTTTTCGACTTATGAAAATCTTAACTACTGAGGGAAAAGAAAGACAAAATCTTTTCACACAGATCAAAGAGCATACACTAATGCACTTTTTCCCTAAATCAACATGAAAACTTATCAAATGCAAAATGATTAATGCAGGTATTTCTTTTCTCTTCCTTAATGTTGATGTAATACAAAAAGAAAGCTATTGTATAGCTTTGAATTCAATTTCAAGTGAAAGCAAACAAGTTTGTCCAAAATCAAAAGACACCTTAAGATTTACTTGTTTCGACACTAGAAATATATAAATTCAAACCATATGACGAAAGCAAAAGCTCAATCAGCTATGAACAACAAACAAACTAACTCTTAAGATCAAAACGACACTTTATCACAGGTCTAGATCTAAGAGGCCACAGCAAGACTAGTTCACTTTCGTTATGGGAAATTGCAAATGATATAAGAAATACACAAAGAACAAATACAGTTTCTTTATACAACCGAGGCGGAATAGTGGCAAGGAAAGTTGGTTTCAGATAGGTACATTGACTGGTAACAGGCTGCAAAAACAAGGATGAAAACAGGGCAAGAAACAACAGGAAACCCCAGTAGCACAAGGCAAGACTGGTTCAATGCAGGTAGTACACTGTCAGTTTGACATTCAGCGCAGGTAGCCCCTTCGGGAACTGCGCTGAAATGCAGACTGCCTTCACAGTGCCTGCACTGAAGAGACAAACTTTCGTTTTTCTCAGTTTCCGGGTCACAGATTGCTAAAAAATTCACAGTTTTTGGCCAAATCAGAAGCTATCAGTTAAGTACACACTAAGGGATGAAAAGGAGGATGAAAATCTATCACTAAGAGCTATTTAGAGTCCTTGCGGATCAGCTCTTCAAATCATAAACTTGCCCAGAAACTGAGCTAGAGTAGCTGCCCTCTACTTTGTATTTGAAAGATTCAAATGCAGTTCGATTCGGTACTCCCTGTGTTTATGAAATGAATAGCAAAAACACAAACAACCAACAAGATACGATCCCCAGTGGAGTTTCCAATTTGTTGTTGGGAAAAGTATCCAATACGGAAGAGACTATAGCCATAAATATCTCGACTAAAACAGATGTTGTAGAGAATATTTATGTCGGCAAAGATTGTTCCCCTTCAGAACTGGAAATATATAGCGCTCTTTTCCGCGAATTCAGAGATGTCTTTACTTGGTCATATGATGAAATGCCAGGCATTGACTCGAGTATCATTGAACATGAAATTAAAATGTATCCTGATGTCAAACCAGTAAGACAACGGCTCCGGCAAGTGCACCCGAAGAAAGCCGCTGCCATTAAGGCAGAAGTTGAAAAACTTCTCCATGCTGGATTCATCTACCCGGTTCCTCTAACCGATTGGGTATCGAATATTGTCCCTGTTATGAAAAAACAAGGGACGATTAGAGTGTGTGTTGATTATAGGGATGTAAACCAAGCTTGTCCGAAGGACAACTACCCTACACCCATCATCGACCAGATAATTGATGAATGCGCCGGATGTGAAATTTTTTCATTTATGGATGGATTTTCCGGGTATAATCAAATAAATATCCGCCCACAGGACCAGTCAAAGACTGCATTTATTTGTCCGTGGGGCACATTTGCTTATCGAAAATTACCCTTTGGTTTGAAGAACGCAGGGGCGACGTTTCAGAGGGCGATGAATTATGCCTTCCACGACATCAAGAACATTGTTCAACCTTATCTCGACGATCTTCCGGCTCATTCGCGAAAGCGGACTGATCATCCGCAGCATTTGAGAGCGATATTTCTACGTTGCCGACACTACAAGATAAGACTCAATCCACACAAATGTGTGTTTTGCGTCGGTTCTGGTCGTTTACTTGGCTTTGTAGTCTCTAAAGATGGGATTCGTCTCGACCCCTGTAAGGTTCAGGCAATAATTAATTGCCTCCACCTTCAAATTTGCTTCAGATTCAGAAACTCCAAGGGAAAGCAAACTTTCTGAGGAGGTTCATTCCGAATTACGCAGAACTTGCTAAGGGTTATACTCGTCTTTTGAAAAAGGATGTACCTTTTGTCTGGGACCAGGTGGCGCAAGCTTCCTTTGATGCTCTGAAAGATTGTCTAGTAAAAGCATCATTAATGTACGCCCCAGACTATCAAAGAGATTTTAACCTGTATCTAGTTGCAGCGGATATGACCATTGCGATGGTTTTAGTTCAAGAAGTCGATGGAATTGAACATCCTATCTATTATTTAAGTAAAAACTTAAACGATACAGAAAGTAAATATTCTTATGTTGAAAAACTAGCGCTTGCAGCTGTTCAAGCGATTCAAAGGTTTCGACATTATGTCCTCTTTCGGAAAACTACCATCTTGTCAGATTGCAACCCCATGACGTATATACTGTCGCGTTGCTGGGGGGCAAGTATTCAAAATGGATAGCTATCCTTCAAGAGTTTGATCTGGAATTTGTAAAGTCCAAATCAAAGAAAGCTCTAGTTTTCGCAGAATTATTATGCGATCTCCCATCGTCGTCCAACGATGAAACATCGAAAGAGTCAATCGTGGACGAAAGTTTGTTTCTGATATCTGTAAGCAATGAGTGGTATGGAGATATCATAGTTTATCTCCAAACCCAAAAATTCAGGCCTAACACCTCTCGCTCCGAACAAAAACGTATACGATACCAAGCAAAAGACTACATGATCGTCGGTGATACACTTTACCGTCGTGGTATTGATACAGTTCTGAGGAGGTGCCTTACCCATGAGGAGGCCGAAAAAGCCCTGAATGAGTGTCATTCAGGCACGTGTGGGGGGCATCAGTCTGGATATGCAACAGCACAAAAAATCTTACGAGCATGATACTTCTGGCCAACCATGTTCAAAGATTACATAACCGCAGTCAGAAGTTGCCATGCTTGTCAAATTTTTGATAGCAAAACCAGACGACCACCTGCACCTTTACAGCCGATAGTTGCTGTTGGGCCCTTCGCCAAGTGGGGCATCGATTTCATGCAATGTAACCCCACCTCGACCGGGGGGCATGGGTATATTATAGTCGCTGTTGACTATTTTACCAAATGGGCCGAGGCGATGCCTACATTGGATAACACTGGTGAAACAGCTGCCCTTTTCTTTTTCAATCATGTAGTCGCCAGGTTCGGCATACCACAGGCTATAGTTACAGATCATGGGTCGCATTTTCGCAATCACATGATGGTCGAATTAGCTGCCAAGCTAGGGCTATCTCACGACAGCTCTACCCCATATTATCCGCAAGCCAACGGACAAGTTGAAGCAATCAACAAAGTCCTGAAGCATATGTTGCAAAGGATGATCGGGGTTCATAAAAGAAGGTGGCACCTAATCCTGTACTCAGCCTTGTGGGCTTACCGAACATCGGTAAAGAACGCAACCGGGTTCACACCTTTTCAACTGGTGTATGGCCTGGAGGCAGTCTTGCCGATCCAGTGCGAAATTTCGTCGCTTAAACTCGCAATTGATCTTCTCCCCGGAACTTCAGAAGAAGAGGCTCGTTTCTTGGAATTAATCCAGTTGGATGAAACCCGTCGTGATGCCGCTTTGGCTAACGAAGCCCATAAGAAACGAGTCAAGGCTCAGTTTGACAAAAATGTCAAACCCCGTGTCTTCTCAGAAGGTGATTTGGTCTTGCTTTACAACCAAGAGTCCGATAAATTGGGAGTAGGAAAATTCAAGTCCTTATGGATGGGTCCCTATATTGTTAAGAGGGTGTTAGCAAAAGGAGCCTACGAGTTAATGGATTACGACGGAATTCCACTGGCGCAGCCCCGTAACGGGCTGTACCTCAAGCGTTACTATGCTTGAATAGTAACATGCATGCTTTTGTTGTATTTTGTTTTTGCTAAAGTATTTGTTCTGGTCGAGTGATCCACCTTTTTCAATTATTGCAGATGTCGAACCTTCTGGAGACATGTGTTGGATATGCCGACGGAGCGAGTCGTAGTTCGCGGAACCTATCCTCCGCAGCTTGGGCCATTTTTGATCCAAGCGGCGAGTTAGTAAGTTTCAGAGGTGTATGTATTGGGCAATCAACGAATAACATCGCTGAGTATAGCGCGTTGATAGAACTACTCTCTGATGCCATCACACGTGGTATACGCCGACTAATTGTCAGGCTAGACTCATAGCTCGCGATACTACAACTCAATGGTATATATTCGGTTCGCAATCCAGCTATTTATCGCATGTTCCTAAGGGTTAAGATCTTGGAAAGACGATTTGATTCAATTCAATATCAACATATTTCAAGAAACTTAAACACATTAACTGACTCATTAGCAAACTATGTGTTAGATAGACATTTGCAACATTTATAAAAAGGACACATCATCAAAGATTGTATATATGGATCACATAAATCAACCAGAATAAAACTCGAAAATCAAAATATATATAAGCTGTTTATATAGTTCATACATAATGTTCTGTAACCAAGACAAAATTGGTCATATGACCTAAAAACTCAAAAAGATGCTAGGGGGCACCCTAGCCTAGTGGTGCTCATGATAGTACGTCACGGCCTGTGCAATCATGCGCAAGAGACGAGTCCATCGTCTAGGCACGCCGATAGTATGCCGCTGCAACTGTAAAGGTAACTCGTCAATCTGTACATCCGGAAGACCGCGAGTAAGGCTCTCAACCTGCTCCTGCACAGCTGTAAGGGTCTCAGTATCGTCAAGATCGCGAAGAATAGCTCTCCCAGCAGGCTCCACTGCCGGGGCAGCAACTGGCGGTCTCGGACGAACTGCTGGACGAACAGGACCAACATCTGCATGCACCCAAGAGTATGATTAAAAGTCTTGATAGAATAAAGCACAACAACATTATAAATAAGAACAGTAAACAGTAATATGGTCAAAGAGCTTACCAATAGCGCCCCACTATTCGCCATCCGGTAACACCAAATCCGGATCACCTCGGAAATCCATACCCACATATGGATACTCGGAGAAGACCATCTCCTGGTGCTCGAACCACCTGAAGAAGGCCTCAGTAAAAGTAATCTGAGGTTGACCAGCATGTCTAGACATGTGATCAACCCACCTCTACATGCGTGGCTCGGTCGGAAAAGGCAAGTCGAGTATGATGTACTGAGGCTGCATCAGTGGGATTTTCTCCAAGGTGAAGGCAGTCAGAATAGAACCAAATCCAAAGTTCTTCAGCTTCCCGTCCTTTACCTTGGTCAATTGACTTTTCATCTGAACAAGTACTGCATCACACCAGTTGAATACTTTCGGTTGGAGACACTCCAAGGCGTGCTGCATATAAGATCTGTTGGCAACATGTAAAGCTGCGCTACCGGCCATCCTACCAATGGTATACAGAATGGACCTGAGAGACCTGTCAGTAATATCACGGATAACAATCTTGCCGTCTCTGCTCAGCTGAGAACCTTCCCTGCAATACTGGCGGACATAATCTCTGGTGGAATCGGTCCCCCGCGCCGTACCTGACAAGGAAACGGGGGCACCTCGCCTTGACAACCCAGTCAAGAAGTACATGTCCTCTATGGCCAAGGGGATGGACTTTCCCCTAATCTGGAATACTTGGTTAACAGGATCCCAAGCATCAAGCATATACTGCAGCAAAGTAATCTGTGCTCTCATGCTAGAGATACGGAAAAACTTCAGCAGGCCACAGTTCCGCAACGCGTTCACCGTGACAGGGTCATGGAGGGCAATCATGTCCTCCTCTTCATGTTCTTGTTCTCGCCATGTAAGGGACATTTTGTTCAAAGTTCCCTGCAAAGCAAACAAAGAGAAGGAGTAAGTTCCTGATTTTGATGAGAAACTGGCGAAAAATCATCAAAAAAAATGACCTGAAAACTCAGTTTTCTGAGCCTGGCGCAGGCAGAGAGTATCCCTCCTGCGCTGAAGGTCAGGCTGCCTTAAGGCAGCTTGACCTTCAGCGCAGGTTTCGAAAGGGGAACCTGCGCTGAAGTTAGGGCATTTTTGCAAAACCCCTGGGGCCCAGAAAGACTGAAAAACAGGCATGAAACTGGAAAATGAAACCATGAAAAGAAAGATCTAAGGTTTAGCTCCTACCTGGTCCAGACGGCGCCGAAAATCGTCCGCAGAATCTCCCGGAATCAGCTGATGAAAATCAAGGGGGAAGAGGCACCTCCAGAGCTCCAACAAACCAAATGCAAATAAAATGGTAAATGAGAGGTAAAAACACCTTTTAATGGCTTTCTACGTAGTTCAAAGTGAAATATTAGGGTTATAATCTCATTTTCATGCAAATATTATTCATTTCTAACAAAGTTTGTTGCAGCAATTGAAAATGCAGTACTATACTTGAAAAGAGAAAAGCTAGTAATGGTAAAAAATCAAAATTTGACCATATATTCGAGCAGTTTTACCGCGGAATTTATGCTCGTTAAAAAATAGAAAAGCGAGATCCGAGCAGTTTTAGTACATAGTTCATGCTCGTTAAAAAATAAACATAAGGTTGAGCATTCAAGCTCATTAAAAAATGAACATACCCCGGTAAATAACCATTGTGATCGTAAATTTATTAGCCATAAAAAGCCTTGGTCGTGTTTGCACCTGCCACCTCCATTCCATTTGGCCGATCGTTCACCTCCATATGATTGTTTACCTATTTTGAGGAACAGCTGCGAAGAGTGATTTCACTTAGCCATCCTTGTGACACTGCCGTGATTGGAAAATTCCAACCTGTACCTGGAATCTGCTGCTATCCCTGTTTATCACTCGTTCCTCAAAAGACGAGTCTTCTTTAAGCTCTTTTCATCTGACTCGTAAAATATGAAAAGTTTGCTGAGTTTTGGCCTTCCAGCTCGTTAAAAGGACCGGAAGAGCTATCCATCCTCTAGATTTTAATCTTTTTGGACCTGAGGGATTATTGCACAAAAAGGTCGAGCGCTTGTTTTATTCGGCTCGTTAAAATTATCGAAAACTCATCCCTTCTGTATTGTTTTATACTTTTTCGGACTTAAGGGATTAGATGACGAAAAAGGAATTTTGGAGTTAACTTTCTGTACCTTTTCAGACTCTCTAAAAATGAAAAGGACCGAGTTTTCCTTGTCGTTAGACTCGTTAAAATGATTAAATAGCGACAAACTTGTCTTTAGACGAGAACGAGTTTCCCTATCGCTAGGCTCGTTAAAACATAGCGATGGGCTTGCCCGAAGGGCAGGTTATAGAACAAGCATATGTTATCCTCCTCAAGCTTGACAAAAATAAAGAGGTACTGGTCAGAAATGATTGGGGAAAAATTGGGAGAACCTCAAAGCTTTAATGGTAGCAAGTCGCTCTTGAACATGACACTTTGTCCTCCGTATCACATCGGGTTGGGTTGTTTCATTCACCAGTCTCATCACCATGGTCTTCGCCAAACCATCCACATTTGGGGTAATGCTACCGATTCATCACATCAATGTCGTTATATGTTCAAGAGATGTTGTTCAGAAAGAGTCAACCGTGTCCCATCCACTGCCATACATTATCCTTCATCCATCCATGATCGCCACCCTGAATCATATTTCACAGATTGTTTTCACCTCCACTAAAATCATTAGCTCCGTTCTGTGTCACTGATGTGGGATTCATTAAGGCCCTCCTTTGACGGATCGCTTCTTGTCGACTTCAGCTCATTATCCAAGAAGTTGATCTAGGAACAACCCCCTCAGTACTTTGAAGCTTTCATGCCTCAATGGCAAGTTTCTCACTTCCGGCGACAGGTATACATCAATGACCTTCGACCAGAAGATTTTGCGTGGTGTTCGACGCCAAGTCCTTTATTCACACCATGTGAATTGTATTGCAGTACCTTGAGGGTCATTATCATTATCGGTGATTCCTCTCGCGCTTGTTAACGGTTTTCATCATTGACCGGTAATCAAGCGATGTCTTTCCATGTTCGACTTCAGCGCAATTCTCACATGGATCGACTTGTACTTAGAGTGAAGATCGAACGAGTTTGAAGACCCCGGATCTAGTTTCATCCATCCGGGCTGCGATATATATTCAGGAAAAATAAAGACATTTGATATGTACATCATTGCAGCAGATGATCATCCTACTCAAAGGATGATAATTTCAGCAGAGAATTATCAGTCTATCATCAGACGATCGTCTGTTCTATGTACCAAAATGAATTTATAAAGCTGAGCATGGGAATGCCCGCCTCAGCTAGATCATGAAAGCAGAATGAATCGTAATGTATTGTATTGTATTTTATTACAAGTCACCTCTCAGCGATTGAATGAGCTTCGGATCCTCCTGATAAAGCATTTCACCCGATAAACGACCTCATACTTTAGGGGGCAACTGTTATAGACATTTTTGTGCCTTACAGCATGAAGCATGAAATGTCCATAATCTAAGGGATCCAAAGTCCCTAAACATGTTGTTCCTACCCCTAGAGGAATAAGGTCAGCAAACCACAACACTAAATATCAGTTCTCCACCTGAAAACACTCAAAAACAAGCTAATTCTGGATCATGTCAACTGCTCCACTGAGCATCTGCGCTGAATGTCAACTGCTCCACTCTGTACCTACGCTGAATGTCAACTGCAATGAAGGCTACCTGCGCTGGGCGAGTTTGGCCAAGTGGCACAGTCATTCCTCAAGGTGTCAATGCCCAGGAAGCTTCCAAAATGACACTTGGATCAGAGAATTCGCCTAGTGATGAGTAAGAGGGTCTAGATCTCCAAGTGGAAGCAAGAACCTCCAAGTGGACTCAAGAACTGAAGAATAACTGAAGTGGGAGAGGACACTAGTCAGCTCCATGCCAAGCTCAAGCTGACTCATCCTTTCTCCAAAACTCCTATATATAGAGCTCTCTCATGAGGTCTAAGGGGGCTGGAATCTTGTGAATGTAAGGAAGTGCTGTTGGTTTGAGTATAGAACTATTGGGTGATTTGCTTGAAGGAGGTGAAGAGGAGATTTCTTTCTGCTGGGAGGTGATGCTGGATTGGGCCTTTTATGGTTGTATCACTTCCTAAACTTTACTTCTTCCATTAATAAAGCATTTGAGGTTCTTCTATATGCATGTGTCTCAATGGCGTATTGATACTTGTATATTTGATTTATTCTAATCCTTGAATCGATTATGAATGTATGCTTCTTGTAGTTTCCCTCTCTTGTCATTTTGCAGGATCTTGGTGTAGCTGGGCCAGTGAAAGAGCAAGGAGCTGGGAGCAAGCAGCAAAGAGAGAAGATTGGATCAATCATTAGCGGAAGACAACGGTTAGTGGATCTCTTTCTCCCCTCCCTTACGTCTCATAAAGAAGTAATCTCGAATAGCTTTGCTTTGATTGTTGCTGAGGTACTATCACCCTTAGAGTGGGATAGGGTCATTCCATATTGGATACTTTTCCCAACGACACTAATACATCCGTGGTTCTTTTGATTATTCTTCATGGATCCAATTCGGATCATGACCTTCCCACTGAAAAGCTTTTGGACCACCAAAAGTTGGTTTTTTTTTCCAAGCATCGAATAAGTGAGGGTACTGCTGTCTCACTTTTCCAATCTCAATCCATTTTTCATTGCTCAGCTTAGAAGCTTTAAGCCCAATTCTGAGGTACTCAACATCTCCTCTGCTCGTTGTCCTCACCTTCCTATCCAAGACTATGTCTTCCTGCAATTAATTCAGATATTCAGGTAGTAGGTCATCAATAGAAGGAAATTGACTTTGCTCTTCGGGATCCTTAATCATTGAAGGTTCAAACAACCTCAAGCAATCTGCATTTACGACTGAGTAGATGTGCATGTAAACTGGTAGATCAAAACGAAAAGCATTTTCACCAATCCTCTCAAGTATCTTGAAGTGTCCATACCTGATAAGCTTTAGCTTTTTACCTTCACCTTGCAGCTTGTCCTTGCTGATATACAGCCAGACCTGGTCACCAACTTGGAAACTATGCTCCACCTCATGCTTGGCATGCCTTGCCTTGTATTTGGCTTGGATCTTTTCCAACGGTTTCTGTACTATCTAGTGGATCTCCTGGATATATTCAATGAACCTAGTTGCTTTGTCCACATCATTGTGTCCATCAACTGTGGTATATTTACCAAAGACAAAATCCAAAGGAGACCGTGGAGTGAAACCAAAACAGGTTTCAAAAGGAGATCTCTGTGTAGAAGAATGTTTTGCTCTATTGTAAGCATGCTACACATAACACAAGTGTTCATCCCAAAGCTTAGGATGTTTGTTGCAATATCCTCTGAGTAGTTGGATCATGGTCCTATTAACTACTTCTATCTGGCCATCAGTTTGTGGATTAAAAGTTGTGTTTTTCTTCAGTTGGGTGTCGATCAGTTCCCACAGACTCGACCAAAACTTCCCCACAAACCGGGTGTCTTGATCAGATACAATAGAAGTGGGTAATCCAAAATGAACCCATACATGTCCAAAGAACCACATTTTGGTATCAAAATGCACATTTTGCTGAACCTATCCACAACCACATACAGATAATCATGACCTTTTCTAGACTTAGGCAGTCCCCCAACAAAATCCATGGAAACACTTTCCCAAGGGTGAGTAGGAATTGGTAAGGGAGTGTACAAGCCTAGTTTTCTATTGCTGGGCTTGCTTTTAGCATACATAGTACACCCTCTTACATATCTAGAACCTGTCTCATTCATTTTTGGCCAATAACAAAATATTTGCAGTTGTGTAACTGTTTTACTTACCCTAAAGTGACCTGATATCAGAGAAGTGTGTGTCTCTCTAATTATCTTTACTCTCTCTGTTGGTGGAATGTAGAGTTTCCCACAATGATATAAGAGTCAGTCCTTCACATGATAATCCAATTCTTCTACCCTTTTGCCTTGACTCAAAGTTGCATATACATCTTTAAAGTCTATGTCTTGAGCATACTGTTCAATGTAGCTTTCATGTAGCACCGAATTATGCTTAAGTATAGTAGATGCATTTATAATGGGTCTAGATAACATGTCTGTAACTTTATTGTGTATGCTCTTTTTATATTTGATGACTAAATGAAACTGTTGTAGGAAACCCATCCATCTGTAGTTCCTTGATTGCTGCAACTTAGTTTGGGAGTGTATATATTGAAGTGGTTGATGATCAGCATGTATTACTGTCTCTTTGCCCATTAAGTAATGTTTCCAATTTTTCACACTCTGAACTAATGCATAAAATTCTTTATCATATGTAGGATAGTTAACCACTATAGGATTAAAAGTATCAGAATGATAATAGATGGGTTTACCGTGCTGTGTCAACACTTTTCCCATGGCATAGTCACTAGCATCTGTTTGGATCTCGAATGGTCTTTGTAGATCAGGCAGTGCTAGTATAGGGGCTATACTGATCTTTTCTTTCAAGGTGTCGAAGGCTTTCTGATGTTTGCCTCCCCACTAAAACACCTTGTTCAATCCTGTCAAAGCATGTAAGGGAGCTACAATTGAGGAAAAGTTAGAGATGAATTTCCTCCAATATTGTGCTGCTCCTAAGAAGCTTCTCACTTCTGTAGCAGTCTTGGGTTCAGGCCAGTTTACAATGACTGCCACTTTAGAGGGATCTATTTTTAATTCACCACCCCCTACTATATGACCCAAATAGTTTAGAGATGTTTTTCCAAATTCACATTTTGAGAGTTTCACATAAAGTTTTTCTCTTTTCAAAACATCTAATGTTTGCTTAACATGCTTTAAGTATTCCTCCCATGTTTGACTAAAAATTAGAATGTCATCCAGATACACAATAAGAAAATCATCAAGGAAAGGTCTAAGTACATCATTCATTAATCTCATGAAAGTAGCAGGGGCATTGGTTAAGCCAAAAGGCATAACTAGCCACTCATACAATCTCTGCTTTGTTTTAAAAGCAGTCTTCCATGAATCTTGCTCTACAACTCTGACATGAGGGTATCCACTATTCAAGTCTAGCCTGGTGAAATAAATAGCTTCCTTTAACTGATCTAAAATATCATCTATGTGAGGAAGGGGATAACGTTTTTTTATTGTTATCTTATTCAGTGCTCGGCAGTTAATGCACATTCTCCACAAGCCATCTTTCTTTCTCACCAAAACAATTGGTGACCCACATGGTGATGTGCTAGGCCTGATAAACCCCTTCTTGAGCAACTCTTGCACCTGCTTCTTGATTTCAGCATTCTCTAAAGCATACAACATGTACATTCCAATGTAGGTAATGGAACATCTTGCTGCAAAATAATATCATGTACTATTTCCTTTTTGGGTGGCAGACCTTTAGGTTCTTGAAATAGGACATCATACTCTGAAACAACATTTTCTATATCAGCTTGTTGTTTAGCATTACAGCCCTCAAATATATTGGTTTTATCAGGTTTCTTTTCCTTTACAACCATCAATAAGAATTGTTTGCATGAATTTATCATTCTTTTCATATGCCCTGAGTTTATGAGAGTATAATTATTCTTGAGCTTATGAGCTCTTACAAAGTATTCGAATCCATCTTTAACAAGTAGATACTTGTTCTCAACTCTATATAAAATAGCCTTTCTATCACACAATTAAGGACTCCCTAAAACAATTCCACATATATCCAAAGGAATTATGTCTAACTCAACCTCATCTACAAATGCTGACCCAAAAGAAAACTTGAGTTTGCACTATCTAGTCACTTGTAGTTCTGTTTTATCATTCAACCATCCTAATGGGTATGGTTTCTTGTGAGGTGTAGTTGCTAATCCCAATTTCTTTACAATTGCTTCAGAAATAAAATTTTCTTGTGAGCCACTATCAAACAAAGTATCAATCTTTTGATATTTGGAAACAACTTGAATATGGAAAAGCTCATGTCTTTTTCCCTCATGTTCTTCATCGATAATAGATTGAGAAAAATTACTAGTAGATGCTTAGGGATTCTTACCTTTTATACCTGTGGCTGCAATGGTTGTTTCATCTCCCGAGTCTGACCCCAAATCTTTCTGGATAGCTGCAACAGTCTTCTTCTTCTTGCCCTCAGACTTCTTAGGTCTCATCTCTGGATGCAGAATCCAACAATGCTCATCATCATGCCCATCCTTTTTACAGTGAGTGCATGAAGCTTTACTTTTCTGTGCAGTGTTAGGCTTCCTTGCTTTCCACTTCTGCTTTCGTTTCTCCTTGCTCTTGCTTGTAGTGGGTTGGGATGGTCTCCAAACTTCTGGATTTCCATTCTTTCCTCTAGCTTCTAGATGAGTAGCTTGTACAAATACCTTATCCATACTAGTGGGATTAAACATGAAGATGGTAAGCCTCATGTAGCTGTGTAGACCACAAATGTACTTCAAAAGAGTCTCTGGTGAGTCTAATGAGATCCCTAGAATCAATGTTGTCTTTCTAAATTCTTGAGTGTACCCTTGCACACTTTTCCCTTTCAACTGCCGAAGAGTTTGCCAACTCATCATGGCTTGTTGCATGTAGGCCAATGGATATAATTGCTTCTTAACTGTAGAAAAAAAGTCACTCCAGATAGAGATAGTCTTATCGTATCTTTTCATGTCAACTTGGATTCTACCCTCCCACCAAACCAAGGTAGTGCCTCCTAGGCATAGGCTTGTCAGCTGAATTTTTCTCTTGTCTGAGTGGATGTTCTGTACCCTGCAATAAACATCAATTTGTCTAATCCAATTGTCCAACTTTTCAACATTTAACTCTCCATCATATATAGGCAAGTCGAATTTAACATCTAGCTTGATCAAAGATGCTTTCTTACTATGAACAGGGCTATTAGGAGGTGTGAGAAGGTTTTCCTCTTTCCCTTTTCCTTTTGAGTGGTCATGGGAATGAGACTCATCTTCTTCTCTGTCTTGTTTAGAACCTGATGAATCTTCATCCTTATGCTTTCTAAAGTCCCTATACATTTCTTCTACAATAGAATTTATAGCTAGGAAACTTTCTATGAATTGAGAGTCTGGCCCCACAGAACTTTCCTTTAACATTGTCTTCTGAGGATAGACTCTCCCAATTTTAGGATTAGTTTCGGCCAACTCTCCTTCTCCTAATTTGAGCTTTGATCTAGTGAGCATTCAACAACTAAACCTACACAAGCTTGTCTAACCTTACGGCCTAAAGCTCTGATAGCACTTGATCTCATAATCACCCTATGAGTGATATCAGTTAAGAATTATTAAATGGAGGTATTACAGACTCATGTGCTGGTGTGTGTCTAGGTTATTTAAGCAACAGATCGATCAGATTGAAAATACATAGACACTTGAAATGGAAGACAGTAGAGAAACACAGTAAGAAAATATAAGAACACAAGAAATTAATAAGGAGTTCACCCTATCCTCCAGGGCTACATCTCCGATCCAGCTTTCAGTGGTGGCCTTTTTTATTATGTCTTAAAGCAGAGAATTACAAAGAAGGAGCTCAATATGAGTCTCCTATCATAGGATAGCTTGGGAGGGTGGTTCTTGGATTCCCTAAGCCACTAGAGTGCACAGACTCTTGGCCTTACCAGATTTTTGACCTCTCGGGTCTACAATGGAAGGAGCCCAATGTGGTGCTCAGTCCTGATAGATCCCCTTCAGGGATAGCTCAA
Source organism: Pinus tabuliformis (assembly GCA_031772625.1). Taxonomy (NCBI): domain Eukaryota; kingdom Viridiplantae; phylum Streptophyta; class Pinopsida; order Pinales; family Pinaceae; genus Pinus; species Pinus tabuliformis. Next base: position 567,513,730 of record CM062812.1, on the reverse strand, counting down.
ATCCCTCAAGCCCTATGGTGCTCGACGCTACCTTTGGTCAGCTTGGCCCTCTATCTTCTTACTACTTTCCACTCTCTCTGTCTTCTCTTCTCTGTTCTTCGTTTCTCCCCGCCTTCTGCGTTTCCCTTCTGCTGGTCTATGCATGGATTTAAAGCCACTCGAGCTCATGGCTATTCGATTCCCCTTCCAACTCCATCAGATCGCCTGCTACAGCTTCACTTAGAGTTCCCTGTCTTGGCGTCATCATCAGACTCACAGGAAGCAGCCACTTGTCCTCCTATGAACTGTGCCAGCTTTCTTTATCGGTTTGATTCTTCAGTTACATTGTGGGATGAGTCATCCGCCACCTTGGCAGTCAAATCGGACCTCAAATTCTTTCAGATCATGATTTAATCCCTCGTTAAAACTAGTCTTATTGTCGGGCGCGATATCAGCCATTAGATTTGGATCCCCCAGATCTGATGCCATCCACTCATTTCGCGCGGTTGACTTGCTCGACCATTAGCACGTGATGAGTGGCGGTTTTGTCTCTCCTACGCTTGCCATGCGTCGGGCGCTAAGTGGAATTACTTCGTTTTCACCAAATCTGCTTAACACCCAAGGATGCCTCTTGATAAATACCGCCAGTTTTTGGAGCGCGAGTCCCACCTTAGCCTTTAGCCTTTTTCCCCATGGTTTTCCTGGCTCCCACGCGACCGAGCGCTCTGGGCCTCTCCTTCTTGAGGGTTTTTTCCCAACGATGTGCTAATCGCGCATCAAAAACTACCTCCATTTCCTGATCCGGTCTTCCTAGGGGCTAGTTTTGCCTCCTGCGCAGTCTCCATGGGCCTCCGTCAGCGCGCTTTGACCGAGGTCCTCGTAGTTCCACGTTGGTTTCCAACTGCCACTGTTTTAGAGGTGTTTTTGATCGCTGCTCTTAATTCTTTGAAGTCTGTCCCAACCTAATACAACCATGGTTCTTTTGATTATTCTTCATGGATCCAATTCAGATTAGGCATTGATCCTTGGACTGAATAAATCTATTGACCTCAAAGTTGAATGTTTGAAGGTAATTGGTGATTCAAAAATCATCACAAGAGAGGTACAAAACACCATCCATTGTTTATCAAAACACCTAAAAAATTATGAACAAGAGGTATGGCGACCAATCTCTTCTTTTACGAAATTTTGGTATTAAAAATGTTCCTAGAATTAATAATGTCACTGTTGATATGTTGGCTAATTCTGCAATTAGGTTTACACGAGTTAGGGATGGATTTTCTAATGAAATTGTTTATAAACCCATTGTCCTAGACAACATGACTAAATTCATTGTTTTTAAAAAAATCAAAAAGATACTTGAATTCATCACTAATGCATATATGTTTAAAGATGCAATGATAGATGAAGAGGAACAAAAAAAATATACACAGGAAGAGGCTGATGCACACAAGGCAAAACCCCATGCCAAAATGTGTTGTTACTCCAGGTAATTTTTTTGACTTATATAGTTGGTTCTGGGGACCTCCTAATGCCAAGACTCAAAGTTGGATGTTATCGCATGAACAAGTCAATCTTGGGACTGATGTTGAACCCAAATTCATTAATCTTGGCACTTGTTTCTCACCTATTGAGAGACAAGCATTTGTCGACCTGTTTAGGAAGTATCGAGATATTATTGTTTGGATGTATGATGATCTCAAAATGTATGACACCTGTATTATCCAACATGTGATAACCATAAAGAATAGGGTCAAACCATTTCAGTAGAAGTTAAGAAAAGTGTATCTGACACTAGAACCTCTCATTTAGAAGGAATTGAAGAAGTTGTTGATGCATATATTATTTTTAGGGTGAGCCACTCCACATGAGTCTCCAATCTAGTACTGGTAAGAAAGAAGTCCGACGAGATTTGGTTATGAATTGATTTTTGAAACTTGAATTTAGCTTCTGAGAAATATAATTATCATGTCCCATCTATGGAATAGATTTTGTAGAAAATTTCTAGATCTAGAATGTTTTCTTTGCTTGTTGGTTTTTCTAGTTACAACCAAGTCTTGGTTGTTGAACCAAATCGGGTAAAGATGATATGGGATATCACTCACTCCCAACTAGAGAATATTCCCTGTCTCTGAATGTAACCTTTTAGAACATATAATAACTAAGAGTGGTATCACAATTGATCCCAAACATGTGAAAGATATCACACAAATCTCACATCCCAATGACAAGAATACTATGTAATCATTCTGGGGTAAGATTAATTTTCTACGCAAGTTTATTTTTTATTTTTCCTAAATAATGAAGCCTTTGCAGAACATGATAAAGAAGGATGGGACATTCAAATTTGGTCAAGAATAGAAGGAATATTTTGATTGAATCAAGAAAGCCATTGATTAATCTTCCACCCTCTACAGCCTTGATTTCAACAAGGATTTCATATTGTATACCTTTGCTTTAGATTCATCTCTAAATATAATTTTGACACAGAAAGATAGTCATGGAAATGAACGACCCATATCTTTCATGAGCATTGGATTACAGGGGTAAGAGCTTAATTATCCTAACATGGACAAAAAGGCATATATAGTATATAAAATTGTCAAACACTTATGACCTTACATTCTCAAAAATCATATGATAGTGTTTGTATCCCATCTACCTGTAAGATCATTGTTGTGCAATAGATGTTGGGAAAAAGAAGAGTCAATTGGATGACTTTCCTTTAGGAATAAGATCTAGAATTCATACCTGCTCACATAGTTAAAGGGCATGGGCTATGTAAACTGGTCGTTGAAGCTTCTGACCAGCTGAATGAAGAACTAGTAGGATGGAAGCAAGAGATTGAAATGTACTAGAATGATTTAGTGCCAGCATATGACTCTCCGTCATCTTTATATATTGATCTGAAGGAATATTTAGGACAAGGGACTTTGTATCCTACCTTGTCCATGAAACAAAAAAGGGTTGTTAGACTTAAAGTTGCAATGTATCATATATTCTAGGGTAATCTGTTTCGTAAGCACCACAACAATGTACTACTCAAATGCCTAGAATATGATGAAGTCGAAAGATTGTTGAAGGAGCTACATGATGCGATGGTAGGTGGACATTATGCTGACGATACAACAACACAAGGTCATGAGGGTTGACTTTTATTGGCCTAATTTGTTCAAGGATACCCATGCATATGTGCAAAAATGTTCTCTCTATCAAATTTTTTTTGGAAGGGAATCATGGTTAGCAGCACCATTCTAGCCCATTGTAGTGGAAGAACCTTTTTAGTAGTGGGGCCTAGATGTCATTGGGGAAATCATGCGACATTCATAAAAACAACACATGTACATACTCAAAACCACATATTATTTTACAATATGGGTTGAATTTGTGTCACTAAATAAAAATCAATGACCAAAGTAATTTGTTTCCTTAATCAAAACATCATAACCAGGTTCAGTGTTCCTACCTCCCTCGTGTTTGATAATGCAACTTACTTTTCATCATTTAATTTGTATGATTTTGCTTTGGAAAATGGTATTGTTTTGAAACATTTTGCTAATTACTAACCCCAAGGAAATGGTTTAGTTGAGTCCACTAATAAAAATTTAATCCACATTGTCAAGTAAATTATATGGTCACATCAAAGGAATTGGCATTATTCCCTAACCAATGTCCTGTGGGTTGACTGTGTCACACCAAAACCATCTCTTGGAACCTCCCCTTACTTCCTAGTATATGGGAAGGAAGCAATCCTACTACCAAACTTGTACCTACCCACCTTGTAGTTGTCACAATAATCTTGAGATACACCTTGTCCTACCATGCAAAATTAGATTGATACCTTACTTAAACTCGAGGGAGGCAAAAGGTTAGAGAAAAAAATTCGTACATCAAAACTAAATCAAGAGATGGTTCAATGATGAGAAATATGTATGGAGAAATGAGTTTAACATAAGTGACCTTGTCCTGAAATGGGATAAATCCCATGAGGATAAATGTAAACATACCAAATTTCAAGCCCTATGGATCATACCATTTTAGGTCAAACAAAAACTTGGTCAACATATCTATTGTCTCTAGACCCTAGATGGGAGGATTGAACCTCTTCTCATAAATGGCCAAGATATTAAGTTTTACTTTACCTAACAACTCTCATAGCTTCCCACTCACCCTTATACATATCTCTCTTTTGTTTTTCATGTTTTCAGTTTCACATCTCTTTTAGTCCCATGCATTTATTGCATTATAGTAGCCTCTTTTATCTAAATAAGAGGCTTTGCATTTGAATAAAGAATTCTAGGACATTATCATAGACAGAATGTACTCCATAGCATTGAGGTAGCTAGTACACCAATGGATGAACTGCTCACCTCTTGTCTATGTTTGGTCTTGACTATCTTTAAGTCAAATACTTGCAGAAATGTAAAGACTGAGTTAGGTGGGGAACCTTGATTATTCGAGATACCCTATACTTTGTACCAAGACCCTTACTCTTTAATTGGATTCAAAAGTTCAAAGTTGTATTTAGACCCAGTGACTCAAGAGGGAGTAGGGAGAAACTTGTAATTGGAAACTATTTTTAGAAAAATATTTTAGCCTTTGAAAATAGGAAGCAACATCCCTTGCACGTAAAATAAGTTGGGATCCTTCATCCACCCTGGTGCAATAAATTCCTAATAAATGATGACAATCTGCACATATATATAATAAAAATCGAATAAAGGGTAAAGGATTAAGAAAGGCTTCTTGTGCAAAGAGGATCGAGAAATGTTTGTGACTTGTTAAAGTGACCCTGTTGAGGTACTGAACAAGCTCATTGGTAGCAAAGCAACACCAAAGATATATAATTATAGTCCCGAACCCTTATATGGCCCATGCATTATTATCTGGACCCCCTATCGAAGTCATTGGTACCATTCTTGATTGAGGTTTCAAGCAATCCAAGTAAAATTGGTGAGATGATTGTGATCAATATTCAAGGGTGACTCAGAGACATTAGTGGGACTCATGACCCCAGAATGATACTTCCACAAGGCATGAATTAAATTTGAATAAAGGTCAAACAAAGACTTTGGGGTTCTACCAATGTATCACCAATTGTTGTTTCTATTAGAACAACCCCAAAATTTGACATATTTCAAAATTTTAGAGCTCCCATGCTAAAATACTGACAATTTTCTATGGCATTTCATCCTCTCTTGCACCTCCAGGTTCTTTTGGGACTTAAATATATCTCAAGCTACAAGGCCTATCTTAAATTTTCCTTCTAGGTCGCTAGTTGCACTAGGAGACATTAGCTTAAGCCCTAATGATGCAACTTGCAACCTCCCTCCTCTCAGTCGCATGTGACCCTCACTTTGCAATAGATAATCTTCATAGTCACATAGTTTCATAGTCACATTAGAAGAAATCATTAACCTTGCAATCTCGTCTAATGTGCAACCTTGCGACCTCGATCTTCGCATGACTTGCACGACGACTTCACTCAATGAACCACTGACATAACACGTGCATTCGTGGCATACAAAATAATACCCTTAATTTGAATACATATTGGAAAACACCTCTAAAAATCACTTTATTTAACCGCCTACCAATTCAAACCCAATACACTTTCAAAATTTAAAAAGACTCTACTTTCATTAGATATTGTAGGTATCCATTTTTCATTAACATTTTTTATACCCCTTTATATTTATATCCCTTGATTTCATTAGCAATGGTATGCAAATTTTGCACTTAAAAATAATAACCTAAATACTAGGTGGCTGAAAACTTAAAAGTTTCAATAAAAAAGAGGTAAATATAAGTTTGTTGATTTACAAATACATAATATGGAAAATGTGAATGGAAACTACATAGATATGAACTCTCAATTACATGTATCTTCTATTGAATATTGAGAAAGATACACTACACCACTTTAAAACAAAACCTTGACAACCAACACGATGGTGCACCTTTCATCTCGCTTATAGAATAAGAAGAGGGGAGAAAGTACAATGAATATAGATACATGCAGAAGCCTATATAGTTGGAATTTGTCAAACCATAACCCTAACCTCATCACATAGTGAACCATAGTTTCATGGTAAAAGTTCCACATAAGTGTGTCTCCATTAGAAGATGAACTAAAGCATGCAAGCATGCATCCTTTTCTTGATATTTGTGTCCTCTACCTAAGATGGGAATTTCTCATGCATAAGTATTCGAATGGACTAGGGATTTTCACCCTTCTAGTAAGAATAGATCATTCATGCTAAAATTAACAAAGAAAAGATATGATAATATAAAAATTCTATCCAAAACTGAAATTTCTAAATTTGAAACAACATCTAAGCTGGAATTAAATGAAGGCGTGACATGTGTGCCCATAGCATGCTTGCACCCTCTTCTAAATAATATTCTATTTCAATATCTCTTGTGGCATGCATGTTCCCACTACCAAGCAATAATCTGTATCACTATCTCCTTCACTTTCATTTAACCTATTCATCAAAGATGTAAGGAAAGGGTGAAGGTGCCATATCTATTGTCTTATTTGTTTCCCCATCATTGGGAGGATAACTAGTTGAGTAACTAGTAAAAACTCTTAACATATGCATTATACATAGATCATAGAAATATTAGTAATGTGATGCATGTTTGTTTTGGAGCAAGGTTGCTTGGGAGCGAGAACAAAAGTAGGAGAGGAGAGTGACATTTTCAAAAGCACTCATCTCAGGAAAGATTTTGCGAGGGAATTTTATATAATATATATTTTATATATTTTGATGCATATATGCCAACAAAATTCATGTAGAATGATGAATTATTGAAAAAAATACATAAAAACATGGAATAAACCATATAACATCATTCATCTAGTAGTTATAATCGTTATCAACCACAAGTCCACAAATTAAAAGTTCTCATTTATATAGAATGTAAGGGTGCACATAACCAAAATAACATCACCTTAAATCCATCTTTGAACCTAAAAATACATCAACAAATAGGCTCTGGATGGTCTCTAGGATCCAAAAAAATCATGCTACAACAAATACCTACATATCATCAAAACCATTGCCTATCTTGGGATATTTGTCATTAATATTACCCTCTAAGAATTAACATAAGATATAAAAAGCATAACATGTCAAGTCAATATTTTGCTTGAGTAATGGGTACATTTTTATTAGGTCATGATAGAGGAGTTCAACAACCAATGTCATTAACATAAAGGTACATAGAGGGCTTGGTGCTCTTGATTAAATATGAGTTCCATACCTAGTACATGACAAAATCGAATGGAAACATTGTAGTCCCCTAAATCCCGAAATCCTAAAAAACTGATAAGTCTGTTAAGTTTTGAGTGGGATCTAAGATTATACTTTATCCTTATGAAATATAATGAGGTCAGAACCACTCTCAAACATCCTGAGTCATTTCATGGTAATGTTAAAAATTTAAGTAAAATGATGAAAATGAAAGATAAAGGAATATGTCACTTTTACTTTAAGAATTTAACATTACCTTCAATTACATATAAATACTAGCTCCATATGCTTGAATATTAGGCTACACTAAACCTAGTATTACCATAGTGTTTTCTTTCTCCCTCCCACTCTTGATACTCCCACAATAATCTTGAACCTCTATTTCTCCATCCCACCTATTTTTTTCCTCCATGTGGCCAATGTATTGTATAAAGAATACCTTATAATACACATATTTCTATACAACATATAGAAATTCTTTACCCTCCTATTATATGCTCAATATATTATTTCATTTTTTCCTCATTTTTTATGCCCCAATATGAATGCACGTGGTATGGTATTGCTTTGTTAGTGAAGCCCCCATGGGGACTTGTAGCCATGCACATTTTCACCTCATGAGAGTACCTTAGGTAGGTCACATGTGACCCTCTCCATTCACACCATTTGGGTGTGACCTCCTGTTATGAAACCAGCTCGAGAAAAGATAGAAAATATAGATCAACGCCTTAGAATTCAGCCTCTTCGAGGGGGCAACCTCCTTTACATTACATAAATGAACAATTCTTCGATGATACAAATGACAAAACCTCCTTTCTATATATAGGAGTCTAAGGAGTCACAATATAATCCAGCCGACCTAACAATAATAATATAAAGCCACAAAAATAACAATAGAGGGATTCTATGGGGCACAATAATAAAAATATGGGGACAATAGGGGCACAAAAATATTAATAAGGGGTATAACTACAATAGTAATGGGGTAATCACTAGTATTATAGGGACCCAACATGCCCCTCTCTTTCAAAAAAGTGTTGTCCTCAACGCTTGAGTAGTTCTGGATACTTCTGCATAAAATTCTCATCCTCCCATGTGGAATCTTCAGCGGATAAGTTCTTCCACTTGATAAGATACTCTGAAATTGATCGATTTCGTAGCTGTCGAGTTCTTGTTTCTGTGACTGCTTCCGATTCCAATATAATTTTTCCTTCCTCGTCAAGTTCTGGCAATATTGTTTGAACTGGGAGCTTGTCGCCTATAACCTTCTTTAAACATGAAACATGGAAAACTGGGTGCAATCGAGAAGCTGCAGGAAGCTCCAATTTGTATGCCATAGTACCAATCTTTTGCAACACCTTGTATGGACCATAATACTTTGGTGATAATTTATTATCCTTCTTAGCTTGCTTGAGGGACATTTGCTTATATGGTTGTAGCCGTAGGAATACCCAATCACCTACATCAAAACTTCTTTCACTGCGATGTTGATCTGCCTGTTGTTTCATTCTATTATGTGCCAACACGAGGTTATCCTTTAAGAGTTGGAGGACTTGTTGTTGATGTTCGATGTGATGTTCCACTGCCTGAACCTTAGAATTTTCTCTTAAATATGATGTGATGGATGGTGGTTGATACCCATAAAGTGCCATAAATGGGGTCATTTTTGTTGCTGTATGGAAGGAAGTGTTATACCACCATTCAGCCAGAGGCAACCATTTGACCCATTGTGTCTGTTTATCAGATACAAAGCAACGAAGATATCCTTCCAAACATTTGTTTACTATCTCAGTTTGCCCATCAGATTGAGGATGATAAGATGAGCTATGAGCTAACTGAGTACCAAGACAAGAAAATAATTTTGTCCAAAAATTTCCAGTGAAAATGGGATCTCTGTCACTTACAATAATCTTTGGGTTTCCATGTAGCTTTTGAATTGTTTCCATAAATGCAGTAGAAACTGTACTGGCTTTAAATGGATGTGATAATGCACAAAAGTGTGCATACTTGGTAAGTCTGTCAACTACCACCATGATGACACTCTTTCCCTCAGACTTGGGTAAACCTGTGATAAAATCCATTGAAACCTCCTCCCAACGTTGGCTTGGAATGGATAAAGGTTGTAATAGAACCGGTGTCTTAATTGTTTCAACTTTATTTTGTTGGCAAACCAAACATTCTGCCACAAACTTTTGAATATCTGATTTAAGGCCATCCCAAAAAAATTCCTTCTTAACCCTGTGGTAAGTTTTTAAAAATCCTGAGTGCCCTCCTAAGGGAGAAGTGTGCAATTCCATAAGAATCTTTTGTTTTAGCTGGGAATTCTTACAGAGGTATAAGCGATCTTTGTACCATAACGAATCATTTTTCCAGCTAAATGTATCAGACGTACTGGAATCTTGTTGTAACTTTCGAATAAGTGCCCACACTTCTTCGTCATTCTTCCATTCCTCCCTTGCTTCATTTATCCAATCTGGTTGGATAATAGAAATGGCGCACAACAATGCTTCCACATCCTCATCCTTTCTTGAGAGTGCATCTGCCACCACATTTTGCTTCCCTTTTTTGTAGATGATTTCAAAGTCATAACCCAACATCTTTGTGACCCACTTTTGTTGCTCTTCAGAGGATAATCTTTGTTCTAAAAAGTATTTAAGGCTATCATGATCTGTTTTTACCTTGAAGTGTCTTCCCATTAGGTAGGGTCGCCATTTCTTAAGTGCATGGAGTATTGCCAACATTTCCTTCTCATAAATAGCTTTGCTTAAAAACTTTCCCTTGATTGGACGACTTTCAAAAGCAATGGGTCTTTCATCTTGCATTAGAACACACCAATTCCATTTCCTGAAGCATCACATTCCACAATAAAGGTTTTTGTGAAGTCCGGTGTAGCTAAGACCGGTGCTTGGCACATTGCCTCTTTAAGATGTTCAAAGGCCTTTGTTGCTTCCGGAGTCCATGAAAATGCATCTTTCTTCAATAATGTTGTTAGAGGTGCTGCTATTCTCCCATAATTCTTAACAAACTTGCGATAATACCCTGTCAACCCAAGAAATCCTCGCAGATGCTTTATGGATGTGGGGATTTTCCATTCCTTAATGGCTTTAATTTTGCTAGGGTCTACCTTAACTCCTTCATGAGATACAATATGACCCAGATATTCCACCTCCTGGACTCCAAAGAAACATTTGGATCTTTTTGCATATAATTGTTTCTCCTCCAATAGTTGTAGCACCCTGTCAACATGTTCAACATGATCCTTCCAAGACTTTTTGTAGATTAGTATATCATCAAAAAATACTAACACAAATTTTCTAAGGAATGGTTTGAAAATTGAATTCATCAAACCTTGAAATGTTGAAGGTGCATTGGTAAGGCCAAAAGGCATGACCAAAAATTCATAATGACCCTCATGAGTTCTAAATGCTGTTTTGGAATGTCTTCAGTCTTCATTCTGATTTGATGATATCCTGAACGAAGATCCAACTTGGTGAAGTAAATTGATCCATGCAATTCATCCAGTAATTCATCAATGACAGGAATGGGGAACTTATCTTTAATAGTGAGCTTGTTGAGCTCCCTATAATCTGGACACATGCGCCATGATCCATCCTTCTTGTGCACCAATACTACTGGAGCGGAGAAAGAACTTTGACTCGGTTGAATTATACCAGCCTCTAGCATTTCTGCAACCATACGTTCAATTTCACTCTTTTGGACATAGGGATATCTGTACGCCCTGATGTTTGGAGGAACACTTCCTGGAATCAGATGAATAGCATGATCATGATCACGCATAGGTGGGAGACCTTTGGGAGTCTCAAATACCTTGGAATGATTGTCCAAGACTTTTTGGAGATCTGGAGAAATAGATGATTCTGATGTGGAAACATCTAGCGAACATAATTGTGCAATTACACCTCTTTGCTCCTTTTTTAGAAGCTTTGTCATACCATTAGAGCTGATTATCTTTCCTGGTTTCCCTGCAATACCCCTTAATTCAACTTCCTTTCCTTCCATGGAAAATTTGATGAAAAGTTCTTGAAAATTAAAAGCTATTGTACCCAAGGATTGTAGCCATTGGACTCCTAGTACAACATCAGCACCTCCCATTGGAATGGAAAGCATTGGGCTAGTCAATACATATTCTCCCATGGATAGCTTGATATTATGGCACTTTCCAGAGCAATTTATTGTTCCTCCATTTGCAATCATCACTTGACACTCTGGTGCTGGATATAGGAAGCAATTCAATTCTTTTGCTACCTTACAATGAATAAAATTGTGGGTGCTTCCTGAATCAATCAACACTATTACCTTTTTCTTCTTGATTTGTCCTTCTATCTTGATGGTTTGAGGAGTGGTAATTCCTGCCAATGCATTACAAGATATGGTCGGATTTATTTGTTCTTCATCTAGGCTTTGTTCCTGGAGTATATCCTCTTCTTTTGACCTTTCTTGCTCCTTTTCTTCTTCCTCTTCACAATCTATGTAGAATAATTTCTTCTCAGCACACTTATGACCTTTAGTGTATTTGCTATCACAACTGTAACAAAGCCCTTTTGCTCTTTTTTCTTCCAATTGTTGTGGTGTCAACCTTATAGGTTGTGGAAGACTAGGGGCAACAACACTTCCGTCTTTATAGTTGTGAGTGGTATGCTTCCTGGTTGCCATAATTTTGCTTTCCATTTTTCTTGCTAACCTGAATGCCTTCTCTAATGAATCAGGTTCCCAAAGGCGAACATCATGTTGGATATTATCCTTTAAAGACCCTATGAACACATCAATCCTATGCTCCTCTGGAATATCTTTTACCCTTATGTTCAATTTTTGGAACTCCTCAATGTGCTCCATTATTGAACCCTTTTGTTTGAGACTTATCAATTGGCTAAAAAAAGTGTTGCTTTTTGTATCTTCATAATGTGCTATCAATTCTTCCGTAAAAATTGCCCAAGTGATAAATTGTTTATGAGAGCAAAGCCATTGATACCATACAAACTGATTTGGTTCCAAATATAAAGTTGCCATACGTACCTTTTGTGTGTTTTGCACATTATTAGAGTCTATGGAATCATGATTAACATTTCTTTTGTTCTCATCATGAGTTTCCTTTACTACCCTTTCACCATTAGTGACCCTTTCTTGTAGTAAATTCTTCAATTCTTCCATGTCTATCTTCAAGTCTATCTTCAAATCGTCCATCTTAGCTTCTACACCTTTCTTTAAACAATCCATCTTAGCTTCTACATCTTTCTTTAAACCATCCATCTTAGATTCTGTTCCTTTTTGTGCAAGTGATACTTGTTGCACTTGGTCTCGTAATTTTGCTATATCATGTTGCATTTCTTCCCCTTCTTCATAAGTCATGCTAGAGCTTTCAGGTTGCTTACTAGGTGTTTGCATTTTCTTTCTTTGGGGCATCAATTACTAATAATAATGCTTTACTATGCCCTTTGAATTCCTTCAAACAAAGCTTACGCAAAAATTTTAAAAAAACTACACACCTTTTTTCACTTTGTAGAAGCCTGATATTGAATCTGATGTATCTCTGTAATTTCGAATTATCCAGTTCTGAAATTGTGATCTGTAGTAGTCTTTTGTGTCCTCTTTCCAATGCCACTAGTCTGATCCAAATTGGATTCTCCAAGAAAGAGTTATGCACAATCTCCCGCAGTGACCTGATTGTAGATAGTTCAGTAGAGTGAACTTGTATGGAGTGCCACGTGTCACTGTTTTTACCTTTTACTATGAAAAATATATACAAGAAAACTAAAGTCCGTCCTCTTTCTGTACCTTCTTACGAAATTTCAATCTGATGCTCAGAAAGAAAGTTATGACGATTTTCCCCAGGTCACCTGTTTGGAATGTAATTCAGGAGTCTGCAAAAAGACCAACTTCCTCAGATCATATCTCCGCAAATATAGCGCAAAAATATCTGAAATTTGGACCCAAGGTTCAAAGCGATTTCTTCTCAAATGGGTTTTTTTTGCGACTTTTGAAACGTCACAGAAAAAAATTATAGCGAAAATTCCACGATGACCTGTTTGGAGCAGCGAAACCCTAGAATCCAAAGCTCTGATACCAAATGTTATGAAATCAGCTCAAGAAAAGATAGAAAAGATAGATCAACGCCTTAGAATTCAGCCTCTTCGAGGGGGCAACCTCCTTTATATTACATAAATGAACAATTCTTCGATGATACAAATGACAAAACCTCCTTTCTATATATAGGAGTCTAAGGAGTCACAATATAATCCAGCCGACCTAACAATAATAATATAAAGCCACAAAAATAACAATAGAGGGATTCTATGGGGCACAATAATAACAATATGGGGGAAATAGGGGCACAACAATATTAATAAGGGGTATAACTGCAATAGTAATGGGGTAATCACTAGTATTATGGGGACCCAACACCTCCTCTCCTCACATGTGCGCTTTACTTTATAAACACTCTCCCCTCAATCCTCCATTTCATTTATGCACATGAAGTTATCAGAGCGCCTCCCAAGTCGATGACCTTGTGACCACTAGGTACGTTCCATTTCAATTTCCTCACAATCATTATTTCCATTAATTTTTCCCACCTGACCGCCCTCCTCATAGTCAACACTACATATTCCCTCGAAAGTCTCTTAGCGGTTCCCAAATGCTGCAGGGGGTCACATAAAACCCTCACTAGCATTCCACCTTTCTCCTAACCTTGTTGTCCAACCAATTTTCCCACTATATGGCTCCACCCCCATCATTGCAAAGCCCTATCGTCTTTATGGTCTTAAGGCCCTCCTTGTTCAAACCCTTGTCCTCCAATTTCCTACAGTCCATTTCCTCACTTGCCTTATCTTTTTAATGGCACATCCAAAAATCACCTCTAACTTCCCTTCCTTTTGCAATACCTTCCTCAATGCACTAATACCAAACCTTGGCTCACACAAGTAATATGATTCCCTTTAACCAGTGTGCTCAAAGTCCAAGTGTTTGGAGTTAAACGTCTATGGGTGGAAACCCTTGCAAGCTTGCCCTACTCTTCCAACACAATTTAAACAAAGTCAATGATTTCAACACCTTGTTTCATATCGCAATCAGCATTGGGATGAATCATCGTAGCTTTCAACCAGCAACTAAATCACAACATGCATTCATCCCATCCTTTGTCTATAATTTCATAGTCACAAATCAAAAGGCGAGAAATCTTGTGACCATTATATGTTGCAACCACACAACTGATTTTTCCTTCCACAATCGCTTAGTCGTATGTCACATCAAAGAAGGACAACACAAGTTGTGATGTGCAACTTGCGACTACCCTTATTCCTAAAATCATTCAGATTACTACTCAGTTTCATAGCCACACCAATGTGCTACTAAAGCTAGTCCCCTTTACGAGCTGTCTGACAAAGAAACCTTGCAACCAATTTGTTTTGAGTTTTGTGTGACCTTCCTCACAATTTGAAATTGTGACCTTTTCCCATGACCTAATGCATTGAAGTGATCATTTCATTTTTATCTTGTAATATTTTATCTGTGGTTAGTGTTCTTTATTCATGTTAACCTCACTTTCATGGGGTCACATCTTTGAAATTCTTGGTGACATTGATCTAGATTGCATCAATATTTCATCCATCTTCAAAGAGATGGCATCACCAGTGGTAAAGGGTTCTCGTAGCGTTTCGGGCATGATTTCAGCTAGATTAGAGAGGAGCATAGAGGGTGTGATGGATAACCCACCTACTCTGCCAATTTATGGGGAAGAAACCTGTAATACTAATAAGAAGAAGAAGCTGACTTGGTGGAATATCTTTTCTAAGTTTTCCAACTAGAATATCCCTAGAGATAGAGAATATTTCAAGGTTTACATCAATATTAAAATATCTTGGTTGCATAAGGTAGTTGCACACCCATCATTATTCCCATGTGCAAAAACTATTGCATGGATATTACAATGTGCAAATGTCAGAAATGGGCCATCGAAATGCATGATGAAGATATTTTAGCCTTTTTGGTTGCTTCCAATATTTCTAGCTACTACAAGATGTCTGAGCGAAGAAGAAACTTTCAACACTAGATGGCTACCAATTTCAATCAAACCGCCAAATATACCAAATACATATTGAAGTCATGGTGGTAGGAACCCACCAAGTTTAGGGTTAAACCAAATCATATCTATGAGATGGAAGACCTGAGAAAGGTGTATTAGTTGATGGCTGCTATGATGAATATATTGTATAGGAGAGATGATATAAATACCTTCCTTGGATCATGGGTACCTTTGATGCACATTGTTTCCACTAAAGGTACCATCTTTAATTGTGTTAACATATTGGAAACTACGTTCAAGTCAAATATTCAGGTAGCCAAGGATCTAGAAAAGGGTAAAAAATCATAATTCTACATTGCTTCATATCTTCTCGATGCAGTTTGCACCAAATGCCAATTTGAAGGATGGAGTTTGAGATGGACCCCAGAGGTACTAGAACCAATACATATCTACTACAAGTGCTTTTGGAACCTAGGTTACAAGGCTTCATTTGAAACTACCTCGGAATATTTTATTGCTCCTTTATATCAAGCACTCTTTGGTCATGATCCACCTTGTATGTTAGAGCGAGCTCAGAATACCCTCATCGAGGTGCAAATTGCCTCCCTATTAGGGAAGAAATTTATATCATGGTTATTGGTGCAAACAAGCCTCCTCATGCTCTCCTGGCATTAGAAACTAATATAGTGCTCTTGCAATAGGTCTGTTACTAGTTGGCTACTGGATTAGCCAAAACATTATCAAAGGGAGAAAAGGGACCTTGGCCTGTATTTCATTTAACAATTGGATCATATTCTCTTGAAAAATTCAAAGAAGTCGAAGCCAAAGCTGAGGAAATAAAAGGTTTCCATTTCTTTGATCTCGGTATCCGGATGTATGACCTAAGGGGTAAAGAAATTGGCTTTGGATGGTGCTATAAACATGAGAAGAAAAACGAAGAGGACAAGGTCAAGAACTCTGATAATGGCTTTAGGGAATTGGGTAAAAATGAGCATCAAAAAGAACAACAACAAGAATAAGAGTGGTTGGATGATGAGGACAAGGAAGGCTCGAGCCTTGAGGACTATAAATCTTTACTTAAGAGGAATAAAGAACAACAAAACAAGAATGGAAAATCGAAGATGTAGAAGGGTGTCCAGCCAAAAAACCCAAAGGATCAACAACAAGAATATGAAGAAGGGGAAAGTATAGAAGAAATTAATGCAACAACAACTAGAAGAAAACAAGAGATGAAGAGGAAAATAGAGGAAGAGTGGCGTAAACAAACATAAGAATATGGGGAGTTTCAGATGAAGCAACAAGATGGTGAAAGGAGAGAGAACCTAAAAGAGGAAGAATAGCTTAGGAAGGAGGAGGAAGAGGGAGGAAGTGGAAAACCGCCAACTTACAGATGACAAAGTGGGGATTGGACATGGAGTCATGAAGAAAAGGAAGGGATGCATTTACACAGAGGAATACAAGATGACACAAAAGGAAAAATAAAGGAGAGATAATGCTCACTTCGCATGGGAAAGAGAGAGGTCATTGGAAAACCTTTGTGAATTTGCTTTGATTCTTAGCTCAATTGTTCATAATGGTCATATTCTCTATCATTAGGTGATCAAAATTTATGTTGGTTGGAAAGTGTAGTGGTGGGGCATGCTACAACTAAATGGGATAAAATTGGAGTTAAATTATCAAGTTTGTATCCTGGAGCTGGTGCTCTATGACCTTGATCTTGTACTCTGTGACTCTGGGTAGCAATCCCTTTGAATGTGCTTGAGACCATGTTTGCCTAAGCCTATGTGGGTTGTATGTAGTTCAACGATTGAATAAACCATTGGTGTAAATTTCCCTAGTGCAAACAAATTCCTCAAACCCTAGATCTCGCTCAAGGGTGTCAATTGTAAGAAGGTTGCACTGTATCTATCCTATGGTTGGGAGGAGAGTGGAAATCCCTCTGTTTTGTTAGATATTTTTGGAAGAGAACTATGTAATGGATTTTCCATCCATCCAATGTTTCAGATGGTTACTCCATCCATCATCAAGGACCAAAGAGTTTATGTGAGTAAATGAGTGTTGAAGAACCTATTTATAGTATATTAGGAAATAAGTATCCGTTGGGTCAAGGTCAAATTCATAAAAATTAATAAAATGAATTAATAAGAAAAAAAATTATTTAATAAGTTAATTAATTAACAATTGACAAAATCTACAAACTGAAAATATAAATTAAGAGCTAATTAAAATTAAAAATTGGAATTAATCAATGATTAAATTATTAATAATTAACTAATTTCTACTAATTTTTAATAAATTAAGAGATGTTAATAAAATAATATCCATTAGTAGAAATTAAGAATTATGAATTATAGTTATAATAATTAAATTGAAGAATGTAACAAGAATCAGAATTAAAAAAAGATTGCGAATTAGTTGCAATTTAAAATAACAATAAGAATTATTTAAGTTAAATTAAAAGAATAATAATTAGTTAAATTAAATTAAAAGAATAAGAATTAAATTAAATCAATTTAAAAATTAAGATTAATAAAATAATACTATCATATAAGAATAGTCAAATAAACACCATTTCAATTTAAAAATTAATTTTCAAAATAAATTAAATTAAGGATTACAAAAAATAATAATAATAAATAATAAATGCAATTTATATTAATAAAAATAAAGGTTTTAGGTAATAATTAATAGTGGATTGAGAATATAAATTAAAAGATTAAATAAATAATTTAGTAAAAATGTGAAATAATAATCATGAAATTAAGAAATAAAGAAGACCTAATTTTAAATTTTAAATTTAAGAATAATTGATTTAAAGTCAACCATAAATAATTGAAATTAGTAATAAATCAAATAAGTTATAAAGTTCATAATTATAAGATATGAATTAAAAACAATTGAAACAAATTTAACAAATATTTCATGAAAAATTAATTGAAAATAAGAGAAATATTGAAATTGATATAAAGTTCATTATTATAAGATATGAATTAAAAACAATTGAAACAAATTCAACAAGTATCTCATGAAAAAATAATTGAAAATAGGAAAAATATTGAAATGGATATAAAGTTCATAATTATAAGATATGAATTAAAAACAATGGAAACAAATTCAACAAGTATTTTATGAAAAAATAATTGAAAATAGGAGAAATATTGAAATTGATATATGGAGATAAAATTTATGGGAATTTTATTTATTTATATATTTATTTTTAATTATATAATTAAGGACTCAATGGGAGAGATAGTGGAGGATGGTTTCTAGGATTAGTTGAACTTGTCATTCACCTAATTATATCTCCCGATATCAATTTCAATATTTCTCTATTTTTAGTTAATCTTTCATTAGATCTTTGTTGGATTTGTTTCAATTGTTTTTAATTCTTATCTTTATAATTATAAACTTTGTAGTTTATTTAATTTATTATTAATTTTAATTATTTCTTGTTAATTTTAAATCAATTATTGAAATTCTTGTATTTATAATTATAAATTTTGTAGTTTATTCGATTTATTATTAATTTCAATTATTTCTTGTTGATTTTAAATCAAGTATTTTTCAATTTAAAATTGAGTCTTATTTTCTTCGACTTCTATTATTTTTTTCTCCCATATTTTAATTTCATGATTATTATTTCAAAATTTTATTAATCCTTTATTAGATATTTTAATTTATATTCTCAATTTATTATTAATTCTTACTTAAAACTTATATTCTTATTAATATAAATTCTATTTGTTATTTATTTTCCCCTTTTTAATCTTTAATTTATTTATTTTTCAACATTAATTTTCAAATTGAAATAAAGTTTATTTAACTAATTTTTATGTGAGATTATTATTTTATTAACCCTAATTTTAAAATAATTCTTAATTTAATTCTTATTCTTGTTACATTCCTTAATTTAGTTATTACTACTCTAATTCATATTTGTCATCAATTCTTAATTTATACTAATAGATATTATTTTATTAATATCTTTTAATTTATTACAAATTAGTTAATTGTTTATAATTTAATCATTGATTAATTCCTAATTTTAGTTTTACTTAACTTTAAATATATTTTTTCAATTTGTAAATTTGGCCAATTTTTTCAATTTGTAAATTTGGCCAATTTTAATAAATTAACTTATTAAAGACCTTTTTCTCTTATCAATTCATTTTAATATTTTTATGAAATTGAACTTGACCTAATAGATACTTAATCCTTATTATCTTATAAATATGTTGTTCGTATTATCTTATAAATGGGATCTTCAACACTCGTTTATTCATATCAATGGGATCTTCAACACTCATTTATTCATATCAGCTCTTTGGTCCCTGATGATGGATGGACTAACCATCCAAAACGTTGGACAGATCGAAAATCCATTACGCAATTATCTTTGAGAAATATCTAAAAATATGGAAAACTTTGAATTCCTCCAATCACTTATATCCATCCATTTGTCAAACATCTTAGACTAATTTAGAAAAGTATTTTTTCTTTTGCAGGTTAGGCTACATGTTATGCCATGCCACATTGTACTTATGAGTCATGTTAAATCCTATGTCATATATGTATAAATACTCAATTTAATATATAATCATGTTTGACCAGCTAATTGCCATATTTGGGTGATTATGATTTATTTGAGCTATTTGGAACCAATATTACTATTATTTCTCAGGTTTCCTGATATGATCCTAATTAGTGGTATGATATCACTCAAGATTGATATATGATTTCATGAGTCTTTGTCACCATTATATGTTTATAAGTTTAGGAATCTCACTGCCATAACCATAATGGTGGGTTACCTCATCAAGAGTGCAATTTATTTTCTGGGTGCATGGAATAACCCTATCTTAGCAAGATTTTTAGATATCTATATAATCATGTTGTATGTGCTGTTTTAGATTCCTACATGGTGATGGTTTAACTTATGGATCTATGTGTTTATTGATATTCTCGTGATTTATAGAGTTACATGAATATGCATTGTTGTATAATATGCTTCATCTAACATGTTATACACTATTAATGAAGGAATAAGTATTCACGTGTAATTGCAATGAGATGCTTTGTATGAATATTCTCATAGTATGAGGGACTTGCAGATCCCTATAGTTGCTAATGTGTTTCCTAATTCGCAAAGATTTTAAATGATTATGTATGAATGTCTAATGAACCCAACTAAGATTCTATGGTATGTTAAATTACATGGTTGGATGCTATAACTAACATGGAATCTCTATTTTCTAGAATTAATGTATTTCTACTATTAAAGTGTAGTGTAGGGCACGCTGAGAGTTAACATATGTTTCTATTGCACATGATTGATTGTTGGTTTTCTTTATTTATGGACTAATAATGATATAATGCATAATCTATCAGGGAATCTGATAGTTATAGTTCATATCCTTTCTACAAAATGATCTAGTGTTGTTAGCCATGGATTGGCTCATCATAATGTCAGTTAATAGGTAGATTCACATCTATGTGAGCGTATTATATGTATGGTTAGAACTCGGAATTGGTTGTGCTTGATACAAGGATGCACCACTATGAAAATGGATGTTCTGGGAAAATCCAAGTTCCTAGGAGAACTTTGGCCGACACCGTAAAGTGTTGGATAAAACCTTAAAATTATTTTAGTTTTGAATAAGGAAGAAATTTTCCATGTATAAGAAAGTATCTAGGTGGATTTCAGTCATCTGAACTTGTCTTGGAGTCTAGACATCTGAGAGAATGCTTGTGGTGAAATATCATGGTGAAATTGGATTTCAGATGAATCTAGATACATTGACAAAAGGGCTATGTTGAGGCCTATCTAGGGTGGAGCCCAATTTGGGAAAAATCTCATGAGCCTTGGATGAGCAGCCAAAGATGGATTTCCTAGGTGGTGCCCAATTTGGGGTAATCCTTGAAGTGGCTCAGATAAGTGGTCCAAGGCTGGATATTTAAGATGGAAGAAATATGTTTGGGTACAAATTCACCAAATGCATCACATTATTAGATGTTTTTGGGTGATCTGAATATATCATGAATCCAAATCAATTGTTTGCCTAAGCATATGTGGGTTGTATGAAGTTCAATGATTGAATGAACCATTGGTGTAAGTAACAAATATAATTTATATTAATAAGAATATTGGTTTTAAGTAAGAATTAATAATGAATTTAGAATATAAATTAAAAGATTCAATAAAGAATTAATAAAATTTTGAAATAATAATCATGAAATTAAGAATAGGTGAAGAAAAAAATAGAAGAAAAAAAGACTCAATTTTAAATTGAAAAATAATTTATTTAAAATAAATAAAAAATAATTGAAATTAGTAATAAATCAAATAAACTATAGAGTTCACAATTATAAGGATATGAACTAAAAACAATTGAAACAAATTCAACAAAGATCCCATGAAAGATTAATTTAAAATAGGAGAAATATTGAAATTGATATTTAGCCATAAACTTTATGGGAATTTTATTTATGTATGTATTTATTTTTAATAATATGATTCGAGACTCAATGGGAGTCATGGTGGATGATGGGATAACACGATTGGCTAAGCCTGTATCCATTCTCTATTTTAAAATTATTAGGTTCTTCTCAATTTCAAGTGCTTCTCAAATAATTTGAGAGTTTTAAAAAGGAACAGAGGGTAGGATTTTTACTGATCAAAGAAAATTAAATGTTTGGACTTAAAAGAGTGTTAAAAAATGACCGATTTTGATAGATGATTGTGGTTGGTATCAAATATATGTTCTTTGACGTGAAATTTGAAAAGATTATCTGTTTGACCAATAAAGGATTTCTTGCATGAACAAGGAATTTGATAGACCCCTCATCCTTGCATGGGGTGAGATTCTCTTTGGCCTATGATAATAATTGCTTGAGGGTTTTATGAGGCTTGAATATTGTTTTAATCTTCTTCTTGGCCAAGACATTTGCTATAATATTTGTGGTTCCTTTAATGTATGGAAGCATAATTGGCCACAAAAAGGAGAAATATTAGGATTGGGGGATTTTTGTTCTTTTTTACAACTCTCGAATTATTCGAGAAGCCCTTGAAATCGAGAATAACCCTAATAATTTTAATAGAAAGGATAGATACAGGATTAGCCAATCCTGGAAGCTTGTCATCCACCATCTCTCCTATTAAATTTTGAATCATATAATTAAAAATAAATAAATACATAAATAAAATTTCCATAAATTTTATTTCCAAATATCAATTTCAATATTTCTTCTATTTTCAATTAATCTTTCATAAGATGCTCATTAAATTTTCTTCAATTGTTTTTAATTATTTTTTTTTTTCTATGTTAAGACTAAACTAAGTACCCACGGGGAATTGAACCGGTGACCTATCGCAAGGAGTGCCTTAACAGCGCACCCATTCACCGTCAATCCAAAGCCCCGTGGGCCAATTGTTTTTAATTATTATCTTTATAATCTTATCTTTATAATTATAAACTTTATAATTTATTTAATGTATTATTAATTTCAATTATTTTTATTGAATTTAACTCAATTATTTTTCAATATAAAATTTGATCTTCTTTTCTTCTTCTATTTTCTTCCCCTCTTATATCTAATTCATGATTTTTATTTCAAAATTTTATTAATTCTTACCAGATTTTTTAATCTATATTTTCAATTTATTATTAATTCTTACTTAAAGTCTATATTATTATTAATATAAATTATATTTATTATTTACTATTTCTTTATCCTTATTTTTTTAATCTTTAATTTAATTTTTTTTTCAACATTAATTTTCAAAGTGAAATAAAGTTTATTTAAATAATTCTTGTTCTTATTTTAAATTTCAACTAATTCATAATCTTATTTTAATTCGTATTCTTGTTACATTCCTAAGTTAATTATTACTACTCTAATTCATATTTCTCCTTAACTCTTAGTTTTTACTAATAAATGTTATTTTATTTTATTAATATCTCTTAATTTATTACAAATTAATTAATGGTCAATAATTTAATCATTTTCATTTTTAATTTTATTTAATTCATAATTTATATTTTCAATTTGTAGATTTGGTCAATTTTAAATTAATTAACTTATTAAAGACCATTTTCTCTTATCAATTTATTTTAATATTTTTTTATGAAATTGACCTTGACCCAACAGATACTTATTTCTTATTATCTTATAAATAGGCTTTTCTTATTCTCCTATCAATAGCCTCTTCAACACTTGTTTACATATCAACTCTTTGGTCCTTGATAATGGATGGAGCAACCATCTGAGACATTGGATGGATCGAAATCCATTACACAGTTCTGTTCCATAAATGTCTAAAAATATGAAAACTATGAAATCCTCCAATCACTTATATCCCTACATTTGTCAAACATAACAGACTAATTTATAAAAATATTCTTGATTTTGCAAGTTAGGCTACACGTTATGTTATGCAAGTGAATTTTTGCGAGTAAGGAAAAATTCCACCTTGGATAACTTATATGATCGAGATGATGATTTCATTAAATTCCTCTTTTCGAGAGGACCAAAATTGACCTAAATATCACCCTATTTGGTCAAGCGGAAGTTGATTTATGAATTATTTTATTCATTCATGTATAATGGAATGGGTTGGCCCTAAGCACATGTGAAATTGGTTAGGTCAACCTCAAGCTCATTTACACATATTGATCAAGCCATCTTCTATTCTTCTCTTTTTTCATGGTTTGCATAGGTTTGATGAAAGGAGTTCGCGCAAGGGTCTAAAATCATAGGTGTGAAGCTTGCATGGATCTAGGGTTTTTTTTCCTTAGAGGCAGGCATGTAACTAGGTATTTTCTTCCCTAAAAGCTGGAACCTAATGGCTTTGAGAGCATCCAGGAAGCCTTAGATGTTGGCACAGAAGCCTGAGGGAGCATTCAGGGTTTCAAAAGTAGATCTGAAGGTGTTAATCCTCAGACGCACACATAGAGTGGTCAAGGGTGTGTTTGAGTAGTCCCAGACACTCATACAAAGGATTGAAGGGAGCATCCAGGGTTTTAAAGGCATATCAGATAATATTAGTCCCCAGACAGCTGCACAGAGTGCTCTAGAGAGTTTCGAGGAAGTCCCATACACATGCACAGTAACTGGAAGAGAGCGTCTAGGGGTTTGGAGCTTATCTGATTGGGTTTGACCTTAGAATCATGCATATCTTCTTTCTAAGAGCGTCTGGGCAGACACAAATGCCCTCACATAGTGTCCGAGGGAGCGTCCGAGAGTTTCAGATGCATGTACCCAGTATTTTTGGGAGCATCCTAGATTTTGATCTAGAGTTTGACAGTTACCTTTAGTTGGCTTCAGTGATCTAATGGATCAAAGGTTTCTCTCTATTGTTATGCAGATCTGTAGATCTGTTCTGTAAATATCCACTGTGAGTTTATGTATTGGGCTCATTGTACTCTTTGCTAATTTTTTTTTATGACAATCTATTAAAGAAGAAGATTTGAAAGGTTTTCCCCTTGTGAGGTTTTTCCCTGGTCTTGGACCAATTTGTTGCCTCTTACAGTTGCATTGTTGTCTTCTTTATCATTGCATATATTGTTCCATCTTTAGTTACAGTTTATGATTGGTTACATTGCTAATAATTTGATGCACTTTTAATGAAGAAGTAAATTGGGCTAAAGTAATTGATACAACATAGAACAATCTAAAAAATTAACATGGTATGAGAGTTGAGGTGAAGGACAAGCCCAAAATAAGACAAGCATTGAATCCGCCATCATTAGAAAGAAGATTGCCTAGTCAAGGTCAAGAGTTCTTTCTCTACCTTCAAGGAGCATGAAAAGTTGGGTGATGCATCATACTTTTGTTGGAAATAATATTGAGAGGGGGAGTGAATCAGTATTATTAGATCAATAATTTAATTTTCAAAACTGATTTGTATACGCTACTTTAGCTTAGTGAACTAGCATGTATACACAATTATACTTAATGCAACCAGCGTATATACAAAAATCTTTTGATTATTCATGCATTGAACTTTAACCAGTATGTCAGGAATTCATTAGATAGTGTAGTAAAAACAGAATAAAGAATCACACATAAGCAACACACAAGAACACCAAGATATAAGGTGGAAACCCAATGTGGGTGAAAACCACCTGCTGCTGTTGTCTCTGTCTTCTTTTAATAATAAGAAAAATCAGTTTACAATTTTTATACTGGTGCGGTCTTATAGCAGTACGCAGGCTTCTACTTACAGAAGGCTACAACCTTCTCTCATTCTCCAACTTCTACTGGAAGGGAGATACAACTCCCTAGCTCCTATACTAGCTGTTATGTTTTCTTAATACATAGGCATTGACCTACAAAAGGCTACGACCTTCTCTTTTTTTATTCCAGGGACCACGTTTCATAAATTTTCAGACTGGATCCATTAACAACATCATAAGTGTAATTCAATCATCAAATATGTCTGCATTAGCCAATCACCTTTTGAACCAACCACAACCAAATCAATCAATCACTTTGACAACCCATCAATCTGATCATTCAGAATACTGTCACCAAAATACAGTAACCAGAACCCAAATCTCTGCAACAACAAACAACAACAACAGCAACTAAAACATATTTTATAAGGTATACACTACTTTCATGTGCTGAACCTGATGTATATGCACTTTCCTCAAATCCAACCAGCGTATACATCTGAGAATATTAATTCATAATTCTTCAGCTATACCAAACTTCAGTTATACCCAGATCATATCATTTACAGAATAATATTTGCGTCAGTATTCAGATCTAAAATATTCATGAGAAAAAACACACAATGATAGTTCATTTTACGCCTTAAGATCTCGATCCATCATTAGATCTTATCCTCCATCAACCACTAAGGTTCCTCCTTGGTTCAGATCCAGCAATGCACCATAACCCAATAACTTGCATATTAGATCTCACACTTCATCAGATATTCAATGCTTGTGTATCTTGGCCTAATGATCTTCTCCTCCCTTTATAGTTTTAGGCATTTCTCAATACCATGGACCAAAACCACTTAGGACGAATACCTTGGATCAAATACCTAGGGTCAATACCTCGGACCAAATACTTTAGACCAAAACTTAGTTTTCCAAGGTATACACGCTTTTATTTCTATGAAAGTGCATGTGTACGTTATACGCTCCTTTTGTTCTGTTAACCTGCGTGTATATGCGGCTTGGTCAATGGTGAACCTGCATATACCTCTCTTTCTTCATTATGTGAAGACTGATATGTAATTATTTGCTATTTTCCTGCTATACTCTGATTCCTTGAAGCTGCCCTACATTGCATTCTATCACATTTGATATCTCTTTTGTAGATTCATCTAGTTACCATATACAAGTGAATTGTTCTGCTACAAGTGGGTTGCCATCAAGTACAACATATACATCATAATTCCAACAATCTCCCCCTTTGGACTTGATGGCAACAACAACTACACCAAGTCACTCTCCCCCTTTGACATCAAGGGAAAAGGGTGATGCTCCCCCTGAGTGCATGTTGAATTCTCTGATATGTTGAAGTGTGCTGATTGAGCTTCCATGATCCAGTCCATGCTCCCCATGAGCATAAGCAATGTCTGCAAAAAGGTGTTCTAAAAGAAGAACATGACTCTATACATACATCACAAATGACTTTCCTATCACCAAAGACTCATACATACATCCATCTCCCAACCAAGTGGGGATATACGAAATTGGACTCATCCACCCAACTAAGTGGGGATATACCAATTGTTTATACATGTCAAAACAAAACATTACATCATCCATCCCATGCATAGTGGGGTTACAAATTAGGTCTTCTAATGACCTTTACATTAAAAGATGTACATGACATATATTACAGAGACCAAATATATTAAACCAGAGCATGATAGTCATCAACAACTATCATATGATCTGTACCATCAGTAGCATCTATCAATCAGCATCCAGATCAGCAACCATGTTCTCCCCCTAAACCTGTTCCACCTGTACCAAGATCAACCATGTGAATCTATACCAAGATCTTCTAAGATAATGCCAACAATGCATTATTAGAAGCATATGCTCCCCTTGAACTTGTGCCAGATGTTCACGTTCAGATCTGATCATTTCATATATTAGAAGAGTTATCAAGGCATCATCATCAATAAGATATACATCAAGTTATCAATAACTTATGAGAGCCAACATATTTCCACATGTCATCAATAGATTGTAACCATCATCAAGCAGAGTAGATAATTCATCGAACCATATCAGACCCCTTTCTTCTTGAGTCTTGCCCACTGCTTTTCTTCAAACCAACATATATGCGACTATACCCATAGAAACCAGCGTATGTACGTGACTACGCTTCATGAAACTTGTGTATAACCACCTTTCTCTGAAGAAGATATGATTTAACAGCAGGATGATGCAGCAATTACTCCCAGCTTTTGTCTGAGATATTCAAATGTCTCTCTGGGCAGTGGTTTAGTGAATATATTAGCAACCTGTTCTTTGGAGGGAACATACTCCAATTTGACCTTTTGTTCAAGCACTTGTTCACGTAGAAAATGATATTTGATGGGTATGTGCTTGGTCTTGGAGTGCATGACTGGATTCTTTGAAATACTGATGGCACTTGTATTATCACATAGAATGGAGATGGGTGGAGTACATGTGATCTGAATGTCTTGCAAGGTTTGCATCATCCAAAGTAGTTGTGTGCAGCAAGATGCAACAGCCATGTATTCTGCTTTAGCTGTAGATAATGCAATTGAACTTTGTTTCTTGCTGAACCAAGACACTAACTTGGAACCCATATAGAATGCACCACCACTAGTGCTTTTTCTGTCATCAACACTTCCTGCCCAATCTGCATCTGTATATGCATGAAGTGTAAGATCTGTATCTCTAGGATACCATAAAACAAAGTTTTGTGTTCCTTGAAGATATTTGAAAATCCTTTTGACTTCCTGAAGGCGTGATTCCTTTGGATTTTATTGGAATCTTCCAACTATTCCCACTGCATGCATGATGTCCAGTCGAGTCCCTGTTAGATAAAGCAAACTACAAATCATGGATCTGTAAGTTGGTTGATGTACTGCTGCTGATTCATCATTTGAGCTAAGACTGCATCCTGTTACCATTGGGGTACATACTGGTTTAGAATCTTCCATGTCGTACTTTTTCAGGATCTGTTTGAGATATTTGGTTTGTGAGAGAAAAATACCATCTTTATTTTGTTAAACTTGTAGACTAAGAAAATAGGTAACCTCACCAAGCAAGGACATTTCAAATTCTTGCTGCATTACTAAAGCAAAATTCTGACTCATGGATTCTTCATTGCTACCAAAAATGATATCATCAACATACACAACAATTATTAGCAATTTATCAGTGTCCATCTTTGTATATAGATTGCTATCTGTTGACCCCTTTGAAAAACCTTGTTGGTGGAGATATTTGTCAAGACAGTAATACCAGGCCCTTGGAGCCTGTTTTAGACCATAGAGAGCCTTTCTGAGTTTGCATACAAGTTTTGCATCATTTCCAAGAATGAATCCTTCTGGTTGTTCAATATAGACTTCTTCTTCTAGGTCTCCATTAAGAAAGGAAGATTTTACATCCATTCAGTATACTTTGAATTTCTGAAAACGAGAAAGAGCAAGAAACATTCTTATGGCTTCAATTCTAGCAACATGTGCAAATTTTTTTCAAAATCTATACCTTATTATTGAGCATATCCTTTCCAAACGAGTTTGGCCTTGTTTCTGATAACTTCTCCATTTTTGTTCAGCTTGTTTTTGAATATCCATTTGGTTCCTATGATATTCTTATCATGAGGTCTAGGAACCAATTCCCAAGTATTATTCTTTTCAATTTGCTCAAGTTCTTCATTCATGGCCTTGATCCAACATTCATCTCTGCATGCTTCATTTACATTTTGAGGTTCAGTGGAAGATAGTAATGCTAGATAGCTTGAGGCTTCGACAATGGTTCTTCTTGTCTGCACATCTACCCCCTTTTCCCCTAAAATTTGATTTTCTGGATGATTTTTCTGAACATACCTGGACAGAGTCTTTTCTTCTATCGTTATCTCTTCTTCTAGTGCTTCATTGGTTTCTTCTTCAGAATCAGTGTGATTTGATGTGGGAAAATGATCCTCATCTTCTTCATTTTTATAATCTTCAGTTTTTATCTGTTTTGGATTTTTGCATGCTTCATCAACCACAACATCAATAATTTCAATAATTTTCCCAAGTCTTTTATTATAGAATTTATATCCTTTACTTTGAGAAGAGTAGCCAAGAAGAATACCCTCATCTGCTTTGGGTTTAAAGTTACCAAGTTTTTCATCAGTCCTTTTGATGTAACATTTGCTTCCAAAAACTTTGAAGTATTTTATAGTAGGAGTCTTAGCATACCAAAGTTCATGTGGAGTTTGAGTGATGTTTACTCGAACATTTGCTTGGTTGAGAATAGTGATGGCGGCAAATGCAGCTTCACCCCAGAAGGTTGTAGGAGTTCTAGATTCATCTAGCATAGCACGAGCCATTTGTTGAACAGTTCTGTTCATCCTTTCTACCACTCCATTTTGCTGAGGAGTCCTTGCAGTGGAGAACTACCTTTTTATTCCATGTTGTTCACAAAAGTCAAAGAATTCATCTGAGGTAAATTCCCCTCCTTGATCAGATCTGAGGCATTTGATTTTGCGATCTGATTCATTTTCAACCAAAGCTTTGAAGGCTTTTAACTTTTCAAATGCTTCATCTTTATGCTTTAGAAGACCTATCCAACACATTCTGGAAAAATCATCAATGAACAATATAAAGTATTCTTCTCCACGAGGTGACTTTTTCCTTGATGGTCCACATAAATTAGTATGAACAAGTTCAAGAGGCTTACTAGCTAACCCTTCCTCTTCGATGAAATGAGATCTAGTTTGTTTACCGAATTTACATGATTTGCATATAGCATTTTCAGGAATGTTGATATCTAGAAGATCATGAACAGCCTGGAATCTGCATGCTTTTCTTATTTGAGAAAATCTTAGATGTCCCAATCTTCTGTGCCATAGCCAGTTTTCATCATTTTTGCTTAGATAGCATTGTTGTTGTCCTCCCTTGAGTATGTATAGGTTGTTTGGAGTTCTTGTACCTTTAATCACGGTTTCTCCTGTATCAAGCTCACAAACAACACATCCATTTGATCGAAACACTACTTCATTTCCTTGGTCACACATTTGACTCACACTCAACAGGTTATGCTTTAAGCCATCAACATACATAACATTCCCATATTTAACTTTTTCTTTCAAGAAAACAGAGCCTTTACCTTTTATGATAGCAGGAGTGTCATTTCCAAATGAGACACTATTTTCCTTTTCTAAGGCAGTATATGAGTGTAGTTTTTCTTTGTCACCTGTCATGTGTTTTGAGCATCCACTGTTGATGTACCACTGGTTTTCTTTTCCTTCTGCATGCAAGGCTATACCACATCTTTCTATTTGCAGTTCTTTCTTTCTCCATATTTTCAAATTTTGATCCCTTTGAGATATTTTCCGAAATCTACTCCTGCATTTAGATTCTTCATGGTCAAAGTTGTTACAGATTGAGCATTCTATTTCATTTTCAAGAAGACAAAAGTTATTATAGGAACTTTTCTTGATCCCTGTCACATTCCTTTGATTTTGTGCTTATCTAGTCATGATGGTTTTGTAAGAAACACATTGAGAAACTTTGTGTCCAAAATTATGACATGAGAAACATTGACCATTAAAGAAGTTCCTGCGATTATCGAATCTACTAACCTGGTGATTGTAGTTTCTATTGATATTCATCTTTCAAGAAAATTGAGTACAATTTACCTGAGGTTGGTTGTGGCTTTTGTTCATCCTTGAAGTAAATTGAGCTTGATTTACCTGGTGGTCTACTTTATGCCTTTACTAACGATTGTCAACCTGTTCACCGCTCTTTGCTGCATCAAGACAACTTTTAGTGGAGGTTGATGATCTCTGTGCTTGAGATGCTTCTTTAGTATATCCAAGACCTATATTTATCAGAGGAGAACACTGCACTTTGGTAATTTCATTTAAGGTTTTTTATCCTTTAGCAAATCTAAGATTGAAAGCTTTGTTTTCTCAAGATCCTTTCTTAGACCCACAATTTCACATTCTAGTTTTTCATTGTGTTTTTCTCTTTCAGCAAGTTGGTATGTCAAGGTATGTATAATCATATTCTTTTCTTCTAAACAGATTTTGAGTTTAGAGATTTCTTGATAAAGGTCATCTTCATCTAAAGCATCCAAAAAATCATCATCTTCATAAGCCATTAGAAGTCTATAGTCATTACTATTTTCATCTTCATCACTATTTGATAAACCATCACTATCTTCATGAGTATAGTAGCTCTTTTTACTTACACTTTGTTTTCTATTCCATTTTGTAGATTCCTTCCCTTTATCATATTTATCTTTATGGGGACATTTGGCAGCATAATGACTGACTCTACCACAGGAAAAACATTTGAAAGGTAGTTTACCTCTGAATCTTCCGGAACCCCGTTGAAGCTTCTTGACAAAGTTTACTTCCTCTTCTTCTTCTGAAAGATGTTCTGATTCATTGAGTTCTTCTTTTCCTTTTGCTGAAGCTTTAAATGCAGCTTCTCTCATATCTGATGGACCTCCTTTTCTCATCTCAAAGGCAGTTAAGATTCTATGCAGCTATGTCATAGTAATAGTCTGTAGATCCTGCTTTTCTTCTATGGCAAATACTTTTGATTCAAACTTAGCAGACAAGGATCTTAAAACTTTTTCAACTAAGGTAACTTCCTTTATCTCTTCACCCAAATTCTTCATGCAATTAACAATCTCATCTATACGTAAGAAGTAACTAGCTATACTTTCATCATTGTGCATCTTGAGAGTTTCATATTGAATTCTAAGAGTTTTCACTTTAGCACGTTTTACCTGAGAGTCTCATTCGTAGCTTAGAAAGATTTTGTCCCATATTTCTTTGGCGGATTTCAGCTGCATAACTTTGACAAACTCTGATTGTGACAAACTTCCCAACAATGTATTGACAGCCTTGGCATTGGTTTCATATTGCTTTTTACCTGTCGTAATTGTAGGAATCGCTGATGGAAATGTATATCCTCCTTGCATGATTTCCCAGACATCTGTTCCAAGTGATTGAAGATAGGCTATGGTTCTTACCTTCCAATAAAAAAAGTTGCTTCCATTAGAGATTGGTGGTCTGATGGATCCCCCACTTTCTTGATTACTCATGATGATGGATCTTCCTTCAAGTGATCAAGCTTCTTCTAAAGGACCTGCTTTGATAGCAATTGTTGGAAATAATACTAAGAGAGGGGATGAATCAGTATTATTAGATCAATAATTTAATTTTCAAAACTGATTTGTATATGCTACTTCAACTTAGTGAACTAGGGTGTATACGCAATTATACTTAATGCAACCAACGTATATGCAGAGATCTTTTGATTATTCATGCATTGAACTTTAACCAGTATGTCAGGAATTCATTAGACAATGCAGTAAAAGCAAAATAAAGAATCACACATAAGAAACACACAAGAACACCAAGATATAACGTGGAAACCCAATGTGGGTGAAAATCACCTGTTGCTGTCGTCTCTGTCTTCTTTTAATAATAAGAAAAATCAGTTTACAATTTTTGTACTGGTGTAGTCTTATACCAGTATGCAAGCTTCTACATATAGAAGGCTATAACCTTCTCTCATTCTCCAGCTTCTACTGGAAGGGAGATACAACCCCCTAGCTCTTGTAATAGCTGTTATGTTTTCTTAGTACATAGGCGCCGACCTAGAGAAGGCTATGACCTCTCTTTTTCTTCCAGGGACCACGTTTCATAAATTTTCAGACTGGATCCATCAACAACATCAAAAGTGTAATTCAATCATCAAATATATCTGCATCAACCAATCACCTTTTGAACCAACCACAACCGAATCAATCAATGACTTTGACAACCCATCAATCTGATCATTCAGAATACTGTCACTACAATACAGTAAACAAAACCCAAACCAGAACCCAGATCTCTACAACAGCAAACAACAACAATTAAAACATATTTTATATGGTATACGCTACTTTCATCTGCCGAACTTTAATGTATATGAACTTTCCTCAAAGCCAACCAGTGTATACATTTACAAATATTAATTCATAATTCTACAGCTATACCAGACTTCAATTATACCATAATCATATCATTTACAAAATAATATTTTCTTCAGTATTCAGATCTAGAATATTCATGAGCAAAAACACATAATGATAGTTCATTTTACGCCCTAAGATCCTGATCCATCATTATATCTTATCCTCCATCAACTACTAAGGTTCCTCATTGGTTCAGATCCAACAATGCACCATAACCCAATAACCTGCATACTAGATCTCACACTTCATCAGATATTCAATGCTTGTGTATCTTGGCCTAATGATCTTCTCCTCCCTTTATAGTTTTAGGCCTTTCTCAATACCATGGACCAAAACCACTTAGGACCAATACCTTGGATCAAATACCTAGGGTCAATACCTCGGACCAAACACTGTTGGCATTATGATACAAGTGTTGTCCTTGATGGCAACTCACACAGATGACAGATCATAGTGCAGTAGGTCAGTAGCAAAGAGTTGATGATCAGACTACAAATAATGAAGAAATAAGAGTATATACGCAGGTTCACTATATACCAAGTCGCGTACATATGCAGGTTATACGCAGGTTCAGTATGTACCAAGTCGTGTATATACGCAAGTTCACTATATACCAAGTAGGGTATACACGCAAGTTATACGCGCAGGTTCACTATATACAAAGGTGCGTATACATGTGGGATTAATGATCAAAAGTCGCGTATGTGTATGCACGCACTTTCATGCACGGAAAAGCATGTACATGTGGGAAAGCTTATTTTTGGGTCCGTGGTATTTAGACCTATGGTTTTGGACCTTGGTATTGCATTTGAAGTATTGAACCCAGGTATTGGGTCCCTAGTATTGGTTCTAAATAGTTTTGGACCATGGTATTAAGGCCTAAGACTATAAAAGGAGAAGAAGATCATTAGGAAATGGCATTGAGAAATTCTTGAATATCTGATGATGTATGAGATCTAGTATGCAGGTTATGGGTTCATGATGCTTTGCTTGATCTGAGCTAAGGAGGAATCTTAGCAGTTGATGGAGAATAAGATCTAAGGATAGATCAGGATCAAATGGTTTGGAATGAATCATCTCTATATGGTTTTATCATGCTTGTTCTAGATTTGTATACTGATGCATGTAATGTTCTGATCTAGGTATAACTTAAGATTGAAATAGTTTCAAAACATGAATGAATATTTACAGTTATATACACGGGTTGACTTTGATAAAAGCGCGTACATACACAGATTAGATACATCTAAGTAGCGTATACAATATGAACTATGATGTTTGAAGTTAAATATGGTTTTGGTTGATGATGCAAAGTCTGAGTTCTCGTGACTATTTACTGGTGTCAGTGTTCTGTATATTTAGATTGGTTGAATGGGTTTAGCTTCAGTGTTGATGGAAGAGATCTAATCATAATGACTTATCTTTAATTGATCTGATCTGGTTGCTAACACATGTATTATCCTTGTATATGTAATGATCTGGGTATGTCTGAAGTCAGGAAGTGCAGTGAAGTTATAAGTAAGTATTTGATGACATATACGCTGGTTCGCTTTCGTGAAGTTGCGTATACATGCTGGTTCAGCTCTTCCAAGTAGCATATGCACTCTGATGCATGATTTTTGATGATACAATTAGAGTTATGTGTCCTTCTCTGTGTTCTGGTGATTGTAGTTTCTTGACAAGGTTTCAGTGATTAAGTATTGGGTGATTCAGAGATTGATGATGCTAGTGTTGATTGATTGTGTGCTTCAATGATATTGATGGGTCTAGTATGAAAATTGGATGAAACGTGGCCTTCAGATTATGATGATGTGTTCCATGAGTATCCAGTCTGAAAATTTATGAAAAATGGTACCTAGAGGAAGGAAGAGAAGGTTGTAGCCTTCTGTAGGTTGGCACCTACGTACTAGTACATTAGCTAGTACAAGAGCTAGGGGGTGGTAGCTCCCTTCCAGTAGCAGCTGGAAAACAAGTGAAGGTTGGTTCATTCAGTAGGTCGGCACCTACGTACTAGTAAAAGAATCAGCTAGTACAAGAGCTAAGGGGGTTGCATCTCCCTTCCAGGAGAAGCTGGAGAACGAGAGAAGGTTGTAGCCTTCTACAAGTAGAAGCTTGTGTACAGGTATAAGACTGCACCAGTACAGAAATATTGTAAAAATAAGTTTCTTATTAAAAGAAGATAGAGACGACTTACAGCAGGTGGTTTTCACCCACATTGGGTTTCCACCTTACATCACGGTGTTCATGCGTGCTTCTTGTGTGCAATGATCTATTCTATTTTACTGCACCTATTGACTGTTTAATAAAAGTTCTGATGCACTAACTAAAGATCAACATTTAATGGATTAACTAAATCATAAGTTTACTAGATATGCACTAGTTGCATTAGACACAGTTGTGTGTACACACAGGTTCCCTTCACTGAAGTAGCGTATGTGAATTTGAGTAAGAAAATGAAAAAGTGTTTGATTTGATAATACTGATTCACCCCCCCCCCTCTCAGTATTATTTCCAACAAATACCATGGACCAAATACTTTGGACCAAAACTTAGTTTTCTAAGGTATACATGCTTTTCTTTCTGTGAAAGTGCATGTGTACGTTATACGCTCCTTTTGTTCTATTAACCTGCATGTATACGCCATTGGTCAATGGTGAACCTATGTATACCTCTCTTTCTTCATTCTGTGAAGACTGATCTGTAATTATTTGTTTTTTCCTGCTATACTCTGATTCCTTGAAGCTGCCCTGCATTACATTCTGTCACATCTAATATCTCTTCTGTAGATTCATCTAGTTACCATATACAAATGAGTTGTTCTGCTACAAGTGGGTTGCCATCAAGTACAACACATACATCATAATGCCAACAACTTTGTTGCATGGAAATTCAGGTTGGAGATCATAGCTAACAACAATGATGTGTTGGAATACATTCAAGGAAGGATGCTTGAGCCTCCAGAAAATTCTTCCCCTTCCCTCAAAAATAGGTAGAAGAAAGGTGAGTCCAAAGAAAGTAAAATTGTAGTTTATGGTTTACAAGATCATTTACTTGCATATGTTTGGAATTTAATAAAGTCTAAAGATATGTATGACAAGATAGCTGGCATGTATTAAATCAACAATTTGAATGAGATCATCACCTTAAAACATCAACTCAAGGAAACCAATATGAATAAAGGAGAAGTTGTTCAATCCTACATTATGAGGTTATCTCATCTTAGAGATAAATTGCATAGAGTTGGAGAAAATGTGCCTCACAGGGAACATGTAGTTGTGAATCTTAGAGGTCTCCCTCCTATTTGGGAAACCTTCATTACTACAATCAGCAATAGTAATATCCTTCCGTCATCTGATGAAATTGTTGGGAAGCTTACTCAAGAATAATCAAGAATGATAATAAGAGGAAGGATTCAAAAGCATGAAGAGGGAGAGCTCGTTTCATATGTCACTCATGACAGAAATAAGAAGGGAAAAGGAGTTCCATGAAGGAAGCCTCCTTATCAAAATGAAAAAGGAAGGAATGAAAAATCGTTATCTCACATTGAATGTTACAATTGCCACAAGAAAGGTCATTATGCATGAGACTATCCAGAGAAGAGGAAAAGGCCACACTGTAACACCATAAACAAAAAAAATAATAAAAGAAGAAAAGACAATAAAAGTAATAACCATGATAGTAGATATGAAAGAAGAAGAAGATATTCCTCAAGTGATCGTGAAGGAGATCATCCTCCTCAAAAGAAGTCAAGGGCTCCCAGGTATGAAAGTAATGTTGTAAATAAATATGAATACATTCGTATTTCTACCCTTACTAGTTCTTATCCACTAGATTCATGGGATGGTTGGTTTGTTGATAGTGCGGCCACTCATCATTTCTCTAGATACAAGGAATTCCTCTCTAACATAGTAGAGAGGGAGACTAAGCTGAAGATCATTCTTGGAGACAACTCCACTAATCCCATGAAAGGATTTGGGTCCGTCAAATTTTAGTTGAATTCTGGGGAAACAATTATGTTGCATGATGTTATGTATGTGTCAGGATCAATGAAGAATTTGGTATCTATATCTACATTGGAAGATCAAGGGATGAGGGTTTCCTTCATTAAAGGAAAAGTTTTAAATTAGTATGTTGATTCACTTATGATAGATGCATTCACATTAGGATTGAGATTTGAAGAAATCTATAGAGTCACTCAAAGGCCACTTTTAGCATTGGCTCATAATACCAATTATTTGAGCAAGTTGTGGCACCGCAGACTGGCTCATCTCCATTATGATGCTCTTCCAAAACTAAAGAAATTAGTCTAAGGTATTCCTAATTTTCAAGCCCTTCATGATGGAGTTTGTCCAAGTTGTGTGAATGGAAAGAAAACAAAGGGACCATTCCCCTCTAGCGAGAACAAGACAAATGACATCCTCCATCTCATTCATTCTGTTATATGTGGTCTGATGCCTGTGAATTCCATTGGTGATCATCTCTACTACATCACCTCTATTGATGACTTCCTAAGAAAGACATGAAAATAATACCTTAAGCATAAGGATGAAGCCTTCAAAATGTTCAAGGAATTCAAAGCCTTGATCGAAAATCAATCAGGGAAGATAATCAAAGTATTCAGATCCAACAATGGAGGGGAATACATGTCAAATGAATTCATAGAATTTTGCAAGAAAGAGGGGATCAAGAAGGAAACAATTGTGCCATATACTCCTAAACATAATGGTTTAGCTGAAGGGAAGGATAGGTCTATATTAGAAGCTTCTCGTGCCATGCTCCTTGATCAAGAGGTCCCAAATTTCCTTTGGGTTGAAGCCACACCTGTTGTTGTATATGTTCAAAACTGGGTGCCTCATCAAGCATTAGAAAACAAGACCCCTAAAGAAATATTCACATGTGTCAAGCTCGATATTAGCCATATTCATATATCTGGATGCCCCATATATTTTCATGTGTCGAAGGAAAAAAGAAACAAGTTTGAAGCTTAAGGAAGAAAAGGTACGTTTATGGATTATTGTGAAAATTCTAATGCATATAGAATATATATTCCTGGTTAAAGGAAGGTCAAAATTAGCAGGGACGTAAAATTTGATGAAGATGCAGCTCTTAGAAAAGAAAGAGACCTTGCTCTACCTCCTCCTCCTAAGAAGGAGAATGATGACTGGGATATTCTATATGGTCCTTCTGTGATCGAGTTTGATATCCCTGATGATCCCATGGAGCCTATGGATCCTTTACACCCTCCTCCAAGTGATACTCCTACTAGGAAGAGATCACTTTTGCTCCATGATACTCTACAGAATGCTGAAAGAAATGTTCCCATTCATAGATCATTCAGATAAAGGAAGAAACCATGCAGGTATCAGGGATATGCTACAGCTATGAGCACTATGATTCGAGATGAACCGTCTTCATTGAAAGAAGTTGTAAAAGAACAAGTTTGGAAGGATGTTATGGCCGAAGAATATGAATCGATTGTGAAAAATGATGTATGGGATGTTGTGCCAAGACCAAATGGGAAGTCAATCGTGACTTCGAAGTGGCTATTCAAGATCAAGCATGGAATTGATGACAAGTTACATTCATAAATACAAATCAAGGTTCGTAGCTCGAGGATCCTCTCAGAAAGAGGGAGAATATTATGATGACATGTTTTCTCTTGTGTCTCGATATACAACCGTCTATTCGATAGTTGACCTTACTACTAGTCAAGGATGTACTATTCATCAAATGGACGTAAAGACCACTTTCCTTCATGGCATGTTATAGGAAGAAGTATATGTTGAACAACCACATGGATTTGAAGTGGAATATCGACGAACACATGTTTGCAAGTTGAAGGCATTGCATGGTTTGAAGCAAGCTCCCCGAGCTTGGTATGTATGCATTGACAATTACTTAATGAAGCTAGGATTCACAAGAAGTAATGTCAATCCCAACCTCTACTTCAAGGTAGTCCAAGGTATGCCATTAATTTTGTTTTTATATGTTGACGATCTATTCTTGACAGGTAGTGAGCCTCTGATGATCAAGTGTAAGAGGGAGCTAGCCTCTAAAATTGAAATGAAGGACCTTGGTCTCATGAACTACTTTCTAGGCCTTGAGGTGTGAAAAAGGCCTGGTGAGATTTTCTTTTCACAAGGAAAATACATTGTGAAACTACTGGAAATATTTGGAATGACTGAATGCAAATGCATGGCTACACCGATGGAAACAAACTTCAAGAAGTTATGTAGAGAAGTTGCAGGGACCAATTTGGAAAATCCACCTTAGTATAGACAACTAATTAGGGCTTTGATGTTCCTTGTGAAAACATGTCCATACATATGTTATGCAATAAAAATAGAGTCAATTCATGATTGAGCTCCTCCATGCACATTAGATCGCTGCCAAACACATATTGAGATAATTGAATGGGTCGATCACACTTGGTCTGAGATATTCTACCGGAGATGTTCAACTTCTTGGATACACTAATGTTGACAGGGTAGGAAATGTTATTGACAAAAAATGTACATCAGAATGTTACGTTAGCCTTGGATCTGCCATGATATCGTACATAAGCAGGAAATTAAAGTCTGTAGCATTAAGCACTGCCAAAGCAGAGTACATTTCCGCTAGAATGGCTAGCTGCAAAGCAGTTTGGTTGAAGAATCTCTTTGGAGATCTATTTGAGTAAGTCCTAGGCACTAGAGTGATATATTGTGACAACAAGAGTTAGATCCATCTAGCAGAGAATCCCATGTTTTGTGACAAGTCCAAGCACATTGATATTCAATATCACTTTATTCGAGACATGGTGCAAAGAGGAGCTATTAGAATCCATCACACATCGAAAGATGAGCATATTGCAGATATTCTCACCAAGGCATTACCGAAAGGAAATTTCTTTGTCTTTAGAGAGCAGCTTGGACTAATGGATGTGGCCCCTTTGGATAAGGGGCATCGCTAATCAAGGATACTGAGCTAAATATTCCTACCTTGTTTGAGCTATCAGGGTGAGGAATTGAGATAGAGGGCTCCTGGGGTTGATGGATCTCTGGATAATAGGGTACTGTCATATATGTTACCCACAGGGTTGGAGATGCTTCTCCCCTATCTTCATAGGGTTGGAGAATTCTTCTACCCTATCTACTCGATGTAGAGTATACCCCAATTGGAATCATGCCCTCAAGCAAGACTTGATGGAAATGTCGCTCCCTGTTTGGGCAACGGGTTGAGAGTGTACTTGGGGTGTACAACCCAAGAAGATTATGGTGCAAGTGTTCTACCACATGACTATTGAGGGTCATTATTGAGATGATTGATAGGCAATAAGATTGGGTTGAGACTTGCTTCCCTTTTGAGATTCTAGGTTGAGAATGAGCTCCCCAATGAGATTCTAGGATCAAATATGTGCTTCCTTGTATGATTAAGTTATCCTATTTCTCAGTATGGGTGGAACATATTTCTCTCCAATTATTATTCTTTTAGATCTCATAAATTTTCAGAAGATAGAGTTGAGCAGAGACATCCAAAGCATGATGACAACATGACATGATGATGTAATGATCAACAAACAAATATTACCATGTGGAACTCTTCCTAGTTGAGAGGAAGTGCTAATTTTATCAACTAGACTCATATTCCACCTTGGAAAACTCCTATGATAAAGATGATGATTGCATTAAATTCGTCTTTTCGAGAGGACCAAAATTGACCTAAAGATCACCCTATTTGGTCAAGCAGAAGTTGAATTTTGAATTATTTTATTCATTCATGTATAATGGAATGGGTTGGCCCTAAGAACATGTGAAATTCGTTAGGTCAGACTAAAACCCAAGTGGACCCTCATGAAAGCATATAAATAGAACCAACCTCAAGCTCATTTACACATATTGATCAAGCCATTTTCTACTCTTCTCTTTTGTCTTGGTCTGCACAGGTCTGATAGAAGGAGTTCACCCAAGGGTTTGAAATCACAGGCATGAAGCTCACACAGATCTAGAGTTTTCTATTTCTCAAACGCAGACACGTAACTAGGCATTTTTCCCTAGATGTTGGCACATAGTAGCTCTGAGAGTGTCCAGGAAGCCTTAGACATTGGGACAGAAGCCTGAGGTATCGTCCAGGGTTTCAGAATCATATATAAAGGTGTTGGTCCTTAGACGCATGCAAAAGGTGGTCTGGGTGTGTCGAGAAGTCCCAAACTCTTGTACAAAGGCATGAAGGGAGTATCCAAGGTTTTAGAGTTAGATCAGATAGTATTAGTCCCCAGACCCCCACACATAGTGGTCCACAGAGTGTCCACGAAGTCCCAAACGCATGCACAGTAACTGCAAGAGAGCGTCTGGGGGTTTGGAGTAGATCTGAGTGGGTTTGACCATGGACACATGCATAAATTCTTCCTAAGAGTGTCCGAGAAGACATAGATACCCTCACACAGTGTCTGAGGGAGCCTCCCGAGAGTTTCAGATGGACGCAATCAATATTTCTGGGATAAACATGGATTTTGATCTAGAGTTTGACAATTACCTTCAGTTGGATTTAGTGATCTTATGGATCAAGGGTTTCTCTCTGTTGTTCTATAGATATGTAGATATTTTCTGTAAATATCCATTGTAATTTTATGTATTGGGCTCATTGTATGATGCAGGAGCATTCAACCTAAGGAAAATCATTGTATTTTAGTAGACATAGGGAGTCATGTGTTTTAGGGAAGTTGGTTTCCTAAGTGTTAAGTTAATGTAATATTTAGGCTTTTGAGTGAGTAGGATAGGAATTAATTAGATAATGTGAGATACTTGTAACTGCTCTTGAATGTAGGAGAACATGAGTGATTAGTGGAGGTTGAGAGAGTTACAAGTTAATTGTAACTCTTATTGGTTTCATGATTCGAGGAACTAGAGAGAGTTCTTAGGGATTAACTGGAGTTAGAAGTGGACTTAGAGGACATTTAGGAGTCAGTTCAGTAGATTAAGGATCTGAACTAGAATTAGTTCAACAGAACCTTTCTGGTATAAATGTAAGCCTAAAAGGCATAAACAAGAGTTAGATGGTTAGACAATAGATAGTTAACTAGTTAGATAGTGCTAGCTAGGGTGTGACTATAAGCCTACAGGCAGACTGTAAAACAGAGGCCACTGATATTGAAGATCAGGCCTGAGAGACAGAGAGTCTCGATATGTAATCAATTGTTTATATTTATATATACAAAGGTTTATTCCAGAACTGTATAGATGTGTGAAATGAATATTGAATGATTGAATTACGTGTAAGTTGTGTATTCTGTAACAGAGGTTGCAGGAAGAGTTCTGTAGAACTACACAGAGGAGGAAAATGATTTGGAGGAATCATAATGGGTCATTGAATCCAATTGGATGCTCTGGAGAGGCAGCGATGTGAGAATTCGCAGAGTTAAGCTCAGAGAGAGTTGAGCAGTGGAAGAGCGGAAGGTCGAAACCCTGAAGAAAAACCTGAAACCACAAAACACTGAAGAAATGATGCAAAGTCAAAGTGAGGAGACAGATGAAGAATGAACGCACAGGAACCATTGGATCTCAGAGATCAATGGATGAGGTCGAAGGAAATGAGCGGCCAAGATTAAATCGCATAGACTGGTGTCAAGAAATGAACGACAGAGATTGATTTAAGCAGTAGCGGAAGAGGAATCTGGAGAAGCCGTCGCAGCCATTGATGGTAGAAGATCTACAGTCATCGGGTGCTAACAAGCTCAGGCGTTAGTCAAGAAGAAAGGTAGATTTAAAATTATAAGTGGGTTATCAGGTGGAGAAAAAGTGGTAAGTGGTATTAGAGGGTAGTCACCCGATTCCACTTATCGATTGACACGTAGCACGAGGGTGGAGAGAGAAAACCGCTTTATCGGGTAGGTATTCTCCA
The DNA here is from genome assembly GCA_031772625.1 of Pinus tabuliformis. Lineage (NCBI taxonomy): Eukaryota > Viridiplantae > Streptophyta > Pinopsida > Pinales > Pinaceae > Pinus > Pinus tabuliformis. The sequence goes on along the minus strand of CM062812.1, from coordinate 567,470,381 downwards.
TGCTTGTGACTCACCCAATATCGTCGTGGACCGTCGGATCCATTGAGTGCAGATCAATGACAGAGGATTGTCGTGCAAGTTTGATTGATCAGGAAAGGACATCAACCGTCAGATCGTGGGGTTGAAATCTACGGTGGAGAACGAACCCGATAAAGGTAAACCTCGGTAAATGTGCAAGGGTTGTGGATTGGTAGAAAGGTAAGTTTATGTGTATTTCTATTAAAAAGGGGTATAATAGAAATAATGCACGGTTGTAGGTTTATGGGTTAAGTCCGCATTAACCAAAGTTAAGAGCGGGTATGGTTATTATGCGAGGCTTAAGGATTAATCAAGGTTAATAAGGTTGAATTAAGTTCCGCTTAAAGGTTAATGAAGGGTAAGACTATGTGTAGTCAAATAACATGTTTCCGCATAATGAAGTTAATGAAGAAGCCTTAAACCTTAATCGAATGAAGGTTTGACTAGGCAGGGGAAATGATATTCCTGGGGCAAGACAAATGTGATTATGCATTTTATATGCATATTGTGGGTGTAAGCAGGGGTAACCCTGCGTCATTGTACTCTCTACTGAAAATGTTTTATGACGATCTATTAAAGAAGAAGATTTGAAAGGGTTTCCCCCTTGTGGGGTTTTTCCTTGGTCTTGGACCAGTCTATTGTATCTTATGGTTATGTTGTCTTCTTTGTCATTGCATATATTATTCTATCTTTAGTTATAGTTTACGATGGGTTACATTTCTAATAATTAGATGCATTGTTAATGAAGAATTAAATTGGGCTAAAGTAATTGATATAACATAGAACAATCTAAAAAAATAATAATATTGTGCTTATGAATCATGTTAAATCCTATGTCATATATGTATAAATAATTAATTTAATATCTAATCATGTTTGACTAGCTAATTGGCATATTTTGGTAATTATGATTTATTTGAGTTATTTGGAAGTAATCTTACTATTCTTTCTTGGGTTTCCTGGTATGATCTTGATTGGTGGTCTGATATCACTCAAGATTGATATATGATCTCATGAGTTTTTGTCACCATTATATGTTAATAAGTTTGGGAACCTCACTACCATAACCATAATGGTGGGCTACCTCATCAAGAGTGCAATTTATTTGTTGAGTGCATGGAATAACTATATCTCACGAAGTTGTCGAGATATCTATATGATCATGTTGCATTTGTTGTTTTAGATGCCTACATGGTGATGGTTTAACTTATGGATCTATGTGTTTGCAGATCTTTTCATGATTTACAATGTTACTTGCATGAATTTGCATGGTTGTTAAATATGCTTCATCTAACATGTTATACACTGTTAATGAAGGAATATGTATTCCTATGTATTTGCAATGAGATAGTTTGTATGAATATTCTCATAGTATGATGGTCTTGCAGATCCCTATAGTTGCTATTTTGTTTCCTAATTCGCAAAACTATTGCATGATTAGGTATAAATGTCTAATGAACCCAACGAAACTTCTATGGCATGTGAAATTCCATTGTTGTATGCTATAACTAGCATTGAATCTCTATTTTATACAATTAATTTCTTTCTACTATTAAAGTGTTGCATACGGCATGCCAGGAATTAACATGGGTTTATATTGCACGTGATTGATTATTGGTTTTATTTATTTAAGGACTAATAATTATATAATGCATGATATGTTAGGGAACCTGATAGTGATGGTTCACATGTTTTCTACAAAATGATATAATGTTGTTAGCCATGGATTGGCTCATCATAATGCCTCTTAATAGGTAGATTCACATTTATGTGAGAGTATTCTATTTATGGTTAGCACTTGGAATTGGTTGTGCTTGATACAAGGTTGCACCCCTATGAAAATGGATGTTCTAGGAAAATCCAGGTTCCTAGGAGAATTTGGCAAAGTACCTTGAAGCGCTAGAGAAAATTTTCAATTTTTCTAAGTTTGAATAAGGTAGAAATTTTCCTTGTATGAGGAATTATCTAGGTGGATTTCAGTGATATGAACTTGTCATGGAATTCAAACATCTGGGATAATGGTTGTGGCGAAATATCATGGTGGAATTAGAATTCGGATGAATTTAGATACATTCACAAAAGGGTTAAGTTGAGACCTATCTAGATTGGGACCCAAATTGGGAAAAACCTCATGAGACTTGGATGAGCGACCAAAGATGGATTTCTTGGGTGGTGCCCAATTTGGGGTAATCCTTGAAGGGGCTCAAATAAGTGGTCCAAGGCTAGATATCTAAGATGGAAAAAACAAGTTTAGGTGTAGATGGAGAAAATGCATCACATTGTTAGATGTGTTTGGGTGATCGGAGAGCATCATGAATCAAAATCATTTGTTTGCGTAAGCCTATGTGGGTTGTATGAAATTTAGTGATTGAACGAACCATTGGTGTAAATAATAAATAAAATTTATATTAATAAGAAAATAGGTTTTAAGTAAGAATAAATAATGAATTGACAATATAAATTAAGAGATTCAATAAATAATTAATAAAATTTTGAAATAATAATCATGAAATTTAGAATTAGGTGCAGAAAAAATAGAAGAAGAAGAAAAGAAGACCCAATTTTAAATTGAAAAATAATGGATTTGAAGTCAATAAGAAATAATTGAAATTAGTAATAAATCAAATCAACTATGAAGTTCATAATTATAAAGATATGAACTAAAAAAAATTGAAACAAATTCAACTAGGATCCCATGAAAGATTAATTGAAAATAGGAGAAATATTGAAATTGATATTTGGAGATAAAATTTATGGGAAGTTTATTTATGTATGTATTTATTTTCAATTATATGATTCAGGACTTAATGGAAGAGATGGTGGATGATAGCCTTCTAGGATTGGCTAAGCATGTATGCATCCTCTCTATTAAAAATATTAGGTTCTTCTCTATTTCAAGGGCTTCTCGAATAATTTGAGAGTTGTAAAAATGAATCGAGGCTAGGATTTTTTATTGATCAAGGAAGATTAAATGTTTGGACTTAAAAGAGTGTCCAGCAATGAAATATTTTGATAGATGGTTGTGGTTGGTGTCAAATATGTGTTCTTTGTGGTGAACTTTGAAAGGTCGACCTGTTTGACCAATATAGGATTTCCCGCATGAACAGGGAATCTGATAAAGCCATGATCCTTGCACGGGGTCAGATTTGTATTTGGATGACGATAATAATTGCTTGAGGATTTTATGGGGCTTGAATATGGTTTGAATATTTTTCTTGGCCAAGATATTTACTATAAGATCTATGGTTCCTCTAATGTATGGAAGCATAACTTTGCCACATGAAAGAGAAAGATTAGGATTAGGGGATCCTTGCTCCTTTTTACACCTCTCAAATTATTTGAGAAGCCCTTGAAATCGACAAGAACCCTAATAATTTTAATAGAGAGGATAGATACAAGCTTAGCTAATCCCATAAACTTGTCATTCATCAACTTTCCCATTAAATTATAAATCATATAATTAAAAATAAATACATACACATATAAAATTCCTATAAATTTTATCTCCAAATATCAATTTCAATATTTCTCCCATTTTCAATTAATCTTTCACATGACCCTTCTTGAATTTGTTTCAATTGTTTTTAATTCGTATCTTTATAATTATAAACTTTATAGTTTATTTAATTTATTACTAATTTCAAATATTTCTTATTAAATTTAAATCGATTATTTTTCAATTTAAAATTGGGCCTTCTTTTCTTATTCGTCTATCTTTTTCCCTCCAATATCTAATTTCATGATTATTATTTCAAAAGTTTATTAATTCTCTATTAGATATTTTGATTTCTATTCTTAATTTATTATTAATTCTTACTTAAAACCTATATTCTTATTAATATAAATTCTATTTATTATTTATTCTTTCTTTCCCCTTATTTTTTTAATCTTTAATTTAATTTATTTTCAACACTAATTTTCAAATTGAAATAAAGTTTATTTAACTAATTCTTATTTGCGATTATTAATTTATTAACCATAATTTTAAAATAATTCCTAATTTAATTCTTATTCTTTTAATTTAATTTGGAATAAGGTATATTTAACTAATTCTTATTCTTATTTTAAATTTCAACTAATTCCTACTCTTATTTTAATTCTTATTCTAGTTACATTCCTTAATTTAATTATTACTCCTCTAATTCATATTTTTCCTTAATTCTTAATTTTAATTTCTATGGGTAGATATTATTTTATTAATTTCTCTTAATTTATTACAATTTCGTTAACTGTTAATAATTTAATCATTGATTAATTCCTATTTTTAATTTTAGTTAACTCTTAATCTATATTTTCAATTTGTAGATTTGGTTAATTTTAAATTAATTAACTTATTAAAGACTTTTTTCTCTTATCAATTTTATTTTAATATTTTTGTATGAAATTGACATTGGCATAATAAATAGTGATTTCTTATTATCTTATAAATAGGCTCTTCCTATTTTCCTATAAATAGGTTCTTTAGCATTCGTTTACTCACATCAGCTCTTTGGTCCCTAATAAAGGATGGAGTAACCATTTGAGACATTGGATGGATGGAAAAACCATAACATAATTCTCTTTCAGAAATATCTAAAAATATGAAAATGTGTGAAATCCTCCAATCACTTATATCCCTCCATTTGTTGAACATCCTAGACTAATTTAGAAAATTATTCTTGATTTTGCAGGTTAGGCTGCATGTTATATTATACCATATTGTTCTTATGAATCATGTTTAATCCTATGTCGTATATGTATAAATACACGATTTAATATCTAATCATGTTTAACCAGCTAATTGGCATATTTTGGTGATTATGATTTATTTGAGTTATTTGGAAGCAATCATACTATTTGTTTTTCAAGTTTCCTGATATGATCATGATTGGTGGTCTGATATCACTCAAAATTGATATGTGATTTTATGAGTTTTTGTCACCATTATATGTTTATAAGTTTGGGAAGTTCACTTCCATAACCATAATGGTGGGTTACCTCATCCAGAGTGAAATTTATTTGTTGAGTGCATGGAATAACTCCATCTCAGTAAATTTATGAGATATCTATATGATCATCTTGTATCTATTGTTTTAGATGCTACATGGTTATGGTTTAACCTATGGATTTATGTGTTTGATAATATTCTCATGATTTCCAATGTTGCATGAATATGCATGGTTGTTCAATATGCTTCATTTAACATTTTACACATTATTAATGAAGGAATATGTATTCCTATGTATTTGTAATGAGATGATTTGTTTGAATATTCTCATAGTATGAGGGACTTGCAAATCCCTATAGTTGCTATTTTGTTTTCTTATTTGAAAATCTATTGCATGAGTATGTATGAATGTCTAGTGTACACAATGAAGCTTCTATGGTGTGTGAAATTCCATGGTTGGATGCTATAACTAACATGGAATCTCTATTTTCTAGAATTAATGTATTTTTACTGTTAAAGTGTTGCATACAACATGCTAGGAATTAGCATGGGTTTATATTGCACACGATTGATTATTGGTTTTATTTATTTATGGACTAATAATTATATAATGCATGATATCTCAGGGAATCTGATAGTGATGGTTCACATGCTTTCTACAGAAGGATCTGGTGTTGTTATAGTGTTGTTAACCATGGATTGGCTCGTCATAATGCTTCTTAATAGGTAGATTCACATCTATGTGAGTGTATTCTATTTATGGTTAGCACTTGGAATTGGTTGCTCTTGATACAAGGTTGCACCCCTATGAAAATGGATGTTCTAGGAAAATCCAGGTTCCTAGGAGAATTTGGGATGGTACCCTGAAGCGCTAGAGAAAACCATAAAATTTTCTAAGTTTGAATAAGGTAGAAATTTTCCTTGTATGAGGAAGTATCTAGGTGGACTTCAATGATATGAACCTGTCATCGAATCCAGACATCCGGGAGAATGGTTGTGGTGAAATATCATGGTGGAATTGGATTTCGGATGAATCTAGATACATTCGCAAGAGGTTTAAGTTGAGGCCTATCTGGGGTGGGGCCCAATTTTGGAAAAATCTCATGAGACTTGGATGAGCGGCCAAATATGGATTTCTTGGGTGGTTCCCAATATGCGGTAATCCTTGAAGTGGATTGGATAAGTAGTCCAAGACTGGATATCTAAGATGGAAGAAATAAGTTTGGGTGTATATGCACCAAACACATCACATTTTTAGATGATTTTGGTTGATCTGAGTGCATCATGAATCCAAATTGATTGTTTCCATAAGTCTATGTGGGTTGTATGAAATTTAATGATTGAATGAACTATTGGTGTAAATAATAAATAAAATTTATATTAATAAGAATATAGGTTTTAAGTAAGAATACATAATGAATTGAGATTATAAATTAAGACATTCAATAAAGAATTAATAAAAATTTGAAATAATAATCATGAAAATAAGAATTAGGTGAAGAAGAAAAATGAAGAAGAAGCAGAGAAGACCCAACTTTACATTGAAAATAATTGATTTAAAGTCAATAACGAATAATTGAAATTAGTAATAAATCAAATTAGCTATGAATTTCATAATTATAAAGATATGAACTTAAAACAATTCAAACAAATTCAAGAAGGATCCCAGGAAAGATTAATTGAAAATAGAAGAAGTATTAAAATTGGTATTTGGAGATAAAATTTATGGGAATTTTATTTATGTATGTATTTCTTTCTAATTATATGTTTCGGGATACAATGGGAGAGATGGTGGATGACACGCTTCCAATATTGACTAAGCTTGTATGCATAGTCACTATTAAAACTATTAGGTGCTTCTCGATTTCAAGGGCCTCTGGAATAATTTGAGAGTTTCAAAAATGAATAGAGACTAGGATTTTTTATTGATCAAAGAAAATTCAATGTTTGGACTTAAAAGAGTGTTCCACAAAGGCTGATTTTGATAGATGGTCGTGGTTTCAAACATGTGTTCTTTGAAGTGAACTTTTAAAGGACGACATGTTTGACCAATATAGGATTTCCCGCATGAACAGGGAATTTGATAGAACCATGATCCTTGCATGGGGTTAGATTTATCTTTGGCCGATTAAAATAATTGCTTGAGGAATTTATAGGGCTTGAATATGGTTTGAATCTTCTTCATGGCCAAGATATTTGCTATATGATCTGTGGTGCCTTTAATATATGGAAGCATAACTTGGCCACATGAAGGAGAAAGATCAAGATTGGGGGATCCCTGCTCCATTTTACAACTCTCAAATTATTCGAGAAACCCTTGAAATCCAAAAGAACCCTAATAATTTTAATAGAGAGGATGGAAAAGAGCTTAGCCAATCCTAGAATCTTGTCATCCATATTCTCTCTCATTAAGTTCTAAATCATATAATTAAAAATAAATACACATATATAAAATTCACATAAATTTTATCTTCGAATATCAATTTCAATATTTCTCCTATTTTCAATTAATCTTTCATAAGATCATGGTTGAATTCGTTTCAATTGTTTTTAATTTTTATCTTAATAATTATGAATTTTATAGTTTATTTGATTTATTACTAATTTCTATTATTTTTTATTGACTTTAAATCAATTATTTTTCAATTTAAAATTAGGTTTTTTTCTTCTTTCTCTATTCTTTTTCCTCTTATTTTTTAATTTCATAATTATTATTTCAAAATTTTATTAAATGATTATTATTTCAAAATTTTATTAATTCTTTACTGAATCTTTTAATTTATTTTCTCGATTGATTATTAATTCTTACTTCTCGATTGATTATTAATTCTTACTTGAAGACTATATTCTTATTAATATAAATTTTATTTATTACTTATTCTTTCTTCCCCTTTTATAATTTTAATTTAATTTATTTTCAACATTAATTTTCAAGTTGAGGAAAAATTTATTTAACTAAATCTTATGTAAGATTATTATTTTATGAACCTTAATTTTAAAATAATTCTTAATTTAAATATTATTCTATTAATTGAAGACTATATTCTTATTAATATAAATTCTATTTATTATTTTTTTTTTTTAATCTTTAATTTAATTTATTTTCAAGACATCCAAGAGAATGGTTGTGGTGAAATATCGTGGGGAATTGGATTTCGGATGAATTTAGATACATTTACAAAAGGGTTAAGTTGAGGACTATCTGGGGTGGGGCCCAATTTGGGAAAAACCTCATGAGGCTCGGATGAACGACCAAAGATGGATTTCCTCAGTGGTACCTAATTTGGCGTAATCCTTGAAGTGACTCAGATAAGTGGTCCAAAGTTGGATATATAAGATGGAAGAAATAAGTTTCGGTGCAGATGCACCAAATGCATCACATTGTCAAAAGCTTTTGGGTGTTCTGAGTGGATCATGAATCCAAATCAATTGTTTGTCTAAGCATATGTGGTTTGTATGAATTTCAATGATTGAATGAACTATGGGTGTAAATAATAAATATAATTTATATTAATAAGAATATTGGTTTTAAGCAAGAATTAATAATGAATTGAGATTATAAATTAAAAGATTAAATAAAGAATTAATAAAATTTTGAAATAATAATCCTGAAATTAAGAAATAGGTGAAGAAGAAAAGAAGACCCAATTTTAAATTGAAAAATAATTGATTTAAAATCAATAAGAAATAATTGAAAATAGTAATAAATCAAAAAAAATATAAAATTCATAATTATAAAGATATGAGGAATCGCCTTTGAAATAATTGGAGGAATCGCAAGATTTTCGATGACTCTAAGCTTCCTTTCAAGTCTGTTATGATGAACATCTCTGCTCTTTATGAGTCGATCCCAAGGAGGCTGCAGTGTTCTTGAGTGCTCGCAGGCTTTGGTATCATCTATGCAGTTTTGGTTTTTTGTATGCCTTCTTCTGATTTTCTGGATATCAGACTTCCTTGTAGCATGGATCTGTGTATTTCTTTGTGCTTAATGGGTCAATTTGGTTGTCTCTATGTTTTATGGTGAGGTTCACTCACAATATCTGTAAAATTTTGACCCTCCACAGTCTGGTTTCCGACTCTTGGAACCATATGTTATTGTATCCCAACAGAGCTGCTTATATTGCCTCAATATAAATATATTGCTTTTTCTTCTGAAAAAAAAAAGATATGACCTAAAAGTAATTGAAACAAATTCAACAAGCATCCCATGAAAGATTAATTGAAATTAAGAGAAATATTGAAATTGATATTTGGAGATAAAATTTATGGGAATTTTATTTATGTATGTATTTATTTTTAATTATATGATTCGAGAGTCAATGGGAGAGATGGTGGATGACAGACTAACATGATTGGCTAAGCATGTATGCATCCTCTCTTTTAAAGTTGTTAGGTTCTTCTTGATTTCAAGGGCTTCTCAAATAATTTAAGAGTTATAAAATGGAACAAATGCGAGGATTTTTTATTCATCAAAGAAGATTAAATGTTTGGATTTAAAAGAGTGTTCAACAATGATAGATTTTGATAGATGATTGTGGTTGGTATCAAATATGTGTTCTTTGAGGTGAAATTTGAAAGGACAATCTGTTTGACCAATATAGTATTTCTCACATGAATAGGGAATCTTATAGACCCTTGATCCTTGCATGGGGTCAAATTTGTCTTTGGACGATGATAATAATTGCTTGAGGGTTTTATGGGGCTTGAATATGGTTGAATCTTATTCTTGGTGAAAATATTTGCTATAATATATATTGTGTCTTTAATGTATGGAAGCGTAACTTGGCCACAAGAAGGAGAAATATTAGGATTAGCAAATCTTTGTTCCTTTTTTCAACTCTCGAATTATTTGAGAATCCCTTTAAATCAAGAATAAACCTAATAATTTTAATAGAGAGGATGGATACAAGCTTAGCCAATCCCGGAAGCTTGTCATCCACCATCTCTCCCATTAAGTTCTAAATCGTACAATTAAAAATAAATACATACATAAATAAAATTCCCATAAATTTTATATCCAAATATCAATTTCAATATTTCTCGTATTTTCAATTAATCTTTCATAGAATCATTGTCGAATTTGTTTCAATTGTTTTTAATTCTTATCTTTATAATTATGAAATTTATAGTTAATTTGATTTATTACTAATTTCAGTTATTTCTTATTGAGTTTAAATAAATTATTTTTCAATTTAATATTTAGTTTTCTCTTCTTCTATTTTTTTTTTCTCCTATATCTTAATTTCATAATTATTATTTCAAAATTTTATTAATTCTTTATTGGACCTTTTAATTTATATTCTTAATTTATTATTAATTCTTACTTAAAAACTATATTCTTATTAATACAAATTTTATTTATTATTTATTCTTTCTTTCCCTTTAATTTTTAATCTTTAATTTAATTTATTTTCAACATTAATTTTAAAATAATCGCTAATTTCATTCTTATTCTTTTAATTTAGTTTGGAATGAGGTAGATTTAACCAATTCTTATTCTTATTTTAAATTTCAACCAATTCATATTCTTATTTTAATTATTATTTTTGTTACATTCCTTAATTAATTATTACTATTCTAATTCATATTTCTCCTTAATTATTAACTTCTACTCACATATATTATTTTATTAATATCTTTTGATTATTTCTACTAATAAATATTATTTTATTAATATCTCTTAATATTCTTATTTTAATTATTATTCTTGTTACATTCTTTAATTAATTATTACTATTCTGATTCATATTTCTCCTTAATTATTAATTTCTACGAATAGATATTATTTTATTAATATCTTTTAATTATTTCTATTAATAGATATTATTTTATTAATATCTCTTAATTTATTACAAATTAGTTAATTATTAATAATTTAATCACTGATTAATTTTTATTTTTAATTTTAGTTAACTCTTCATTTGTATTTTCAATTTGTAGATTCAACCAATTTTAAATTAATTAACTTAATTAAGACCCTTTTCTTTTATCAAATTATTTCAATATATTTTATGAAATTGACCTTGACTCAAGAGATGCTTATTTCCTATTGCCTTATAAATAGGCTCTTTCTATTCTCCTACAAATAGGCCAATTCAATAGGCTACTAGTCCAATCCTCTCAATAATCCTGAAAGGTCCATAAAACTAGGGTTCCAGCTTGACACATGATCAAATTCACAAGGATCTCTTCTTCGGTTTGATGCACAAGTACACCTATGCCACAACCTGGAACTCCTTGAACAACCTATTTTGATTTGCATAGCTCTTCTGCCTATCCTGTGCTACTTTCAAATTCTTCTTGATTACCTGCATTTCTCACTCCATGTTGGCCAACATGTCCAATCCAATCAACACCCTGTTAACTGGATCAGTCCAACTGATGGGAGCATTACAACTCTGCCCATACAATGCCTCAAATTTACTCATCCTCAGTGACTCCTGGTACCCATTGTTGTAAGAAAAATCTATTACTGGATGGTACTCTTCCCACTTCTGTTGTTGATGCATCACATACATCCTCAACATGTCCTTCAATACCATGTTGACCCTCTCTTTCTGTGGATGATAAGTTATACTAAAGGCCAACTCTATGCCCAAACCTACAAATAACTCCTTCCAAAACTTGGAAGTGAACTTCACATCCCTGTATGACACAATCTTCTTTGTAACTCCATGCAATATGACCACGTCCCTAACGAAGAATTGTGCCACATCACTCACTGAGAATGTAAACTTTAGTGGAATGAAGTGCGCTACCTTTGTCAAACTGTCCACCACTACCATGATGGAATCATGTTGTCTCACTTTCCTCAGAAAACCTGTGATAAATTACATGGAAATGACCTCCCATGTCCACTATGGAATTGCAATCGACTGTAGAAGTCCAACCGGATGTTGAAACTCTGCCTTCACCTGCTGAAAATACAAACACCTAGCCACAAACTCTTCTACTTCTCCCTTCAAATTCAGCAAATAATAGAATTTCTTCACTGAAGTCAGTGTCTTTTGATAACCTGGGTGACTTGAATATGGTTTCGCATGAAAATACCTCAATATCACCTTCTTGAGCTCACTACTATCTGACACATATATCATGTCTCTAAATCTAACCAATCCAACTGACATGAGACGATAGTCCACATCCTGTGCACCTGCATTTGTAGCTGTACATGTACTTGTACATGTACCTATACCTATACCACCACATGTATATGTACTTGTACCACCACATGTACATGTACCTATACCTGTACCACCATATGTACTTGTACCCATACCACTACCTGAACTCTACTGCAACCTATGCACAATCTCCATATAGCTGACATCCTGGTAACCTGCCTGCAAGATCCTATCTTGTAATTCTTTCCCACAGGATCTCATAGATGTTAAGTGATTTACCTATATCCTTCTGCTAAGAGCATCTGCCACCCAATTATCTTTACCTTTGATATACCTGATCTCAAAGTCGAACTCATTGATCGTGGCCAAGCACCGAGCCTGCCTTCCATTTAGATTTGGTTAGTCAAATAGATACCGCAACCCACTACGATCACTCATCAATAAAAACTTCCTACCCAGAAGATAATGCCTCCACATCTTCAACGTGTGTATGATCGCTGCCAACTCAAGATCATGCGTTGGGTAGTTCTGCTCATTCTCATTCATCTTTCGCGACTCATAGCATACCACCTATCCATCTTGCATAAGGACTCCACCAAGTCCTCTCTTGCAAGCATCTATACATAATACAAACTCTTTGTTCAGATCTAAAACCTCTAACATTGGTGCATGTGTCAACAACTACTTGAGCTTCTCAAAATTAGCCGCACACTCCTCTGTCCATTCAAACTTATTACCTTTCCTCTACAATGATGTGATAGGATAAGCGATCTATGAGAAGTTCCTGATGAACCTCTTATAATAGCCTGCCAATCCCATGAAGGATCTCACCTCATCTACATTCCTACGAGCTTCCCACTCCAGGATATCTCTTACCTTTTCTGGGTCCACTACTATGCCATCCTTGGAAACCATATTTCCCAAGTAGTGGAATTTAGTCCGAAAGAAACTGCACTTATTGAGTTTAGCATACAACAAGTGCTCTCTCAACAATATCAATACTGTTGCTAAGTGTTCAGCATGCTCTTCTTCATTTTTAGAATACCAATGTGTCATTGATGAACACAATAACAAACTTGTCCAAATATGGACGCAACACACTACTCATCAAGTACATAAAGGTAGTTGGAGCAATAGTTATACCAAATGGAATTACAACAAACTCATAATGCCCATACTTGGTCCAGAAAGTTGTCTTGTAGATGTCTTCTTCTTTAATGCGTAACTGATGATATTCGGATCTCATATCAATATTTGAGAACACTGATTCTCCCTTCAACTGATCGAACAATTCATCAACCCTCAATAACAGATACCTATTCTTTATGGTCACTTTGTTCAACTTCCTGTAGTCAATGCACAATATGAGATTACCATCTTTCTTCTTCACAAACAATATCAATGCACCCAATGGTGATACACTTGGCCTAATGTATCCCTTTTCTAACATTTCCTTCAATTGCAACTTAAAATCTACCTACTCAAGTGTACCCATCCTGTAAGGTGCCTTTGATGCCAAAGTTGCCTCTGGCACCAACTCAATAGAAAATTACACCTCCCTATGAGGTGGAAACTCTGAAATTTCCTTATGAAAGACATCCTGAAACTGCTATAAAACTGGGTACCTTCTCAAAATGTTTTCATTCTCAACTTCCTTACCTTTGTCACTAGAGACACGTATTGCAAATAACACAAACCCTTTATTGCAACTATGTTTTTCCTGCATAGTTGTCACCATTCTAACTGAAGTTGCTTTCTTCTTTCCCTGCAAGACTCTTTGTTCCCCATTGTCATCCAAGCACTCAATGTCTTTGTCGTAACAATCCACCTTGGTTCTATGAAGTACAACTAATCCATGCCCAACAACATACTATATGATCCCAATGGTAATACATTCAAATGTGTTATGGTAGGCATACCATTCAAATCAAATGTACAAGCTCTTACCCAATGATGAACTCGCTTCTTTGTACCTGTAGCCAACTACACTAACCAAGACTCTGCATGCACTTCTTTATTCAAACCACACTTATCCACCAAGTCAGGATTAACATAACTATAATTAGATCCACGGTCAATCAAAATAGAAACAACTTGATCACAAAGCTTACCATCAATCTCAATTATAGATGCCTGATAGTCTGCCTTTCTATTTCCAGCACTGCATAGATACGAGGAATACTTTGCCTAACATATCCAACAGTCTATGCCTCCTATGCATTATATGTTTGAGGCCTACCACCCTAATTCTATGGAAAATCTCTCATGCGATGATATTTGATACAAGTCCAATACTCTATAGGCTTCCAACCTACATCCTTGTTCTGCTCCTTAGATTGAAATCCTTGTCATCTGTCAGATGAATTATCTTTATTACTTGTACCCTGAGCTCTTGCTCACTTATTGTCCCATTTTCCTTTGTTCCCATCATTTCCCTTCCAATGTTGCTTAGTCTTAGACCCGTGCTTCAACAATTGCTCATAGCAATGATTTAGCTTTCAGATGGCCTCCTTTAATGATCTAGGCTCATCGAAATCAATCTTGACTTCGAATGCAATTGGTAATCCATTAATGAATCTTTGAATCTTGGCCTTCTCCTCCTTGAGGTAAGGCATGTACCTCAATAGCTCCAAGAACCTCCTAGTGTACTGCTCATCTATCATCGATCCCATCTTTAGATCATAGAATTCTTTAGCCCTGTCATCAAAGTATCTCTCTGATACCTACTTCTTCTTGAATAGTCTCTTGAACTCCCCCCAAGTCAAGTCCTCCTCATGAATAACTCTGACATTCTTCACATCTTCCCATAAAATGTATGCTTTACCTTTGAGACTAAATGTAGCTATTATGGATTTTCAAGTTCTCTAAATAATCATGCAACCTGAAGAACTTCCTAATACCGAGAAACCATGCCTCTACATCTTGTGATTTCTTCATCTATCCATCGAATGTAGGTGGTTTACATTTCTTAAACTCATCCAATAAATAACCCCTATCACTCCTCATGTAATGATGATAACGATGACAATCATAGTGCCTATCTGAACTAGAACTAGAATAGTACCTGTTTCCATCGCCTCTCCTATCCGAAGTATCCAACAACCTACCATATCTCACTATGTCATCTCTATCTGACCTATGGCCACCACGAGACCTACTGCCATATGCCCTATTACTTTTGTCTTCCTGCTAATGGTTGATTTGAAGTGGTCTTTGTCGCTGCAATTCTAACAAACTCTGAAGTATCACTACATTTACCTCTGCTTATTTCTCATGTGCTTGTATGATTCTATCATTGTGTGCCTTACAATGACTTATTTCTACCTTTAAGCTTCTTAGTGTATATTCCAAATCAGAAGAGTGCCTAACACCACGTTCTTCATCTGATCCATAAGGAGAGTCTCGGGAACTGTAGTCTACCATCTTGCTAGTCATATTTTATATTCTTCCTGCAAGGTATATCATGTCAGCTAAACCAAATCACAATAAACTAACATACCTTAGCATAATTCGGGGAGGATACCTCATCTACAAGATAAACCAATCAACGTAATACATTTATAACATAATCATAACAACATATAGAAGTATAACACAACCGTATAACCATATAACCATCATTCTAGCTAGAGACAAGTCATCAATGCATGATCTTACCAATTACACATATCATGAACTCATGGATGAAAACAACCACCACATCAATGTACACTTGATCACATGTGAATATTGATGTGCATAAATAGTTCATAATCAATCATACACTCATGACAACACACTCCACAACAACATCATCAACTTCCCTTGGTGACATCTCTACAACCATGACCCATACCACACAAATGCAACAAGTACACGGTCCTACAACACAAGAGACACATATGCAACCGACATGAATGAATGAACAACACACAACCCATCCAGTCTGAGGGGTGAACCATGCTCTGATACCACTTTGTAACACCCTCCTCTCACATCTACCCAAGTAACCGACCAACCAGGGTAAACATGTGACGAGAAGTTACTATGATATGATTCGACCTCCTAAGTCACGTTAAGGAAGTGGAACCGATGGAAACACACCATACAGACCTCGCACATTAACAACAAGACCCTTAAGAACCATCTTAACCTCTCAGGTAAATAGCCCCCAATTCCCACTGAGTTTTTAGACCAATTAACCCTCGGATGCTCTCGTGACATGGGCATGCCTGCATCCAGAAGGCTCTGGATGCTCCCACAACATGGTATGCCAGCGTCCAGGGACTATTTTTCTCACTGTTGTGCCAACATCCTGTTATAGCGGCTGCAACACCCTCCAACAGTTTTCCTTGCACTTAAATTTCAGATCCTTCCTTGGTCTTTCCCTTTATTGTTTCAAACACATGAGATCATTTCATGAGCTTTCTTAGAGTGTTCTCACCCCTTTTGCTTGTTTGGTCAACAATCATCTTTTGGCATGTTTGATTGTTTTACCTTGCTTACACTCCTTTTCTGGTGATTTTGAAGGTTGGAATTTGTGTATTCGAGTTTTCCTAGCTATTTATTGCACTAATACACAAAGTTTTAAGCACTTATGCACAAGTGTCGACAAAGTCGTCCTAAGTTCATCTCAAGTGTCGCACTTGTCCCTTTTTGTTCTAAGATAGTCTCACAAAGGGTAATTCTTTGTCTTGTTTTTTTGTTGTTCTATGTTGTCGTGTCGTTGAAGTATGCTAAGTGTGTGATCACAAGTTTAAGTTCCTCACAGGTTCACCTCTCTCTTGCACTTAGAGATTTCTTTGAAAATCCTTCTGACCAAGCAACTCACCTTCACCGGACCCGATTGAACTACGCATTACGCAGTCTCAGCCCTCAATGATGCAACCATGCTTCCTGGAACTGTGTAGTTCGCATTCACTATCCCCAGGGCAGTTGCACTGCGCAATTCCAGAGCTAATTAAACTACCTTCATCCCCATAATTTCACAATAGCTTCCCCTAGCTTGCCCTGAACTGCACATTTGGCAAGTTCAGTCATGAAGCTTCTTCCTTTCCTGCTGGAACCCTGCAATGTGTACAGGACCAAGCCTGCCTAGCCTCCTAGAAATACACAGAAGTGTCTCCCTAGTGTCCTTCCTCATCCAGGACTCACTAATCTCCATAACTACGTAGACCTGTCCTCCCTGGCCCCCTCTGTTGTTAGGTCCTTCCTTTCCTTTGAAAACGGTGTAGACCCGCCTCCTAGGGTCCCATCCTGCATCAGGCACTGGTTGTCTCAACTGTGCAGCCCTGCCTCCCATTGGCATCTACACATTTTTTCCCAGCAGTAAGGACTATGCCCAGGAGTTCCTCAACCAAGCCTGAGCCGTGATCTACACAATATCAGTGACCAAGCTCCGATCTTGTCACCCGAAACTGCGCAATGCGTAATTTTTGGGCCCTCTTTCTAACCTCTCACCTGTCCTCGCCTAATCCATGGATAACAATGCTTCAACTTAGACTAGGAGGTTTTGGATTTGATGTCATCCCGTCATGAGTGAATTGCAGGAACAGGTACACTGTTGGA
The DNA here is from genome assembly GCA_031772625.1 of Pinus tabuliformis. Taxonomy (NCBI): domain Eukaryota; kingdom Viridiplantae; phylum Streptophyta; class Pinopsida; order Pinales; family Pinaceae; genus Pinus; species Pinus tabuliformis. The sequence goes on along the minus strand of CM062812.1, from coordinate 567,452,765 downwards.
TCATGGTGAGACGATGAAGAAGGATAAGAAGGATTGAACATGCTTGAAGACTCACATACATCTATACAGACAAAGAAGATTATCAAGAATAATAAAAGGGAATACATCCATGCAACCACCTCTCAAGACTGAAGATTATTGAATACACCGCATCAACAAGCCATGCAAATGAGAGGATAAATCACATCCAAGAACACATCTATCACTTAGCAGTGGTAGCAGCTTGACATTTCCACCTCAGCAAGCTAGTCCATGTTAGCAGTGTCATGTCAAGTTATGTCATGAGTTGTCAAAGGCCACATCACTATTATGAGCCATATGTATTGTAATGTAAAGTGGAAGTCCAATGGACACACATGAATATGAAGAGTCATGTCAGTTGAAAAGTCATAAGAAGTTGAACAGTCATGAGGGTAGTCAGAGAGTCACAAAGGTCAAGCATCACCCCTTGGTTATATATAACCCCCCTCATTGTATGAACAAGGACTTTTCACCTTGGCTCCTCCCACAAAGCATTGAGAGTTTCAGTCAGTTCTTTGAGGAGCAAGGAGTGGCTCCAATGTCCCACTACTGGGTCCAGTGATGTATGATGTAAATATGCGTCTTGGAACTTTTACTTAATACAAAATCCTTCTTGGGCCAGGACTTTTCCATGCATGACTTATGGATGTTTGTAATACTATTCTGTGAGCATTTATATTTCATGTTTGTTTCGAATGTACTAAAATAGTTCAACTATTTCAGTTTTTTTAGTGCTTATCTTGTTGGGGATGTGCTATTACGGTTTTCATTGATGTCTCATCCTTATGGACTACTCTACATGATACTAGACAAGCCTTTCCCCGCTCATTGGTTATAATGACCGTCACATATGTTGTGGACTATTTCGTTGGATGGTATATGAACATTTCCCTGTTCTTTGGTTTTAACAACTGCCACATCCACAGTGGACTATTCCCCTGAATGTCAAACAAGCCTTCCTGGTTCACGCGTGTCTCTTCCTAGGTGGTACTATTACCTCTCACTTGGAGGCTCACTTTTCTCCCCCTTTTGCAGTAAGAGAACCTAGACATAATTACATTGCACACTCGCCTTGATTTTGGAAGGTACCATCACAACACTCATGTGCTGACTCCATCCCATCACCCGTCAATTTCAAAACTTGTTGGACTGATTCTAGGAGTGTACGCTCTTCCATATTATCAAAAGAAGAATAAGACTAGTCCCATAGGAGTAGTAGTTACATCTGTTGAAGAAGTCATATTTTCCACTATTTAGGAGCTAGCAGAAGCCGTGGAGAAAGAAGAAGAACCCCCGCTCTTTCGAAAGGAAGAAGAAGGAAACCTATTATTCCCGGTTTCAGGTTTCGGCAGAGGGGAAGGAAATGAAGGAGGGGAAGAAGAGGAAGAACCAACAGATTCAGAAGAGGAATCATCAGATTTAGAAGAGGAAGAGGAAGAAAATGAAGGGGGAAAAATGGCAGACCAAAATCTAGATTGGATGACTCAGGTGCCATTGGCACTTCCAGGTGTCCTGCATAAGATTCCAAGGCACACGTAGAAGCTCTTAACGAAATATGACCCTCATAAGATAGTGAAGGCAGAAGATCACTTAGACACTTTATACCTACATCTGTAGACACTCGAGGTACGTTACGATGAGGTTGCATGTAGACTATTTCAATGTACCTTGGATGGTAGAGTAGTTTTATGATACCATAGCCTTCCTCCAAAGTCCATCCAGAATTGGAGGGTATTCAAAAGGATCTTTCTTGATAAATTTGCTGAAGACAAAACCCCTGCCATGTTATTGAAGGAGTTGGGTAGTCTCAAGATGAAGCAGAAAGAAAAGGTGAAATATTTTAATCATAGGTTCAACTATACTTTGAAAAAATTCTCACATGACACTAAACCTCATGACTCCATCACTATCGACTATTACACTTCTCCCTTGCCGACTAGTATTGCTCAGGTCGTCAAGCGAGTTGCGAAACCAGCTTTAACAGAAAATTATGAAGAGGCTATTTCTGTAGAGAAGGACCTGCACGTTATTAGAGTCATTGCAGGTGATGAACCCACTAAAGACTCCAAAGACTCAAGTGACAAGTCTTAGACCTCTATGAGAAAGGCCAAGGAAAAGGAAATTAGTGATATTGAGAACCTTGCTCATCTCATCAAGTCCCTGACCACCGAAGTGGTTGAACTTAAGTAGAGGTCAAGAGAGACTACTGTGAGAAGAAGGCCCCCTAAGTACCCACAAAAGAAGAATGTAGCTTCCAGTAGAAGTAGCAACCATCCAACCAAATCTACACAGAGCTCTAACATGGTTGTGAACATTGAGAAAATCGCTACAGATTCATACTACACATTCCATCACGTGCATCATTAGAAAAAATCGTGCCCAGAATGGAACCATGGAATGAGTAGTATTTTCGCCTAAGTACTTAACACGACCACGGTTGATGAACAGCCTGAGCCTGACGATGAATAAGAAGAAGTTACTATATTTGATGAAGCTCCAAGCATTGGGATTGTAGTAAGCATGTATCAGTATGCTCTTGCAGCCTAGAATACCACCACTGAGAAGGACCCTCCGAGTGACGGTTCGGCCACAAAGAAAAATAACCGATACAACTTAAGAAGTCAAGGGGCCACCACTGTGATTGAGATACCGAAGCAGAAATTTAGAGAAAATATGTTAAGGAAAATGAGTTCGACAGTCGACTCAAAACAGAAAACTCAGGGCAAGTTTGGGAAGACAATTTTAATGAAAAGTGTTTCCACAAGAAGAAAAGACAGAACTGTCCCACCGGAAACCATGAATTCAATTCCACCCCCGGACACCTCGGTGAGTCTTCCCGTAATAGAGTACAACATTGTAGAAGACATGAAGAAGGCTCGTGCAAATATTTCTTTGTTTGAACTTACAAAAATCATGAGTTAGTGGGACATCCTTCTACGAGCACTTAGGGAAAACTATAATGTTCATGCCACCTCTTCGAAAAAGGGATCTAGTAAGTCTCTTGACGCTCTCTTATATGTACTTGACATGCTCTCCATGGAGGAGGCGAACTCACTCTGCCCACCATTCTTGTTGTCATTTGAAATATTTAACTTCAATGTTCACAACTCCTTGGTTGATTCTGGTGCTTCAGTTATTGTCATGCCACTCGATGTGGCCAAAAAGATCAACACTCAATGGAGCAAGATAGAGGCATAGATCATCCAATTGGACAGAACTTGTGTTCCAGCAATTGTTGAACTCAGGGATGTGATCATCTGACTATCATCTGATGAACGATTTCATCCATGCATAAATATTGTAATTGTGGACATCCCAGAAGCATATGGGATATTTCTCAGCAGAGATTGTAGAATTTCCTGCAAATTCTCTACAAATCTACCTTTGAGATCTATGTAGAAAATCTGACTATAGATTAACTCGATAATGCAATATACCAAAGCAAAATACTATAATCTACTTCTACTATCAAACTTGCAGAAGCTTAAAGATCGAGCTGAATCAGAGCTGAACACATATAACCATAACAAGATTTCAATCACACATGAACACAAAAGAATACTCTGGGGAAAGCCTCAGCTAAAAACCCTGATCTCTGTATTATCATACAAGTGGAAATATCTCAAGATTACACAAAGCTGTAGCTCACAAGCTATCTAGTTCTCAGTACTATCCCTCAATGCTTCTCATAGATTGAATAGACACAACATATGCCTTCCTTCAGTCCTCCAAGCCTCCTATTTCCTTGTGCAGTTTCTCCTTGGTCCTCCAGCTGCAGCCTGTGTGATAATCACCTCACACACAACACTGACCTCTGAAATAACTGCACAATCCTGAAGGAGATAATTCCTTCTGCATGGATGAGTTTCCTTTATAGGAAAATTCCTCCAACTGATAGTACACTGTCCCTTCCTTTAATCTCAACTGGGTCTCTGTCTGAACTGACATGCATGAGTTATTTATGAGAGAATATTCAGTTATCTAAAGTACACTAGTTGCATGCATGCATGCATTGACTAACTGAACTCACAATCAGTTCCACAAACTATTGGAACTAATCTAACTAGACTTAACTCAGTTAACTGAGCTAACTAATTACAACTCAAAGTACAACTCATCCGGATCTCCTTAATTAATGGATAACTTCCTCAATCAAAGGGATAATTGTTGAATGTCTTCACATAATATTCATGTTTGATTTTCTCCAATTAATTAACTCAAGATGAATTAATTAATTATTTTTCAAACAACCGCTAAGATTTAATTCGAATTTTAATTCACAATTTTAATTTAGGGACTAATTAAAATTGGAATCTATCCTGAAATGCTATTTATAGCAATGCTATTTTTAGCATTTCTATTTTATCATTCCTTGTTGCCATTTCCAACACTGGTAACTAAAATTTTCAACACCCCCTCTCAACAAGAAAGGCATTCAACTCGAACCTAATCCTGAACCTTTGGAATGTTCTGCATGCAACACTTCTCCCTAGTGTTGTTGCTCCAGCAACTCTAGAAACAAAAAAATATCCAACTTGAATCAGAATGATGCCTCTGTCATCAAAGTCTCTGACTGCTATTGCCTTTGTCGACTGAAAAACATTGCACCTCTGTGCTCTTTAGTATCTGACTGCTCTAGCCTATGTCACTTTGATATCTGACTACATCAATCACATTAATTAACTCAAGATGAATTAATTAATTATTTTTCAAACAGTTGCTAAGATCAAATTCGAATTTTAATTCACAATTTTAATTCAGGAACTAATTAAAATTGGAATCTATCCCGAAATGCTATTTATAGCAATGCTATTTTTAGAATCTCTATTTTAGCATTCCTTGTTGCCATTTCCAACACTGGTACCTGAAATGCTATTTATAGCATTTCTTTTTTTAGCATTTCTTGTTGCTATTTTCAACACTCCCTCTCAACAAGAAAGGCATTCAACTCGAACCTGATCCTGAACCTTTGGAATGTTCTACATGCAACACTTCTCCCTAGTGTTGTTGCTCCAGCAACTCTAGAAACAAAAAAATATCCAACCTGAATCAGAATGATGCCTTTGTCATCAAAGTCTCTGACTGCTATTGCTTCTGTCGACTGAAAAACTCTGCACCTCTGTTCCCTTCAGTATATGACTACTCTAGCCTCTATCACTTTGATATCTGACTGCATCAATCACACTGATTCCTCTTGCTGCATCCGTGTTGCTGCTGGTCCTATCTCCCAGCACTGCATCTACACTGCACCTCCTCTCATCATGTTGCATCATGTTGCCCAATGTTGCGCTACAACTCAATTAGTGAGAAGTAAGTAATTGATCTCCCAACTGACCTCCCTGTTGGGCTAGAAACATCCTCTGATGTTGAAGCTTCCTCTACCGCTCCATCCACATTTCTCTCTACCCACTTAGCCAGTCCTGCTACTCCTCGTCGAGCTCCTGTAGCAAGGTCTAATCAAAGAGGCTGGGTACCTCAAGGATCATACCCCTATTTTAGCGTTCTTGAGACTATCACTTCACATTGCCCCACCTCACACCTGGAGGTATGGATGCACGTGATCCCTCTTCCCACTTGGCTCAAAATTCCCCCCTATTGGAGCTCTCTACATGAGTGTATGCCTCCACTCGGTCTCCTCTCGGCTTCTCCAGTTGTGGCTACTCCACAACCTCCTGAAGTTGCTTCACCAATTGTGGCTCCTCCACAATTTTCTGAGACTTCTTCTGGTGCTGCATGTTGAGAGGTAATGTACTCTCCCTCTCAACCACCAAGTATCCAACAGTTGCCTTGCTCCTTAAAACTTTGCATGCATCTTGAACCTCAAGAGCATACAGGTTCTTGACTCGTGAACCAATCTGCTTCACCTGTCTCATGGTGATGTGTCTAAGGAAAACCTTTCCCTTATTAAAGACTACATCATAGCCTTTGTCTTCTAGCATCGCGATCTATACCAAGTTCTTCTTCAATCCTAGCACATACTTCACATTTGTCAAGGTAATGTGAGCTCCCTTTGAAAAGAAACCATGCCCACACCTCAAACACTATACTTTTCATCATTACCCATCTCTATGAGTATCTTGAGGTCTTTCTCCTCCAAGGTACTGAACAAACTCTTATTTCCAGTCATGTGGAATGAGGCTCCACTGTCAAGAAACCAACCACAACCCATCATCGATGAAACCATGCATGCGATGAGGGTAAAATCCAACTCAAACTGAGAGGCCAATGCCTCACCTTCAGATCCTTCCGAGGATCACTTCTTGGATTTCTTCAATGGCCAATTAGTTGCATAATGGCCCACCTCATGACAATTAAAGAATCGCACTTTATATTTGTTAATCTTCTTCCCACCATGAGAAGAACTTGATATGGGATGAGAATCCTTCTCCTTCCCTTTCTTTGCCTTACTCATTAAGGTGCAATTTTCTTCATCCTCCTTAGATGAAGAACCATCTCTGGTGCTTCTCCTTATCTCCTCCTGCATCAGATCCGACCACAATCGTTCCCAATCTGGCAGTTTCTCTCTTCCATTTCCTGAGTCTTGGTAGCTCTGCCAGCTCTTAGGAAGACCGAGGAGAGCAAGACTCACCATGTCATCATCAGCTGTCATGATTCCTACACTTCCAAGCTCATCCCTGCAGGTGGTGAGCTTGTTCAGATATGTAGAGATCGTGTTGCCCTTTTCACACTTGATTTTCCGAAGCTTGTCTTTCAGTGCCAGCTTCCTCTGATCAATGCTGTTCTGATATAGATCTTTCAATGTTTTCCACATTCAAAACAGTGTCTCCTTCCCATGGAGACTTGAGACAATATGGTCTCAAACTCCCTCCAGAAGAATTCTCCTCACTCTAGCCACACATTTCTTCCATTCCGCCAATTCTGTAGCATTAGTTGTTGCTGGCTTGGGGACTTCTTGATCAATGAAGTCCTTCAAGCCGTTGTCCTCTAATATTGCTTCCATGCGATCCTTCCAGGCTATATAATTTGAGCTTCCATCCAGGGGATACTCGAGTCTCAAACCGTTGAACGCCATTGGTGAGATTTGAGATGTGATAAGAATTTGATTTCTATAATCAAGAAATTCAAACTTCGAACTTCGAACTTCTTTGTATACTGTTCTCCACTTTGACCACCTTTGCTCTGATATCATGTAGAATTTCTTGCAAATTCTCTACAAATCTACATCTGAGATCTATGTAGAAAATCTGACTATAGATTAACTCGATAATGCAATATACCAAAGCAAAATACTATAATCTACTTCTACTATCAAACTTGCAGAAGCTTAAAGATTGAGCTGAATCAGAGATGAACACATATAACCATAAGAAGATTTCAATCACACATGAACACAAAAGAATACTCTGGGGAAAGCCTCAGCTAAAAACCCCAATCTCTGTATTATCATACAAGTGGAAATATCTTAGGATTACATAAAGCTTTAGCTCACAAGCTATCCAACTCTCAGTACAATCCCTCAATGCTACTCATAGACTGAATAGACACAACATATGCCTTCCTTCAGTCCTCCAAGTCTCCTATTTCCTTGCGCAGTTTCTCCTGGGTCCTCCAGCTGCAACCTATGTGATAATCACCTCACACACAACACTGACCTCTGAAATAACTGCGCAATCCTGAAGGAGATAATTCCTTCTGCATGGATGAGTTTCCTTTATAGGAAAATTCCTCCAACTGATAGTACATTGTCCCTTCCTTTAATCTCAACTAGGTCTCTGTCTGAACTGACATGCATGAGTTATTTATGAGAGAATATTAAGTTATCTGAATTACACTAGTTGCATGCATGCATGCATTGACTAACTAAACTCTCAATCAGTTCCACAAACTGTTGGAACTAATCTAACTGGACTTAACTCAGTTAAATGAGCTAACTAATTACAACTTAAAGTACAACTCATCCTGATCTCCTTAATTAAGGGATAACTTCCTCAATCAAAGGGATAACTGTTGCATGTCTTCACATAGATTTCATGTTTTTTTTTCTCCAACTAATTAACTCAAGATGAATTAATTAATTATTTTTCAAACAACTGCTAAGATCAAATTCGAATTTTAATTTAGGGACTAATTAAAATTGGAATCTATCCCTAAATGCTATTTATAGCAATGCTATTTTTAGCATTTCTATTTTATCATTCCTTGTTTCCATTTCCAACACTGGTACTTGCAATGCTATTTATAACATTTCTATTTTTAGCATTTCTTGTTGCTATTTTCAACAGAGATTGGTCAAGAAAGTTGCAAGGATACTTTGCTACTGACTGGTAACACTTATGGCTTCCGTATAAGGGAAGGAACAACCAAATCCAAGTATTGTCAGAGAGATACATGAAGCACAATGTGACTCCCTTGAATGCATAGAACGAGCCATTGGCTTTTGCGGAACTTGTTTTTGACAATTGTTTTCTAAAGACACAGTTGTGGTGTTATCTTGCAGAGCCATCCCCAGCCCCACTAGAGACATAGTTGGACCTCCTTCCATGTTCAATTAGCGAAAATGAAACTTGTATAGTAAGTAGTAGTACTAGTGCAGTAAGTGATCCCCGTACAAATGATATGTGGACCATGTACTTTGACTATTCCAAAACACAAGAGGGATATGGAGCTGGTTGTGTTTTAATAGACCCGTTGTAGAGAAAACATTTAACAGAAAAGGAGCATAAGTATGTGAATCTCCTTACTTGTTGTACACCACAAGAGTGACAAGCTTTTATCTGCCTATTCAATTAGTATCGTTGTGTCTTCACGTGGACGTATGATGATCTCAAGACATATGACACATGAATAATCCAATACCTAATATCGATTAAAGAAGGGGCCATGCCTTTTCAACAGAAACTAGAAAAATTCGTCCAAAACTTGAGCCCCATGTTAGAGTCAGTCTTTTCATCCCTCCGTCAACGATCAAAATCTCTTTTGTTGCCTTTCATTTTTAGGTGTCTCGTTCAGTCCAGTCATTTGCATTCCATTAGGAGCACCGATTTTCTGACGGGGTCACATCTCCCTCATTTCATGTACCTACTGGTCTGTGTTTGCTCATCAAAGTCAATTTGAAAGTCATGTACAGTCTTGTTTGGTCTCGTGGTCAGCAAAGAGTCATTTTAGTCATTAGGTCTAGGGTTTTGCAAGTTTAGTCTTCAAAATGGCTAATAATGCCAGCAGGCACATGAGGGAGATTCAAAATAAGTTTTCATTGCAAAATTTCATCGTAATAATGCTCGATCATGACTTTTCTTCAAAACTTTGTTTTGAAGAAAAATCGTCAAATTTCGTCTTTTGTAATAAATACCATGTGATTTTCAAAGTTGTTTCAGTTGTAAAGTTCTTTACGCGCAGCCCTGGTCACCCTTTGCCAAACACCATGCCATCCATCCCTGCAGAATAGATAAAGAGATTCATCATCAGCTCAAAAATCAAAAGGAAACAAGCAAAACAGAGTTCTCTTGTAAAAGTGTTAAAGTCTTCAAACAGTGGGTTTTTTAAATCAAAAATAGAAGTCCATGCCATGAAAGATATTTTCATTTATTTCATGATTCATTGGCATAGCAAAGGTCAGCGAGGAGCCAAGAGAAATCATGGAGAAATCAGTTGGAGGGTGAAACTATGTTTTGAAGGCTGAACTGTTGACGAAATTACAGTTGCGGCGCGTTGGGAGGTGGTCACGGCACATAGAGTCGCCCACTGCGTGTTCTTTTTGAACGTGCGCAGCGCACAGGGCTGACGACCAAATTTTTTATCATTTCTCCACAAAAATTCAAATCAATTCGGTCCTTCTCATTCCGAGTAAGTTTATGAAATTGCCATTAACTTGTTCGGTGTTGATTGAAGTGGGTTATGAGAATTTGTAATGCCAAAATTATCAACCCTATCACCGTGTTAAAATTTGCTCCCTTAGAGTTTGAATTTGAGTTTTAAAATTTGATTTTGGTGCCAACTCCCTTCCCCACCTGTGGTTCCTCTCCCATTATTGTTATTTCATCAACACACTATCCTCTTACATATCTAAGAGTCATTCACTCCTAAAGCCCTATTCCCTCATATCCCAAGTTACTCATTCCTAAGTCCCACTATCCCTATCCCTAAAGTCATTGCATTCCTTATCATTCATTTCATTTGTAAAATTCCCAAAACCTCAAGTTACCCAAACAGTCAAGTAACTGTCCATTGTTCCTACATTTGTCAAAATTCCAAAGGGAAAATTATCACTTGACAAGACCCCACTGTCCACACTGCCCTATTTCCCACAGTCCCTCCCACATTTGGAAATTGAAACAAAAGCACCAAATTCTCATTCTTCAGCTCATTGAAGCCAACATAGACTTTGAAACACCATGGAGACGGACACCGACACATCATATGACCGAGACAATGACTCTACAACTGAAACTGCATGCACCAGGAGGACACTGAAACGTCGCAAAAGGCATGATAAGCTCCAAATCTTGGCTGAAGCTTCTCCAGCTGGGCATGATACTTGATGATGGACCTTCAGTCCAAATTTCAACAAATTTGGAGAAAATTTTGTCAATTTTGAATTTTTTTGGCTTCAAAACAGATCTCCCTGCCCAACGCGTAGTGCCACTTGGCATGCGCTTATAATTGGGAGATCTTCTGGAGGAAAACTTTGCATTTCTGGATTTCTTATAAAAATTTATGCATGCTCATGGATTACCTAAGGATTTCATCAAGTTCTGGGTTGCCTAAAGGGTCAAAAACACCCTAAAAATCACCTTTCTGCCACCTTTTGCACCCACAGGAAGCAGTGTTGGGAGATTGGATATTTGGAGGGGAAAATGGAGACCAAATCTAGAAATTCCACTTGGGTTGGAAAGTAGACATGAAGGGATTTCCAACTAGCTATCATAAGCTCAATTTTGACTTCGGGAAGGCCCTCAAAATCAGCCTCAAAGTTGTGCTACGCATAGAGATTTTGGGCGCGGCGTATAGAGAATTTTGGCCTATTTTTCACTCTTCAGCTAAGAATTTCAACCAGTTTTGACTAGTTTCACTTTTTTATGTTACTCTTGATCTACCTTGATGTAATTTCATGACCATGATGTAATCTTGGCACATTTTTACTTGTTTTAGTAGATTCATTCACCAAAAGGTGAAAAGATAGTGAATGAATCAGTTTCCTTTTATTTAGAGACAAGTTGTTTCAGTTGCCTATTTATCAGTTCCTTGTTTAGATATGGTTGAAACAGCTCCTATAATGATGAGCTCGACCCCTAGAGGAATGGGAAGGAGTTAGGCTTGTCTATATCATGTAATTTCTCAATCATTTTCAGGGTTGGACACTTGGGATTTCTTGGCACTCTATTGTACATTTGATTTCTGCACTTTTGGCAAAGGAAAGACCTGGGTTTGCAGCACTTTTTGGGATCCCTGTGGCTCTATGTTTTGATGGTGTTCTTCTCTATGTAATTTGTAAGTTTCACTGATATTTTTGTGTACCATTTCCTTTCTATTTTTCTTCTGAAATTAAACAAATGAGTGACAAAGGTAGAATTCATTAGATTGATGTGCTCTGCCTTTCAGTTCTGTTTAGTTTTCAATGTTTTCTTTAGTTTGAAGAGGATTCTTGATACCTCTTGCCCTCTTCAGCTTCTCACCGGTCTGAACTCTTCGCCTTTACAAATCAAAGCATCAAAACGATTGCCTTTCTTGCCCCAATCAGAACTCTGCAAAACTGGCCTTCATCCCCGGACCCAAATTTGCCTTTCCCTTGATTCCAACAAAACCCCCAAAAAATCAAATCAAATCCTTGCATTATATACCTAGCCTAAAATCAGAAGATATTTCAGTCATATCAAGCCCCATCGATTATCTTTTGTTGAGATTGACCTAGAGAGAGCCCTCTCCTGTCCTCGTAGGGCTAGCTACGAGGCTAAGCGTGGTTTGATGTGGACCTAGAAGCTTGCCTTTTCAGCCTGAGGTAAATCTAGGCTCTAACACCCCACATACACAAAGAATTGATGAAGTTGTTGGATGCTCAGATCATCTATAAAGTGAAACATTTGACATGGGTGTCTAACTTAGCCCTTGTTAGGAAGTAGTCCAGGGGGATCCACCTGTGTGTAGATTTCCACAACCTCAATTGCGCCTTAGACAAAGAAAATTACCTAATGTTGTCCATTGAGCATATTTTGTAGAAAATATTTGGAGCAAAGATGTTTTCTTTGCTAGACAGTTTTTCTGGTTATAACCAGGTTCTGGTAGTAGAGCTTGATAGACTTAAGACTACATTCTATACCAAGTGGGGTACGTTCGCGTTTCGCAAAATGTCGTTTGGGTTGGTTAATGTTGGTGCAACATTTCAACATGCAATGTACATTGATTTTCATGGGCTTATTAGATAGACCATAGTGGTCTACCTCAATGATGTAACAACGTTCTCAAGGCAACAATCAGACCACTTGCGCCATCTCAAGAAAAATTTTGAGCGATGCTGGAAATACGAGATATCCTCGAATCCCAAGAAGAGTATCTTCGTAGCGTCTGAGGGTAACCTCCTTGGACATATTATTTCTAAAAGTGGGATCAAGATAGATCTGAACTGGGTTTAGACTATAACGCATATTGCCCACCCTTGGAACAAGAAAGCCATGCAGTCTTTCTTAGGGAAGATCAACTTCCTCGGAAAGTTCATATTCGACTATGATGAGATTATCAAACCCATACAAGAGATGATCAAGAAGGATGCAGTCTATAAATGGGATAAAAAGGGGAAGGACATGTCCGGCCATATTAAGCAAGCAATAACAGAAGCACCAGTGTTGTACAACCCAGACTTTGTGAAAATTCCTAGTCCAAGGAACCCCTACTGCAACAAATCTAAATTTACTTCACCTACTTGATTTTTAACATACATTATCAAGTTATTCTTCTGAATATTGAAGCAAATTACTTATGCATCCTACACTAATTAAATATTTGATCTCATGAAACAAAAAATAGAGAAAAGAACAAGATACATATGACACACTTATTTTTGGACACAATAGTCCCCAAAAAAACCCAATGCGGAAAAATTGGTGCAACAGCTCTGAGGGTTTTATTATTATGTAGGAGAAATATCTGAATACAAATCTAGAATGTTCATCTAGTAATCCTTTATAGAGAAAATATTGGCGGAAAATCTGAGTGAGTTTTAAACCTCACTTCACCCGACAGAAGTTCGGTTGATTTGGCACAAGACTGGCTAACCCTGACTATTTCTGCGTGGCTCTTCTACCCTCTCTGTCAGCTCACTCGGCTATTTTGGAAGTTCTCAGTAGTTCTGGCTGTTCTCTGCAGTTCTGGCTTTTTTCCTCTACATCAGCTTTCCCGACAGTTCTGGCTTCTGCCCTATGCGTCATCTTTCCCGACTGCTGCGATGCCTCTCTACAATCTCTCTCTGCTTCTCTATCAGTATTCTCCAGAAAGTCCTTCTTCTAGATTCTCGCTACCCCTCTGTTGCAAGATCTCCCCTATCAATTTTCCTCCTGAGAACTTCTCACCTCAGAAAATCAATTTCCTCAATTTCTTTGTGTGTATTTTCAAATGAACGCCAAACCTCCATTATATACTTTTCCTATTGAGTATTCAATGGCTGAGATTAAGTATCTAATAAATGGCTAAGATTGAAACATGACATGATCTCCCTTCTAGATTGTTCTCACCCATATTTTGATTAACACCCATTAATATTTTAATTTCCCTAAGTTTAGACTTCATAACTCCATTAAAAATATTAATTATTTTAATAAAATCCAATCCAGGTGGGATTTCACCAAACAGTTTTTGGGTTCTTTAGAACTCATATGCCTTAGCCTCTCAACCAATTTTCAAGGCTAGATCACTTCTGATGCTACCAAAAACTAACACTCCCTCTTAGCAAGCGCTGCCACCAAGCCTTGATTTTATACTTTTCCTGTTGAGTCTTCAACGGTTGAGATTAAGTCTCTAATCAATGCCTAAGACTAAAACATGACTTGATCCACCTTCTAGATCATTCTCACCCGTATTTTGATTAATACCCATTAATATTTTAATTTCCCTAAGTTTAGAATTAGGAACTCCATTAAAAATATTAATTATTTTAATAAAATAAAATCTGGGTGGAATTTCAGCAAACGGTTTCTGGGTTCTTTAGATCTCATGTGCCTGAGCCTCTCCACCAATTTTCAAGGCTAGAACACTTTGGATGCTACAGAAACTAACAAAATTCAGAAAATATTTCTTGATCTACACTTTCGCTTCTGACACTTCTCTTGTTGTTGTGCTCACTTAGAAGGATGATTTGAACAATGAGCGAATTACCTCCTTCGTGAGCACGAGCCTACAAGGACTAGAGCTCAACTATCCCATAATGGAAAAACAAGCTTATGCATGATACAAGGTGGTGAAGCATTTTAGACCCTACTTGTTGAAAAATCGTTGTATTATATTTGTCCCACACCCAGTAGTCAAACCACTACTTGTTCAGCAAGAAATGGGTGAGAGAAGGGAGAAATGGATGATTGGATTACATGAATACGATCTTGAAATCAAACCAATTCACACCATCAAGGGTCATGGTCTTTGTAGGTTAGCAGCAGAAGCAGTCAATGCACAAGAGGAAAAACAAGAGCTTGTAGACTGGGAGCAAGAAATAGAAATGTACCATGTTGAGAGAACCTCTCCCACTTCAGAGAGAAACTCTTGGTACATAGACGTGCACCGGTACCTTGAGCATGGCATTGTTCCCTCTCATTTCTCGTTGCTACAGAAGAAGGCACTCTGACTCAAAGGCTTATCATATTAGCTAGTGCATGGGAGGCTATACAGGAAGCACCATAATGGGATATTTCTCAAGTGCCTGGAGGCACACGATTCAAACAAGTTTTACGTGATCTCCATGATGGACCAATCGAGGGACACTTCGCAGGTAGCACCATAGCACACACGGTCATGCAAGTCGGGTTCTACTGGCCTACATTATTCAAGGATGCTCCTTCTTATGCCTGCAAGTGTTCGGTCTGTCAAAGGTGCGTCGTAAAAACTGCAAGTCAACAACCCCACTGTAGCCTGTTGTAGCAGAAGAACCATTCCAATAGTGGGGCTTAGATATCATTGGGGAAATTTTCCCTCATTCATCGAAGCAACACCACTATATCTTGACTACCGTCTACTACATATTACTTCACACGATGGATAGACGCAGTTCTGCTAAAACAAGTGAACGATTAGGAAGTCACCAGCGTTCTACAGAAGAATATCATTTCTAGGTTCGACATTCCTACATCACTTATTTTTGACAATGCAACATACTTTTCTTTGTTAAAGATTTATGATTTTGCATTGGAAAATGGTATTGTCTTGAAGCATTCTGCTAACTATTATCCACAGGGGAATGGTCTTGTCGAATCCATAAATAAGAACCTCATTTGCATCATCAAAAAGACCATATTCTCTGAGTAGCGAAACCGACACTCCTCTTTGGTGAATGCTTTATGGGCTAACCGAGTTACACTTAAGCCTTCTCTGAATACCTCTCCTTACTTCCTGGTATACGGAAAGGAAACCATCATTCTTCCAAACATATACTTGCTTGCTCTCCAATTATCCCAAGAATACCAGGGTAAGCCCTGTATTTTAGTTCAGCGTAGGATGGAAACTTTGCACAAGTTACAAGAAGAAATGTTGAAATCAAAAGAAAAATATTCTCTCCATCAGAACCATATCAAGAGATGGTTTGACAAAAAAATTTCAAGGAAGACTAGCTTCAGTGTGGGAAACTTAACCTTGAAGTGGGATAAAGCCCACAAATACAAAGGAAAGTGCACAAAGTTTCAATCCCTATGGATTAGTCCATACATTGTCCACGAAAATCTTGGCCAATAAATGTATCATCTTCAATCCCTTGACGGAAAGATTGACTCTCTCCCTGTCAATAGCCAAGACTTAAAATATTATTTTCAATGAATATTTGAGGTTGCGCCCCGCACTATGTACATAGTCTTTTGTTGTTTGTTGTCATGTTTTCTTTGGTTTTCTGTTGTTTTGGTTATGTAAATAAGTGTTGTGCCTTGCTGCGTTGTGGCTTCCAAGTGTGTGTGGCTAAAGTTCAAAGAGTCTTGTGACACGACAGCCCTTGGCCATTCCTTTGTCCACCTTCTTTGTATTGGTTATAACTATTGGCTGATTAGTTCTGATGGAAAATATGATCCATTCGTAAGGAGAGTTTTGGCCCAAACATGAACCTATGTCCAGTTTGGAAACCTTGTGCCTATACTTAGTTTTATGCTTTGGTGTTTTTCAAGCTTTTCCAACTATTATAAATGGAGAAGGGGAAAATCTTAATGAGAAAACCTAAATCATAGGTATTTATATGATTCTCTAAAGGAATAACCTCTCCCACTCTCAATAATTTTGGATCCCTCTTCTGCCCCAAAATAAATAAGTGTCAATGCACAGTTCTCTTTAAATAAATAAATAAGGGCAAAAGAAGAGAAAGGCTTCCCACACAGAGAGGTGAAGTATACAACTCCAACGGGATACTTTCCACGCTCACTGGCAGTGGAGCAATCCCTGTTTTCTTGTGTGACTCCACTAGGGTATTTTCCAGGCCTGCTGGCAGCAGAGAAACACCATAGATGAAAACTATACTCTGAAAATCATAATTTCGCAAGCTAAACTATCGTTCCAATTCGAAACATTGTGATCTGGCTCAATATTATGTTGTGTTCAACTGAGAAGGTAGAAAGGAAACCATGTTTTCCCATGGGGTAAGTGGGGAAGCCAAATTAATCTGCATGATGAATCAATACTCCCTGAAGGACCAAGGCCCTGCACTAAAAAATGAACCAAGATAGAGAAGTTGGTATTCAACCAGTGTGTCGCCAAGTGTTGTAGCAGCTGCAACACCCTCCAAAATTTTGGATTGCACTTAAATTTGGAGCCTTCATTATGCTTTCCCTTTATTGTTGCAAACACATAAGCTCATTTCATGATCTTTCTTAGAGTCTTCTCACCCCTTTTTCTTGTTTTGTGAACTGTCGTCTTTTGGCATGTTTGATTGTTTTACCTTGCTTGTGATCCTTTTCTAGTGATTTCGAATGTTGGTTTTTGTGTATTTCAGTTTTCCTAGATATGAAAACATATATCACACTCATAAACAAATTTTTAAGCATTGTCGCACGAGTGTCATCACGATCGTCCTAAGTTCATCTCAAGTGTTGCACTTGTTGCTTTTTTTCTAGGATAGTATCAAAGAGGGTAATGATTTGTCTTGTTGTTCCAGTGGTCTATGTTGTCGTGTCGTTGAAGTATGCTAAGTGTGTGATCATAAGTTTAAGTTCCTCATAGGTTCACCTCTCTCCCACACTTAGCCATTTCTCCAAAAATCCTTCCGACCAAGCAACTCAACTTCAAGAACCCTAACTGAATTGCGCACTATGCAGTCTTAGCCCTTGGTGATGTAACCCTGTTTCCTGGTACTACATAGTGTGTAGTTACTGTCCCCAAGGAAATTGTAATGCGCAATTCTAGAGCTGAGCAGAATACCTTAATCCCCATAATATCGCAATATATTCCCCTAGATTGACCTAAAATGCACATTTCGCAAGATCAACCATCAAGCTTCTTCCCTACCTACTAGAACCTCGCAATTCCTAGACCACCAAGCCTGCCTTGCCTCCCAGAACTGTGCAGAAATGTCTCTCTAGTGTCCTCCCTCAGTCGGGACTCACTAGACTCCAGAATTGCATATACCTATCCTCCCTAGCCCCCTCTGCTGCCCAGTCCTGCCTTGCCTCTGAAAACTACACAGACTTGCCTCCCATAGTCCCATTCTGCATTAGTCGCTGGTTGTCTAAAATATGCAATGCCGCCTCCTAATGGCCTTTGTGAAAATTTTCCCAATAGTAAGGACTATGCCCATGAGTTCCTCATCCAAGCCTAAGTTGCACTCTGCACAGTCTCAGCTACCAACCTCCCAACTTATCACCTAGAACTGTGTAATGCATAGTTACTGAGCCCTCTTTCTAGCCTATCACATGTCCCCGACCCAATCCATGGATAACGATGCTTCAACTTAGACTAGGAGGTTTTGTATTTGATGTCATCCCATCATGAGTGAATTGTAGGAACAACTACACTATTGGATTATCATGAGATGATGAAGAATGAGAAGACAGAGTGAACATGCTTGAAGACTCACACACAGCTAGATGGAAAAATAAGCTTATTAAGAACAAGCAAAGGGAATACATGCATGGAACCACCTCTCAAGACCAAATATCATTGAATACCCTGCATCATCAAGTCATGCGAAGGAGAGGATAAAACACATCTAAGAACACATCTATCACTTAGCAGTGGCAGCAACTTGACATTTCCACCTCAAAAAGCTAGTCCATGTTAGCAGTGTCATGTCAAGTAGTGTCACGAGTTGTCAAAGGCCACATCACTATTATGAGCCATATGTATTGTAATGTAAAGTTGAAGTCCAATGGACACACATGAATATGAAGATTCATGTTAGTTGAAAATTCATAGGAAGTTGAACAGTCATGAGGGTAGTCAAAAAGTCACAAGGGTCAAGCATCACCCCTTGGTTATATATACCCCACCCCCCCCCCAATCATTGTATGAGAAAGGAATTTTCACCTTGGCTCCTACTGCAAAGCATATAGAGTTTTAGTCAGTTCTTTGAGGAGAAAGGAGTGGCTCCAATGTCCCACTACTAGGGCTAGTGATGTATGATGTAAACATGTGTCTTGGAACTTTTTCTTAATACAGAAGCCTTCTCGGGCCAACACTTTTCCATGCATGACTTATGGATGTTTGTAAGACTATTTTGTGAGAATTTATATTTCATGTTTGTTTCACATGTACTAAGATAGTTGAACTATTTTGGTTGTTTTAGTTCTTATCTTGTTGGGAATGTGTTGTTATAGTTGTTATTTTTGTCTCATCCTTGTGGAGTAATCTACAGAATACTAGACATACCTTTCCCCGCTCATTGGTTATAACGACTATCACATATGTTGTGGACTATTCTGCTAGATGGTCGATAGACTTTTCCCCGTTCTTCAGTTTTAACGACCGCCACATCCACTGTGGATATTCCGTTGGATGTTGAAAAAACCTTCCTAGTTCATGTGTGTCTCTTCCTGGGTGGTACTATTACCTCTCACTTAGAGGCTCACTTTTCTCCCCCTTTTGCAGTAAGAGAACCTAGACACAGTTACGTTGCACACTCACTAGGCACACTCACCTTGCTTTTTGAAGGTACCATTGCAACACTCTCATGTGCTGAAAGTTAGAGCCGAGGCAAATCTCTAAGTATATGGCAACTGGGCCATCATACCGGATGGGACTCCTACACCAAATGGTGTGAGGTCTAATTGGGACCTCATATCAGGGATATCCCCTGAATGTTGGCAAATCTAGCACCGTCAACACATTCCTGGGGTTTGAGCCACTTTTTCAAGCCCATATCCCAGGTCACTGCCCATAATTCAATGATACCTTCAGAACAAAAAGATAAAAAGGGAATGATGATACAAATGCAATTACTTGAACAAGTCCTTGACTGGATGCCTATTAGACATGACAGGAATTTCGTCAAACATATCACAAATATGAAATCTACATGTGTAAACAATATATCTAAGCATAGGGGTCTCATACTCATCTGCAAATCACTAAGAATCATTGATGCCTCAACACATTAATTACATTTTCATCCATCGGGTCATAGATACATTTTTCATTCATATACAAGTAAAAACATGATGAGATCCATACATATCCACCGTCATAATACATATTCATAACCAACATAATAGCAACAGAAATACCAATGGAAGAACAACCATATAATCCACATATAAATTGATACAATAGTCACAAAATAATAAGGAGAAATAACCTCACCCATGTGCCATATTCCAAACATGAATGTGGGATCTCATAAAACACATCAATCCAAAACCATCTAGGGCTTCCAGAGGCCAACCACCTTAAACCATCAAACAATGATTCCACCTCATGGTTAAAAATCACAAAACCATCATCAGATTGGAGAGACCCACGCCTTCCAGTGCTCCACAGAGTTTGTTCCGACCAAGGCTTCTAGGACTAGTAACTCAACCCGCAGTTGTCATCAGGCTTCCAAAGCGTTTGTTCAACCAAGGATTCTAGGACTAGTAAATCAACCCACCAAGGGCTTCTAGATCATTTTTCCATTCAAGGCTTCCAGGACTAGTAACTCAACCCAATTTGTTATAGGACTTCCAGAGCGTTTGTCCAACCAGGGCTTCTAGGAACTATTAACTCAACCCAAGCTAAAAGAAACATGAGAACCAACCAGAAAACAAAGAAATAAACCCACAACAACATGGCTATCTAGGAAATGGAAAGGATAGGAAAATACACTGTCAATCTAGGTAATCCTTCATC
Source organism: Pinus tabuliformis (assembly GCA_031772625.1). Lineage (NCBI taxonomy): Eukaryota > Viridiplantae > Streptophyta > Pinopsida > Pinales > Pinaceae > Pinus > Pinus tabuliformis. The sequence continues at coordinate 567,432,296 of CM062812.1, read as the reverse complement.
CCAGTGACAAAGGCTCATGACCAATAAACCACATGCATATGCCATGCATGCAAAAACTAGTGAGGAAAACATACATGCAACTCGATACCTGCAAGCAAAAACTAATGTAGTTGTTGATCCTGATTTCCTCTTGCACTTTCCTACTCTTCATTTGCCTTCTTTTTCCAAAATTCCAAGTATGCCACACTCCTCCAAGAGTGCTCCAAGGAACTCTAAGTGTCCAATAGTATGAGACAGAGAGAGAGAGAATATAGACAGGGCTCTAAAACTGAACTAACAAAAGTCTCTGTATTGATCCTCATAAGCCTTTTTATTAATGAGGCCTCTATTTTCTTCATTTTCCATTATTTTCCCTAATTTTCCTCCTCACATGCAACCAATGACCTTTCACCTCCCTTTTCTCCTAATTTCCATTATTTTTGTAAATAAATGTGCCAAAATGCCATTTTTCATTTCCAAAACCTTTTCCATTTCCTTTTCCAATTTCCTTAGTCATTAATCAACCACAAGTGATCCCCATCACTATGTTTTTTCCTAACATTAAGCTTGGAATAAGGATCCCATCAACCGTGGTTATTATTTTTCCTTTATTAACTTTTATTACATGGAATTTTCACCAGGGTTGTTGTAGTTTTCTTCTTAATCAGTCGATCATGCCATTTAGCTATATGTTGTTGAATTATAGTTGTGCGCTCTAGGGAAAGTATGCACATTTCGTCGAATTTGCTAAGTTAATGTAAACATTGTTTTTGCACTTCTGTAAGATTTAATATAACTTCCCTAGTCGTTTTGAGGCTCTTGATTTCAAATTCTATTGGAAAATGGGTTCCTTACCTAAAACAAGTTGATAAGGTGAATCACAAGTAGTATTATGCCAAGTTGTTTGATAGGCCCATAAGGCCTCAGGAAGCTTGGAAGACTAGTCTCAACAGTTTTTGGATGCTAATTTAGTTAAAATTGCCTCCAAAACCTTGTTTGTGCTTTCCACATATCCATTTGCTTGAGGGTGGTAAGGAGAAGTGACATTGTGTTTAATTTGGTATTTTTGTAAAGTAGCAGAAATTTTGTGGGTAGTGAACTACGATCCCCCATTTATTACAAGCTCTCTAGAAAATCCATATCGAATGAATAGTTTGAACAAAAAATTAATAACTGCTTCTTTTGTATCCCTTGAGAGTGCTACTACTTCCACCCATTTAGTTACATAATCTATACAAACCATAATATATGCCTTCTGATTTGAAGGCAGATTGAAGGGACCCAAAAAATCCATTGCCCATCTTTCAAATGGCAGAAAATCTGTGGATGTAGGGGAATTTCATAGGCTTGAACAGGGTGACCCATCCTTTGAAAATGATCACACCCCTAAACATATTTCTGTGCATCTTTAAATATATTGGGCTAGTAATAGCCCGCCTGTAATACTTTATGTCTAGTTCTTCAATCAACAAAATTCCCTATGCAGGGTCCTGTTGTGGTCACCAACAACCCCCCTCTTCGTTTGATATTAGTAATAACATCAAGCAAAGGGGGACCCTTAGCCAAAAATCCAAAAAATATTTTTGTTTAAAAAATTCTTTTGTATCAGCGCCCTAAAAGCTATATCGCGTCGCAACGGAAAAAGGAGCACTTGCCCAAAGCGCATAAATACACTAAAAAGGAGCGACGCAAGTACCCATCGCATTGCGCGCATTAAGAGCGTTTGAAAAAGGAGAACCTAAAGAAACGCCGACGGCCGATACGCGACGTCGCACGTCGCAATGCCGCACGAGCAACACAAAATGACAAAGTGAAAACCTTGCGATGTTGCGATCTACGATCTGCGACCATGAAAATCTGCGATCTGCGATATTAGCGATCTGCGATATCTGCGATCTACAATAACACTTAATAACATCGCAGCCATCGATACTGTGATACCAATCACAGAAAAAACTCATCGCAAGAATTCTCCGACATACACGGTAGATTCAAATTTGAAAGCGCGCCTTAAGGGAAATTAATGACCGCATGCTTGAATATCCAGAAATGATTGCATCGCATTTATCGAAGAGTCAAGAAATGATGAATGTCATTAATTTCGCATTCATTAGAATTTAATGCTTTCATGTCAATCTTTTCGTCATTTCCCTTCTTCTTTGCGTAAACTGCAAGACATGCAACTGATATAAATCTATATGCAGGAAACATCTAAGGAGAAGGGAAGAGCGCCAATAAGACAACAGAGAGAAGATGCCTCCGCAATTGGATGCCGCATGCAGCAGAGCCGCGGATTCCAGAATATCGCCCAACAGGCACTGATGAAAATAGACTGTCCAAGACTCAGAGTCAAAGGCGCACAAAAGCAGCGTGTTTACAAAAGATCCTGAAGCTCAGACTTGGTAAAGCAGAGAAAGAAGCGCAAGAGAAGAAAGACGCTCCAGAAAAGTCTGGAACAAAGAACGGAAACAGTTCTTGAAACAGGGGATTGTCCATACAGCGCAACTTCTAACTCATTGAGTCATTCGCACGACCGGAAACCGAAATAGCAACATCAAAATCAGTTCGAAAAGAAACTGGGTTGTACTAAGTGTGCGCAGAGCGAATACACCTAGCTAGAGAAAGGTTTTTGAAAATATCTTCTAATCTAACAGAAAGAGGTGCCAGCGCTTGTTGTTTCTAATTTTCAAGCTCGAACAAAAGGAAAGGACAACCAGCCGACTCTTTCAGGGCGAACAGCGCATTGCTTACAGCACTAATGAACAGATACAGAAACGGTTAGAAATTAGATTCAGTTTTTAGAAATAAATTTGTTTTTAATAAAAGGGCGGTCATTTGAAGCCGTTCCATGAATTTGTGTAAAGTAAAATTAGTCGGTTACTAGTATTTAACCCTTCTCGTTGCATTGGAGAAGGGTCCGAAATTTTGTCAAAAAACTTGTCCTCAGAACATGCACTTTTGCACCCTCGGAGGGGGTTTTTGATGAATGGACGGATCAAGATTTATTTATGTTTGCATTTTAATACCTGCTACTGATGTTGCACTTCTGTACTCTTAGTAGGCATTAGAAGCAAGTAGAAATAGATCATTATTGCTTAAAGTCTGTAAGTTTAAAATCAGTCATAAATGGTACTTTTATCTCTTGACTAGTTTCTGCTTGCATTCTTAGAGTAATATACAACTGATGTTATTTATATGTTAACGTATGAATGAGTGGACTACCATTTGGCACTTTTGTACGGTGGAGTCATTGATTTGTGCTTAATACATGAATAGCTGATTATGCAATATGTTGTTCACAACCGTTTTGCTTAACTTCTTACGCAAGATGGTTCATCTTTATTGATTTATATTCTCATGATAGCTGAATAATCTTCATTACCAGTTATTCTGTGAAATCTTTCTAGATTGCATAATGGAAAAATTCTGTCCCGGGTTAGTGTAGATTAGATGTATTGTTTTTGTTAGATTAAAGTAGTATAAAGTCATTTCAGAATTTAGAATTAGATTAGTTCAGGAATAATTACAGATTTTCTACTATCATTTTCTACACACACTCATCACCATTTTCTGCACACACACACACCCCTTAGAACGGGAAGCTGGTCCCGTCATCCCCAGTTGGATCCGCTACACCAAACGGGCACGGAGCCGCCAACCAGGTTCCCGACCGGGTGGGTATCCCCCTTGTTGTTGACTCGATTTTGGGGCCCTCAACATATTTGGCGCTAGAAGGAGGGCACGAACTATGAATGGCACCTAAAGCAATATCCAGATACCATTCTGAGAGTAATACACCCTCACCAACTCCCTCGACTTCTCCAACACGATTAAACCCGGAATTTGAAGTCGCTCGAGTATCCACCACTGCTACATATTCGAATATATCAGACCAATCTATTATTGAACCCCGTGAAATTCAAACTTTGATTCGTAAACTCCAGGGATTCTCCATTTTTAACCAGAAGTCTGATAAATCTAAAAGCAGCGTGACTTCGCAGTACAACCCTGCTCATCCCCTTACCAGATTAAAGAGTGAAAAATTTGGCATACAACCAAGTGAACTCCCTCTTCCTACCAGAAAAAGAGCAAGGAAAACACCTCAAGAGTCTGACAGAGAGACTCTCTCATCCACTTCGTCCATATCAACTCCCTCACCGCGAAGTCAACCACCCACTTTTCCATTCCAACTCACTCACCCGTCTTCCACAAACCTTCCTCTTCGAACATCAAAGATCCTGATTTCTTCACCTTCTCAGCATCAGGGGTCAGTTTCTGCACTTCCATTAGCTAGCAGCTCCACGATGGCCCGGTCTCCATGGAACAATCCTGGGGCAGTTTTAATGCCTCCACCCCTGAGCCCTATACCGGCCCATACAGAGAAGTGGCTACCTAAATTCAACCCAGAAGCAGGTATGCTAGCCGAAGAACATATCAATAATTTCATGCTTTCTGTTAATCTCAACGGAGTTACTAACGAAGACGCTGTTGTCCGGCTCTTCCCTTATACAATGCAAGGAATGGCCGGGTCATGGTACTTTTCGTTACCTTCTGGATCCATCACAAGCTGGGACATTTTTCAAAGTCAGTTCCTCACTAAGTTTGGAGATGACCGATCTACGACGACATTGATTAATGACCTATCTAATCTTAAGGCTGAGGCTAGAGAACCCATTAAAGACTTTAACTTACGGTTCAATAAGATCCTCAACAAAATCCCTGCTACTTCACAACCCAGCGAGGAAGTAAGATGTGAATGGTACATCACGGCTTTACCTCCAAACTTGGCTATCTTCGTAGATAGGGCAAACAAGACCACATTAGTTGACAATTTGACAAAAGCGTTAGCAGTGGAAAGACGCGTGGTAGCCCTAGAAAAGAGATCTGCTATAGAAGAACGCAAATCAAAGAAGATCTCTTTCAAAGAAGACACCAAGAAGAAGCAAACGAAAGATCCTTTCGATTTGGAAGGGTTACAAAAAGTGTTGAAAGCCATGTCTAATGAGATGGTCGATATCAAGAAACAAGTGGCAGAGACTTCTTCGAAAAAGCCCTTTAGGACTTTTAAAAGAAATCCTCCCATGGACGTAAAACCACCCAGTGTTGTCTCAAACGTTGAGTCTGAAGAAGACGAAGAAGAAGAGAATACCACTGAAGGGCAGACCGACGAGGAAGAAGTTGTAGAACTTCAAGGAATGTGGGATTTCATCCTCCCACAGGAAGAGGATCATGAAGCATTTCCTGTTAGCACGAGAAGCAAAAATCAGCTTGATCCTCCCCAAACTACCCCAAAACAAAAGGGCGCAAGCCCGGCAACAAAAGAAAGGGTCGTAACCAAAAAGACAACTGCTAAAGCAACCCCGCTTAGCCTAGTCCAATCTGAACAAGCGCCTCCATCAAGAACACTAATAGTGTCGGATGAAATGGATTATAACATCATTGACGACATGAAGAAGACTAGGGCTAATATCACTCTGTATGAATTGAGTAAACTGAAACACCAGCAGAAAATCATAATGAAAGAATTACATGCTGTGCCTACTACATCTTTACCTACAGCTGTGGCTTCCCACAATCTGGGAAGACCTCCAACCAATACGATAAATAAAATTGATCCAAATGACATCGCCTTGATTGGAGGAAGATCAAGGTCTCATACTCCTCCTTTTCTTCTCACTTATGAAATCTTCAACAAAAACGTGCACAATTGCTTGGTCGATTCTGGTGCTTCAACGAATATTTTACCCAGGTCAATATGTGCCAAATTGAATGTGCAACCTCAAAAATCTGCAGTACGTATTGTTACACAGTAATTTGTCACCATCCCTGTTACTCCTCTTGTCGTACCTTGGAGGACTCATCTCGGGAGTTATAAGGAGTGACAAAGTCTAAAAACACTTGCATCATGTTCCCTTGAGCATATACTTCATGTTTCCTGAAGACACCTACTACAGATTATCCCTGAAAAGTGCCCCTTTTCCATTGGCGCAAGTCCACAGTGTCTTACCCGCGCCAATGATGGAGATCCTCAAAAGAGGGCGCGACCACTGGCGCTCTGTCTTAGAGCAGCAGTCGCGCCAACCGAGTTTAGTCATGCTTTTTGCCTTAATGCACGTCCGACTGTTGTTTCCTTCATTACATGGAGCTTTTTGAAGATAAAAAATCAGTCTTATGTCGAGCTCTATCCTATTCCCATCTTTAGTGGCTTTCGGGAAAAAGATGCTAATCCACAATAGGTGTCCCGGTTCGTTGTATCCTCCTCCCTTCTTCATCTATATAAGCTTGTCCTTATGCATTTGACAAGCTAGTCGCTAGTGCTAAGAGTCAGAGTTATGGAGTGTTAGATGTTGAGTTCTTGAGTTCTTGGAGGAATGCTAATGAGAGCTAGAGAGGTTATGCTGCCGGAGAAGAGATGCAGTGCAAGACACATATAGTTACTCGCCCAGCCAGGAGAGGTTCAACGTCAGAACCATGGTTGTAACTTTTCCTGTTTAATATTAATTAATGAGCGACTGCTATTATAGTTCCAATCTCATTATCGTTTATGGTGTTGATTTATTTCCTTTCTGACTGAAATATAGTTGTGCTTTGGTAGATTTTATGTTGGTATCTGTCTCTCCTTTTGCATGTGCAGGTGTTCGTTCATGATCTGCTAGAGCGAGGGAGCGGGAATATCAGCTCTACTTCAAACATAGCGTTGGACTCCAGGTTGGTCTTTCTAATCCACCTTTGATGCATAACTAGGAACTTGCGTGGCAGCGTGGTTTGATTGTGGCTAGTTCTGCTTTAGACTAGTGGGATCGCCTCTGTCCGCAGAGGGGATTTACCTACCCAACACGTATAGTTCAACTTGATCGATCCCAGGTCGAAGTGATTGGTGAACTTAATCAGGCGACCATAAGATTGTCGTCTAACCCAAAAGTGTGTCAGGTTATCGACATTCTGGTAGCCGATATCCCTGAGTTCTATGGCTTGATTCTTAGCAGGGATTGGTCAAAGAAACTCCACGGATATTTCTCAACCGACTGGTCGCACATGTGGTTACCATACAACGGTAAACCAAATCAGATAAAGGTTGAACGAGAGTTGCACCAAAAATACATAGTGACAGAACTAGAAGGAGAAAATGAAGCCATCACATACAATAGCAGCATTGTAGGCAATTACGCAATAGATTCTTTCCTAGGCAATTTCAGTGCTCATATTTCGCCATACTTAGAGAATTCAGTTTTATCCCAAGTTGAAAATTTCTCCCAAACTGATGACTCAAAATGTTTTAGTTTTTTAGATAATTCTGTAAATACGTCTTTATTTTGGAAATTATATTTTGACGTATCTAAATCCAACGAGGGGGCAGGAGCAGGATGTCTTCTGATCAACCCAGACGGGAACAAGATTATGCTCACATGCAGACTTGAGTTCAATTGCACGAACAACACAGCGGAGTACGAAGCCTTGGTTCAAGGCCTATACAAAGCAATCAGATTGAATGTTAAGTATCTTCAAGTCTTTGGAGATTCTGAGATCGTCGTAAAACAGGTACGTAACACCATACATTGCCTGTCTAGTCATTTAAAGCATTATCAATCGTTAGTGCAAGATCTCACTGCACATTTCATAGCATTTAACATCTCGTCAATTCCAAGAATTCAAAACGCAAGCGCAGACCTGTTAGCTAACGTAGCCTCTCAACTTATCCCTTCCGAAGATTTTAGTCCTGATAGGTTTTCAATAGAATTAATTTTTAAACCTTCCATTCCTGACAATATCACCAACTGGAGAGTGTTCAACGACGACCCAGACATCGTAAGTTTCCTCACCTCTGAAGGATCCTACACAAACCAGATAATTGACGAAGACTGTCATGATCACCAAACACAACAAAGTAGCACTGATAATGCTATACCCAAATCGGTGGTCAAATTAGAAGACTTATATGACTTGAAAAGTCAGTTCAAAAGGTCGGCTAATGCCAAGCTTTATAGTTCAACTCTGAACTACGAATCAGTCAACCTAGGAACCGACGAAAAGCCGCAAAACGTTAATCTAGGCTAGGGCTTAGCCCCTGAAGAAAAATCAGCATATATCCGCCTTCTGAGACAGTACAAAAACGTTTTTGCCTGGAACTAGGATGAGCTGAAGACTTACAACACTTCCATCATTCAGCATGTTATCCCTATGACTGACAACGAGAAACCTGTCCAGTAGAAGCTCAGAAAAATGCACCCTAACCTAGAAAACCAGATAAAAACTGAGCTTAATAAGTTGTTGAGAGCCAGAATAATCTTCCCCATTAGGCATTCCAAATGGGTATCCAATATGGTGCCCGTTAGGAAGAAAAATGGAGACATTAGAATCTGTATCGACTTCCGAAATCTCAACAAAGCCTGTCAGAAAGATAACTTTCCCCTCCCACCTATGGAGCAAATTCTACAGGCAGTAGCAGGCTCAGAATTGATGTCATTCCTGGATGGATTTTCAGGATACAATCAAGTACTGGTGCATCCCGATGATCAGTTAAAGACTACGTTCCGAACCAAGTGGGGCACTTATGCATATCGGAAGATGCCATTTGGTCTGATCAACACCGGAGCTACCTTTCAGAGAGCCATGGACATCCCGTTTAAAGGATTGGTCAATAAATCAGTAGTGATTTATCTGGATGATATAACAGTGTACTCCAGAAAACGAAACAACCATCTCCAAGATTTGAAGCAAATCTTTCAAAGATGCTTGAGGTATGGGATTTCGCTCAATCCAAAGAAATCTTTCTTTGCATTAAGCGAAGGGAAATTGCTCGGATTCATAGTATCGAAATCTGGTATTCACATAGAACCCGACAGAATCAAGGAAATTTCCAAAATATCCATACCTCATAACAAGAAAGCCATGCAATCCTTCCTTGGACAGATCAATTTTGTCAAAAGATTTGTCCCAGATTTTTCACGTATTATTTCACCCTTACAAAATATGATAAAAAAGAATTCAAATTTCAAATGGGGTCTAGACGAGCACGAAGCATTCAACTTAATCAAACAAGCCATCATCAACGCTCCATCTTTGGCTACCCCAATTTTTTCAGAACCTTTCATCTTATACACGTTTGCCTCAGAAAAATCTTATGCTGCGATTTTAACTCAAGCAAATCACGAAAAGGTAGAAGCCCCAATCACATTCTTTAGCTCGAACTTACAAGGTGCTGAACTCAATTATTCTGACGTCGAGAAACAGGCATATGCCGTTTTCAAAGCAATCAAATATTTCAGACCTTTCTTGCTAAAAGCCCATACCAAAGTCATAGTACCGTTTCCAGCGGTAAGAAACCTCCTGATACAGAAGGATGTGGGCGAGAAGAGAGCGAATTGGATCACCGCCTTACAAGAATACGACCTTGAGATCAAACCGGCACACATCGTAAGAGGCCAAGGCTTCTGCAAGATGTTAGCTGGAGCATCGCAAATCCCTGAGAACTCGTCTGAAGAGGTACACGCGTATGAGGTAAGCCTAAACGACTCAGAATCATTATATGCTGACACCATTTATTTTCTTAAGAACGGGTATGCTCCATCACGTCTGGATCATACCAAGAAAAGAGCTCTGAGGTTAAAAGCTAAGCAATACCAGCTCATAAATGATGTCCTGTTTAAAAGGAATTATGATTCTGTACTTCTTAGGTGTCTTGAGAAAACTGAAGCCGAAAAGGTTTTGCAGGAACTTCATGATGGACCAGCAGGTGGACACTATGCCGGAGATGCGACTGCACACAAAATCTTGCGTGCAGGATATTATTGGCCCACGTTGTTCAAAGACTCATACAATCACGTAAGGAAATGCCAAGTCTGCCAGACTGCTACAGGAAAACAAAGGAAAGCGTCCATGCCACTACAACCGGTCAACATCGACCAACCATTTAGTCAATGGGGCTTGGACATAATAGGTGAGATCGTTCCTCACTCTTCTAAGCAGCATAAGTATATCCTTACGGCAACTGATTATTTTACCAAATGGGTAGAAGCAGTTCCTCTCAAGACAGTTCATTCTGAAAACATTATTGAATTCATAGACCAATTTATCATAACTAGGTTTGGATTGCCAACGGCCTTAATGTTTGATAACGCTTCATATTTTTCTGGAAATGCTATGACCGAGTTTGCGCTCAAAAGAGGGTTCAAACTGAAATATTCTGCCAACTACTATCCACAAGGTAACGGATTGGCTGAATCAACAAACAAGAACCTAATCAGAGTTATCAAAAGAACAGTCGATCAAAACCAAAAGAATTGGCACAAAGCGCTGGTAAATGCTTTATGGGCTGATAGAATCACAAAGAAAGCTTCGATCGGCACTTCTCCCTTTAATTTAGTTTACGGGCGGGAAGTGGTTCTTCCGACTCACTTAGTCATTCCCTCTTTGTCTTTAGTGCAGTACATCGATGAAGTACCTACTTCCTCATTACAATTAAGACAAATGGAAATAATCAAACTAGAAGAACAAAGAGAACAAGCTAGGAAAACCCATGCACATCACCAAGCGCTAATAAAATCTTCTTTTGACTCAAGCATTATAACCAAAAAAAAACTTTCAGATGGGTGATTTAGTTTTGAAATGGGATAAGGCACATGAAGAAAAGGGAAAACATACGAAATTCCAGAAGCTGTGGCTTGGCCCTTTTCAGATTGTAGAAGTCGTAGGCCCATCCACATTCGTGTTGCAGGATCTGGCAGGTAGGAGAGATTCTTTACCTGTCAATGGATTGATTCTTAAATTATATTTTCCATAGAAGAGAAATTCTTCTAATTTTTGTAGGATAGATTTAGTTTTTATATTTCATTTTGTTTTGTTTTTCTCTTTTTGATGAATAAAACCCGTTGTAGATGATCATGTGAAAAGGATTCATGAAAAGAGCAGGTCAATTCTCTATCAGATTTTGATTTCGCTTGTACAAATAGCAAAATTTTTGAAAAATCTGAATTTTATTATTAACAAGTAGAGTTAACTTCACCTTGATTACGATATTAGTTTCAACCTCAAAGAACTTTGACGAAGGCAACCTTTGGTGAAAAAATTGTTTTGTATCAGCACCATGAAAGGTATCATCAATAATAAAATAAGTACTCTCTGCAAAGCTGTTGTTTTCAAAAAACTCTATTATTGTCGTCCAGAGCTTTCTTAAGGAAAAACAATGACTTCCTCCCTGCTAAAAGGGAATTGTAGCATTCAGAGAAATAATCCAAGCAAAACACTATATCTCAAAGAATAAGAGGTCTCATCACGAGCCGACTTATCATGATCACAGATATTATAACTTGCTGACTTTGCCAATACTGTCTATCAAAACAGGGCAACGACTTAAGATTGGTGCAATCAAAAGACAAGAGGTCTCATCACGAGCCGACTTGTTCAGCAAAAGTGTAAATCAAGTGAATGACTGTGTCATAATTTGGCCACCAAACCAAGACATTGTTCTTTAGAGAATTAAAAAAGGAAAAGTGTGTCAAAAAGGATTTTTCTCTGGAATGTTGCGAGTAACCTCAAGCAGGAAAAAGGATCATTGCTGGATAACATGGTAACCCTGTCGAGGCTATGGACGCTTGCGGGTAGCAAAGGCTCTACCTACGACAAATGAGTATATTTTTAAGCTAGTACGCAGAGAAGACCTTATTTTATCTTTAATCAAGACCAAGTAATGTCTGGTGCGAATGCAAGAAAAACCCTGAGGAAGCAAGCAATTGAGATTAAAAAAGGTTGAGACAAAGTATCGTTGACAAGGTGAGGGGTAGTCTACTCTATCTGTTCATAACAAAATTTAGAGATATAAGAATTTTGTTGTTTTGGAAGTGAACGGTCAATAGAAATGCAGAGATAACTGGTTCTTCACAGTGAATCGCCATTGTTGTGGTCACCAACAACCCCCCTCTTCGTTTGATATTAGTAATAACATCAAGCAAAGGGGGACCCTTAGCCAAAAATCCAAAAAATATTTTTGTTTAAAAAATTCTTTTGTATCAGCTCCCTAAAAGCTATATCGCGTCGCAACGGAAAAAGGAGCGCTTGCCCAAAGCGCATAAATACACTAAAAAGGAGCGACGCGAGAACCCATCACATCGCGCGCATTAAGAGCGTTTGAAAAAGGAGAACCTAAAGAAACGCCGACGGCCGATACGCGACGTCGCACGTCGCAATGCCGCACGAGCAACACAAAATGACAAAGTGAAAACCTTGCGATGTTGCGATCTGCGATCTGCGACCATGCAAATCTGCGATCTGCGATATTAGCGATCTGCGATCTGCGATCTACAATAACACTTAATAACGTCGCAGCCATCGATACTGTGATACCAATCACAGAAAAAACTCATCGCAAGAATTCTCTGACATACACGGTAGATTCAAATTTGAAAGCGCGCCTTAAGGGAAATTAATGACCGCATGCTCGAATATCCAGAAATGATTGCATCGCATTTATCGAAGAGTCAAGAAATGATGAATGTCATTAATTTTGCATTCATTAGAATTTAATGCTTTCATGTCAATCTTTTCGTCATTTCCCTTCTTCTTTGCGTAAACTGCAAGACATGCAACTGATATAAATCTATATGCAGGAAACATCTAAGGAGAAGGGAAGAGCACCAATAGGACAATAGAGAGAAGATGCCTCCGCAATTGGATGCCGCATGCAGCAGAGCCGCGGATTCCAAAATATCGCCCAACAGGCACTGATGAAAATAGACTGTCCAAGACTCAGAGTCAAAGGCGCACAAAAGCAGCGTGTTTACAAAAGATCCTGAAGCTCAGACTTGGTAAAGCAGAGAAAGAAGCGCAAGAGAAGAAAGACGCTCCAGAAAAGCCTGGAACAAAGAACGGAAACAGTTCTCGAAACAGGGGATTGTCCATACAACGCGACTTCTAACTCATTGAGTCATTTGCACGACCGGAAACCGAAATAGCAACAGCAAAATCAGTTCGAAAAGAAACTGGGTTGTACTAAGTGTGCGCACAGCGAATACACCCAGCTAGAGAAAGGTTTTCGAAAATATCTTCTAATCTAACAGAAAGAGGTGCCAGCGCTTGTTGTTTCTAATTTTCAAGCTCGGACAAAAGGAAAGGACAACCAACCGACTCTTTCAGGGCGAACAGCGCATTGCTTACAGCACTAAGAAACAGATACAGAAACGGTTAGAAATTAGATTCAGTTTTTAGAAATAAATTTGATCTTAGTAAAAGGGCTGTCATTTGAAGCCGTTCCCTGAATTTGTGTAAAGTAAAATTAGTCGGTTACTAGTATTTAACCCTTCTCGTTGCATTGGAGAAGGGTCCGAAATTTTGTCAAAAAACTTGTCCTCAGAACATGCACTTTTGCACCCTCGGAGGGGGTTTTTGATGAATGGACGGATCAAGATTTATTTATGTTTGCATTTTAATACCTGCTACTGATGTTGCACTTCTGTACTCTTAGTAGGCATTAGAAGCAAGTAGAAATAGATCATTATTGCTTAAAGTCTGTAAGTTTAAAATCAGTCATAAATGGTACTTTTATCTCTTGACTAGTTTCTGCTTGCATTCTTAGAGTAATATACAGCTGATGTTATTTATATGTTAACGTATGAATGAGTGGACTACCATTTGGCACTTTTGTACGGTGGAGTCATTGATTTGTGCTTAATACATGAATAGCTGATTATGCAATATGCTGTTCACAACCGTTTTGCTTAACTTCTTACGCAAGATGGTTCATCTTTATTGATTTATATTCTCATGATAGCTGAATAATCTTCATTACCAGTTATTCTATGAAATCTTTCTAGATTGCATAATGGAAAAATTCTGTCCCGGGTTAGTGTAGATTAGATGTATTGTTTTTGTTAGATTAAAGTAGTATAAAGTCATTTCAGAATTTAGAATTAGATTAGTTCAGGAATAATTACAGATTTTCTACTATCATTTTCTACACACACTCATCACCATTTTCTACACACACACACACCCCTTAGAACGGGAAGCTGGTCCCGTCATCCCCAGTCGGACCCGCTACACCAAACGGGCACGGAGCCGCCAACCAGGTTCCCGACCGGGTGGGTATCCCTCTTGTTGTTGACCCGATTTCGGGGCCCTCAACAGGTCCATCATGACAAGCCCTAAGAATATCATAAATTTCGTCTTTTCTGATGCATCTATGGATTTGAAGATCAAACCTTGTGTGGAAGAGGTAACCATCAATCCAGGAAAATTGTGCACTACGTTGGGTGATAAGTTTCTTTTCTCAGGATGAAAAATTCCCTGGCAATTTTCCTACTGCCAAGTAATTGGTGACATCAAATGCCATGGTGTTTTAACTGTCACAGGAAATATATGTTCATCTGGAAACTGATCTTCCACGGGTAAAGAATCAACCACTAACCTTGATAAGAAATCTGCGATAAGATTCTCTTTTACTGGCTGATTTTTTATAGTAATACCAAATTCCTGTCATAACAGTAAGCAACAAGTTATTCTCCCATTAGCAATATCTTTTTTGGCTAAATACCTAATAACATAATGATCAGTGCATAAAAATAGTATATATCCTATTATATAATGACAAAATTTATGTATAGCATAAACAACTGCCAGAAATTCTTTTTCTGTCACGGTATAGTTTAACTCGGCATGTGTGATATTTTTGTTGATATAATAAATGGTGTAGGGATTTTTATCACCTTCTTATCTAGGAAATTCTCCTATTTTCGTGTTTGATGCATCGGACGATATGTGGAACGGTAGACTCCAATTTGGCCCTCAAAAAATGATGATAGCAACCAGTGTAACCAAGGAAACTACGTACCTCTGTTGGTGTACGAGGGGTGGGAATTTTAAGAATTACCTCGATCTTGGTTTCATCTACTTGAATATCTACGATAGAGATGAAATGTCTCAGGACTACAGCTTTTGTCATCATCATATGGCACTTTTCATGACTGAGGCATAACCTAGTAGCTATGCATCGTGTAAGAATTTTTTCCAGATTCGATAAGGTTTGGTCAAAATCATTATCGTAAGGGGTGAAATCATCCGTATACAGTTCAATTCCTTCATTAATTAAATCATAAAAAGAACTCAAGATTTATCTTTGAAACGTGGTTGGTGCATTGCACAACCCAAATGGTAAGACTCTATATGCAAATGTTCCCTAAGGACAGGTGAACGTGGTTTTATCTTGGCCTTTGGGAGAAATATGGATTTGAGTATATTGACTAAAACCATCCAGGAAAGAAACTAATTTATTTTCCCCCAGAGTATCAAGGACATGATCTACAAATAGAAGAGGAAAGTGGTATTTTTGCATGGCTTTATTCAGTTCTCTATAATCCACACAAATTATCCATTTTCTATTTTTCTTAGGAACTATGACTAGTGGTGAAACCCACTAACTTTTGGAAATAGGATATATAAAATTAACATCAAGAAGTTTTGGAAGCTCCTATATCACTATGTCACTAAGGCATGGATTCAATATTCTTAGGGTTGGAAAATGGCATGGGCATCCTTCTTGATATAAATATGGTGTATACACAATTGAGGATCGATGCCTTTCATATCAGAATATTCCCAAGCAAAATCCTGTTTATATTTCTGGAGAATTTGGATTAACTTTTTGCTTTGAAGATCATCCAAATTGGTGTCAATATTCAAAGTTTTTACAGGTTCAATCTTAATGGGAATACTATTGCGAACTTCAGTAGTAGGTATATTCTCATTATTTAAATCCTCTAGTGGATATCCCTAGGCCTCATTGTCAAGCGTCGCTTTTAGCATCTGATATGTTGGATTTCCTATGGTGGAAGGTTGGTTAATGAAGCCATTAATGATGTCATCCTCAATTTGTCTTTTAAAGATAATAGCTTTATATAGAGTAAGAGGAGGTCATAAATTACCTTCCTAGTATTCGGGAAGTGACCATTTAAAATTTTGAACAAATAATATGGGTCTAGCAGGCAGGTATAAAGTAATATTTTTAATAGCAATCCCCTTAGGGATGGTTATACTTCTCCTCCAACATCTGATATATGCATCCGAAGTGGCAAGCCATGGTATGCCTAATATCAAGGGGTGTCCATCCAACTTATTTTTAGGATTGAGGACCAGGAAATCCACTAGGTACTCCCATGAATCAATAGAAACAATAATATCCTCTAGAGTTCCTTTTGATTTCACTACAGATCTATCGGCCAATTCTAACATAATGGGAGTTAGTTTTAGTGTTGTTATTCCCAGTATTCCACAAGTTTCTAATGTTACAATATTTATTGCAACTCCTAAGTCTACCAAGGTGTTTAGGAAGTTATGGCCCTTAATATGAATAATAACTACAGGGTTTCCAGGATTGTCATATTTAACAGGAATTTGTTTTCCTAGAATTAGATCAGAGAGTGTCCCAAGAACATGGAATGTAAGAGGGCATCTTGGTTTCCTCCCAAGATTCTTAATACATAAGTATTTAATGGTTTTATCATATCTAGGTATGTCTCAGATAGCCTGTAGGAGAGGGATTTTGATGCATAAGTTTTGTAATTCCCCTAAGAGACCAAAATCAGGATGTACAAGTGGATTTATTATGGCTACTCTATCAAGGAATGGAGGAGAAACATCCATTATTTGTTAGAAAATTATATATTACAGAGCAATGGAACACATAAAATATTGCAGAAATATAAACACAAAAAATGCATAAAACAAGAGAAACATAGATATATGTGGTTCACCCAGTTTAGGCTATGTCCACGGAAAAACAACCAGTCCTTCCTTTTATATTATCCAGCAAACTGAAGAGATACAACCTACAGCTGATCCATTGTCATTCTCTCTTCACTCTCAATCTCCTCTCTCTTCCTCACTCAGAATACAGATATACATATACGCAATACAATTCCCTCATATATAGCGAGGGGTTGCCTTCTAGGGCAAAAAACCCTAAATTAAACATAACTTCTACTGTCAGATCTCCTCCTAATGAACGAACCAGATTGACTATGAAATTACAACATTTTACAAGGAAATTTCACATCTATTCTTAGCTTTGGCAGTACTTCACTCCCAAAGGTCGTAACTGCCCCCCCGGAACCCCCCTGCAATGAATATTTTACGACCAGTGTTGCCACCCCATTACGAACTGGGTTCCAATGCGGCGATACCTTTGAATACAGAGGATAATCAGGCTCCACACCTAACAATCTCCCACTTGGAGACTGATTATAGCAACTCCACTGCTACTTCATTTGCTGGACAATGAATCCACTTTGGACTTGGCTCTCATCTTCTTCATCATACTTGAAGACCAACTGAAACTGAGCAAATTCTCAGTTTCTCCCTGGTTACAACTTTTGTTAACATATCTGCAGGATTGTAGCTAGTGTGTATCTTTTCCAGCTTCAACTGTCCATCTTCCAACGCTGACCGTATGAAATGGTACTTGAGCTGTATATGTTTAGTCTTGGAATGAAATGCAGAGTTCTTTGCAAGATGTATGGCACTCTGGCTGTCACTATATAACTTTCCCAATTCCTGCTTCTTACCCAGTTCATCCAGAAACCATTGTAACCAAATCATTTCTTTACTAGCCTCTGTAGCAGCAACATACTCTGCTTCTGTTGTTGAGAGTGCAACAACACTTTGCAGTTTTGAGACCCAACTGACAGTTGTTCCACCTACAGTAAACACATAACTTGTTGTGCTTCTCCTGTTATCTCTATCACCCGCCATATCTGCATCAACATATCCCTGTAGAGCAATGTTTGAACCACCAAAGCATAATGCTTGATTTGTGGTACCTCTCAAATACCTAAGAATCCACTTCACCACCATCCAATGTTCTTTTCTTGGATTGCTCATATACCTGCTTACAACTCCCACTACATGTGCAATATCAGGCCTTGTGCAGACCATTTCATACATTAATCTTCCAACTGCTGATGCATATGGAACTTTAGACATATGAGCCATTTCTTCCTGAGTCTTGGGACACTCCTCCTTACTTAATTTGAAATGGCTAGCCAAAGGTATACTAACTGGTTTTGCATTCTGCATATTAAACCTTTTCAACACCTTTTCTATGTACTCACTTTGAGACAATGTTAATTTGCGATTATTCCTGTCTCTAGTTATTCTCATACCAAGGATTTGTTTTGCAGAACCCAAATCCTTCATTGCAAATGAGTTTGCCAATTTTCTTTTGAACACATTTATTTCCTGCATATTAGAACCTACAACAAGAATGTCATCTACATACAATAACAATATAATATAGATGCCATCATTTTGCCTTTTGAGATAAACACAATGATCAGAGTGACATCTAGTATAACCTTGTTCAGATGTAAACCTATCAAATTTTAGATACCACTACCTTGGAGCCTCTTTTAAGCCATACAAGCTCTTTTTCAACCTTCACACTAGTTTCTCCTTCCCTTTTACCTCATATCCTTGTGGCTGCTGCATATATATCTCTTCCTCCAAATCCCCATGGAGAAAGGTTGTCTTTACATCTAACAAAGCTGATGCAAATCTTCAGCTGCTACTAGACTTAAAATAGTTCTTATTAAAGCCATTTTATCAACAGGAGAAAATATCTCATCAAAGTCTATACCCTTTTTCTGTGCAAACCCTTTCACCATAAGTCTAGGTTTATACCTTTTTCTACCTCCATCTTCTTCCTTCAACTTGTAAACCCATTTATTCTGCAATGTTGTTTTACCTGCAGGTAACCTGACTAAGTCCCAAGTCTGGTTATGTGCTAAGGAGTTCATCTCTTCTTTCATGGCTTGCTCCCACTTCTTCCTGGTTTCTACGTGCACTGATTCTTCATAACATTCTGGTTCACTAGAATCAATCAACAATACATAATATAATGAAGGAGAGTATCATTCAGGGGGTCTACTTACCCTGGTAGATCTTCTAACACCACTTTCAAGTGTTTGAGGTGCTTGTTGTTGTTGTGGTTGTTGATCATTATGATTTTCAGGCACCATCACTTTTCCTGTGATCTCGTCAAGCACTGTGTATTCTCTATTTTCTTTTTCCTGATTCTTTTCCTGTAGCTGATCCTTATACAAAACCTTTTCATTGAATATGACATCTCTGCTCCTAATGATTTTGTGTTTTTCATAATCATAAAAGCGAAAACCAAAATCATTATCACCATATCCCAAAATAATTAACACCATATCCAATAAAGGTACATTTCTTTGATTTTTCCTCAATCTTTGTTCTATTTTCTTTATTAATGTGGACAAAGGCTTCACAACCAAAAGTCTTTAAAAAAGAGTAGTTTGCCTTTTTACCTGTCCATGCCTCCTTTGGAATACAACCATCCAAGGAACTTGAAGGCCCTCTGTTTATTAGATAAACAGTAGTATCTACAGCATTTGCCCAAAATTGTAAAGGCAATCGTGCATGCAATCTCATGCACCTTGCACGCTCCATGATTGTCATGTTCATCCTTTCTGACACACCATTTTCTTGTGGTGTTCCTGGAATTGTCTTCTCTCTACGAATTCCATTCTCTGAACAATACCTATCAAACTCTTTGCTGCAATATTCACCTCCATTTTCTAATTTGAGACACTTCAACCTTTTTCCTGTCTCATTTTCAACCAAAGCTTTCCATTTTTTGAAAGTATCAAATACAACAGATTTATTTCGAATACAATAACTCCAGGTTTTTCTGGTTGCATCATCAATAAAAGAAACATAATAACGAGAGCCACCAAGAGATGATACCTAAGCAGGTCCCCACACATCTGTATGCACAAGCTCTAATTTTTCACTCTTCTTTTCTTTCCCAACTCTAAGGAATCTGACTCTTTTCTATTTTCCATAAACACAATTCTCACAAAATTTTAAATCAACATGCTTCAAACTTGGCAACAAATTTTTTGAGTGAATACTCTGCATCCCTTCTCACTCAATTGCCCGAGCCTATGATGCCACAATGTCGTAACTTCTCCTGTAGAAATTAAAGCATTAACAAAATTAGAAATACCATTGCATAAATACAATGTACCAACCTTTCACCTCCCAACTGCCCTATTGAAATCATATTTTTCTTCAGATCTGGAACATGCCTTACCTCCTTCAATAGCCACTGGTTTCCATTTTGTTGTTTTATGAAAACTGTACCCATTCCAATGATTTCACTGGGTTTATCGTCACCTAATCGAACCTGTCCAAAATATCCTTGAACATAATCATAAAAATGTTTCCTATCAGGTGTGGCATGGAATGAGGCCCTTGAATCTACCACCCAGGCATCAATAATATTTTCTAATAAAATAATCAAAGCATCTTGCAACACATCACATGTTACATTCGCTTCACGATTATTTTCTTGTTGCGTGTCTCCTTATTTTCCCTTTCGAGACTTGTAGTCTTTCTTCAGGTGTCATTTCTTCTCGCATTTCCAGCACACTATCCCCGATCTAGACTTGGATTTTCCTTTTCTTGACTTACTGCGATATCCAGGGCTCTTTCCTCTTTCCATTTTTCTTCCCCTAGTCTCTGCAGTCAAAGCATTACCTGATGTCTCACCAGAGCTTTTCTGTCACATTTCCTCGCTAAGGATTGCACCGACAACATCATCAAACTTTAAAGTACTAGATCTAGAGACAGAGTTACTAATGGCCATAAATAAACCATTCCAACTTTTTGGCAATGAGCATAGAAATAATAGAGCCCTAACTTCATCATCAAAAGTTACCCCTACAGAACTTAATTGACTGGTAACTGTATTAAACTCATTTAAATGATCAGCAATAGATCCACCTTCTGACATCTTCATATTAAATAAATGCTTCATAAGAAATACATTATTTGAGGCCAAGGGTTTTTTATATAGTTTTGCCAATGTCGACATTAAACCCTTTGTTGTCGTTTCCTTTGAAATATTAAACACTACCGACGCCGCTAGGCACAACCGTATTGTTCCAAGTGATTTTCTGTCGAGAATATCCCATTCTGTGTCTGTCATACTCGTCGACTTCTTTGCCTTTCCGCTCAATGGTTGGTACAGATCTCTCTAGTACAAATAATCTTCCATCTACATCTTCCACAGCTGGTAGTTTTGGCCGTTAAATTTTTCAACCCTAAACCTACCATCTTCCACCATTGCTCCCACTCGAACAGGAACCCTTCTCTCCTACGAGTTTATCAGCCAAATAGACCTTTGGCTCTGATACCAATTGTTAGAAAATTATATATTACAGAGCAATGGAACACATAAAATATTGCAGAAATATAAACACAGAAAATGCATAAAACAAGAGAGACACAGATATACGTGGTTCACCCAGTTTGGGCTACATCCACAGAGAAATAGCCAGTCCTTCCTTTTATATTATCCATCAAACTGAAGAGATACAACCTACAACAGATCCACTGTAATTCCCTCTTCGCTCTCAATCTCCTCTCTCTTCCTCACTTAGAATACAGATATGCATAGACGCAATACAATTCCCTCATGTATAGCGAGGGGTTGCCTTCTAGGGCAAAAAACCCTAAATTAAACATAACTTCTACTGTCAAATATTTGCCTAATGAACAACCCATATTGACTACAAAATTATAACATTTTACAAGGAAATTTTACATCTATTCTTAGCTTTGGGGGCGTTGTCCCCGATCCCCCCGCCAAAGGGGGCTCCCAAAGGTCGCAACCACCCCCCGTGGACCCCCCTTGCAGCGAATATTTTACGGGCGGCGTTGCCACCCCATTACGAACTGGGGTCCAATGCGGTGATACCTTTGAATATAGAAGATAATTAGGCTCCACACCCAACATTATTTTAATGGGCTCCTATTGTTTGGTTGGTTTACTGGGTGACTTTGTTATAGTAACAATTACGGCGCAAGAAGAGTGTTATGTTGAAGGTTTCTCCTTAGCAAGGTTTTTTTTTTTTGGATGATATCAGGTTCCTGCATGATCTCTTAGAAAGATAGTATGTCCAGACCTTAAATATAACTCATTACATTCCAAAGAGGCAGGACCACAATCTGAGGTTTCAAGGATTTCTAAAAATTACACACGTTTGTTATTCATGTTGGGATTCGATTGAGCAGGTAACTAAGGGAATAATGGAGGTGGGGTGTTTTGGGTCAATTGAAGTGGAGGTTGTAATGGTGATTGTGACTGAGGCAACGTTCCCATTGATTGACTAATCATTCCAGTGGGATTCTACCAATTCTGAGTCCATGTTGGCCCCTGAGTAGATGGATTTTCCCATTGTGGAGGGTATGGATTGTTTGATATATTTTTCCATGAAGGTTTAGGATATTGTTAGTTTGACCATGAGGGACCAATAAATGTCTGGTTCATCCAAGGTGATGAAGAGTATGGTTGAGGTTGCCAGGAAATATTAAAGTGTTGCTAACCCTACCATGTTAATCCGGGAAATTGTTGTTGAGCATATTGCCCAGAATAAAATAGAGAAGGGTCCTGCATCATACCTGGTGGGCGACTCTGCCATTGTCGTCGTTTTGCTGCAACATATGTTAGCTCCGGGTACTCTTAAGCTTCTTTGAATACATATTTCAATATAGGAAGTTAGGGAATCGATCAATTGAATGATCTTTAGTACATATGGCACATATCTCGACTGCGTCTAGCGGGCATTCTTTATGATTGTGCTTCTTCCAACAATGAGGAAAGAAAATAGCTAGTGCATGTTCTTCTTCAGCCTACTTTTGTTTCACTTGTAAAATATCCAACTGTGTAGTTAGTGTACTTAAGATATCAGTTTTAAAATATTCTAAAATCTTACCAATCTTTGCTCGTGTAATTCCTCTTCCTACAACGTTTTTGATTCTACTAAAAGGATCACAAGTTCCAGGCTTGGTCTGTGTACTCCCATGTGAACACCTGATACACAGTTTCATAATGTCATCATATTCATTTTTAGAAATATCACCCTATCCCATTAAGTTAAGCATTTTAATCCTTTCATCTTTCATACCTCGAATCAAAGTAGTTTTCAACACATCCTTGCGTAAAGTGGTGTATGGCAATCTTTGTAAGTTTTATTGAAATATTTCAATGTATTCTTCCAGGGTTTCATCTTCTTTTAATGTCATCTTAGATATCTCTTCCCTTAGATCTCTAGATTGACAATAGTCCTGATATTTAGTAGGGAAAGCATGTTTCATATGATCCCAGGAATTAATATTACCACCCCCAATCCCATGAACCATTGTAAGGTTGCTCCCTTTAGAGTATAAGGGAACAATTTCAATTTTGGGGGGTTAGTAGTATAATCATAACCTTGACATGAAACATCAAATTCAAACAAAAATGCACCAAGATCCTCAAAGGCCATCCCATGAAAGTTTGGGATATGCTGAAGTGGGATAGATTTCATTGGTGCATTGGCCCAGGGATCAACAATGGGATATTCTATAGTCAATGTTTGTGCCCCTATCACCTGGTTTTCCATTTGGTCAAAAGTATACCAATACCCTTTAGGAATCCCATAGTCAAGAGGTACTAAAAGAAATTTTTTATGATCACGGGGCCCTAGGTCTTGATTGGGCCTTACAACACTACTCAAGTCTAGAATTTCAATTTCCCTTTTCCCAATGGGTGTCGCAAAAGATTCCTACCTAGAAGGTGAAGGATATGGTTTACTTATCTTACCTATCCCTTATCTTAGATTGCAAGAGTTCCCCTCACCCTTGTCTAAAGGACTAAGATGTTTGTTAGATATGGTTTGAAAGCTCTGCTCAAATCCTACAGTTTTATCATGAATCTCAATGATAATTACAGTAGATGACTCTATTACTCGAGTGGAAATAACAGTAGAGCCCTTCCCAGATACAGTTTGGGGACCTATTGACACTTGAGACTCTGCCTTTCAGATGATTTCGTCTATGAAGGTCATTACTCCAAGGCCACCTCGACCTTGGTTCTTGGTACTTTTCGGAGTGGGTTTATGATCTATCTCTACTTGATTCCTAGTTCTAGGTTTCCTTCTAGGCATACACACTAAGAAACTTAAACATATCTACCGAGGGCAGGCTCCACCACAAGTCCTTATTTTTACTAAGGGGTGTGCACAGTTTCTTACCTTCCATCTTTAATACCCAACCCTCCGAGATACAACTAGCACTCTCTTTGACAACCTCCCTGGAAACGACGCCAAAATGTTGGGACGTTTTGTTGTTCCTAAAGGATCAAATAACCTCTACACATTAAATTATCAACCCGAAGTTTCGTCTGTCTTTTTCAAGGTTATCCACACAGTTTGTGCAAGAGATAGTGTTGGTACTGCTAATTATTATGGTTCTAATAAAAATAAAAATCACATCAATAAAAGAAACAACTCATGCCCTCACTTTTGGAATTTATATCTAAGAAAACCAAATTGTTTAAGGAATCAAACCACAAATACTTCCTACAAAAGACAGTAAATAAATGAAATTATATACTAAGTTGTTTCCTAGGGAACAACAACTACAGAGTAAAAGGAACACCGCTACAAATTATATAACCGAAAGGAATCCCTACAAAAAGAGGCATCAAATCATAATATTTAAAAATTATATGATAATTAACAAGAAATGATAAGAAATAAAGACACTGTCAATTAAATCAACTAAAGTATATCTATTTCTACAACAACCATTAGTAATTTATGTTTAAAGAAAAAACACATTGTCTGAAAAGGAATTCAATTAAAAAATAATTGTAACTAGAGAATGATCAAGTGACTGAGTAACAGAAACAAGAGATTTGAATGAAAACTTAATAGTACATATGAATACAATGTTTCTTCTAGGATCGGGCCTAAACCATTGGAATTAAATTGTGTTATAAATAAATCAGTGCAACATATTAATTCTGAATAACGAGATGTTTCATTGAACTACTGCATGTCAATTACAATCAATATCTCTTAGAGATTCACAACTTATTCCAAAAATATTACAATTTGAACAACCACTTTCAAGATTCAATCCCAAACTTTATACTTCAACAACAAGTCTATTTTGAATAAAAAGAAACCCTGAGAATATGAATATTCTCAATATGCTTATTTTAAGTGACAGAAAGTCTTATCGTTTTCCGAAATAACAAAGTCAGGACCTTTTCTCTAACTAATTCATTCAAAATAGAAATTAATCTTATTCAGCTGACTAAATTTGGCCTGAACAATCTCGTACGATCTAATCTTCCATGATTATTCTAGGGAACAACATCTAGTACCAATGCATCATTAAATTTCCACGTTTAAATAAGGAATCAACCCATAAGTAAATAACACCTTTTATGGTCAAATCAGTTCATTAAATGGATAAAATAATGAGAATTCATTAAACGTTTCTAGAACCTATATTACACAAATTATCACATTCTAAATGCAAGAAAATCTTAAGTAAATAATACTAAAATAAGAAATAAAGTGAGGAAATTATATTGATTATGAAGCCCAACACAAACATAATTTGGTTCCTCTGTCAGCTGAAAACCTTCTGGCTACTCTATATAAATTTCCCCTTGTAGCTCTCCATTAAGAAAAGCAGATTTGACATCCATTTTATAAATTTTGAATTTTTTAAAGCAGGAAAATGCCAAAAAGATTCTTATTGCTTCTAATCTAGCAATAGGAGCAAAAGTTTCATCGAAATCCAAGCCTTTTATTTGAGCACACCCTTTGCATAACAACATGGCCTTGTTTCTTACCACTTCTCCACAATCATTCAAATTATTCGTGAATACCCACTTTGTGCCAATGACATTCTTGTTTGTAGATCTTGGAACAAGTTCCCATGTATGATTTTTCTCTATCTAGTCTAATTCTTCATTCATTTCATTTAACCAATGTTGATCATTACTAACTTGAACAACATTCTTTCTTTCCTCCATGGACAGTATGGAAACATGTGCTTGTGTAAGGGGATTTAACAGTGTCCTTCTTGTCTGCACACCAATGTTTAATTCACCAACAATCCGATCAGTTGGGAGATGTTTTTGTACATTCCTTTGGGGATATCTTGCTTGAGGACTAGAGCGATCTTCCTCACTTTATTCTGCGATGCCTCATTATTCTCATCACTAGTGCTTGTTGGTTCATCAATGTTATCTTTTTTGATTTGTTTCACCTCTTGGTCATCGTGCTCATCCACCTTTACATCAATGCAGTCAATAATTCTCTTGTTGAATTTGTTGTAACACCTATAGCCTTTGTTATTCTGTGAATAACCCAGAAAAAATCCTTCATCAGCTTTGACATCGAATTTTCCTAGATTCTAATCATTCCTCTTGATCTAGCATCTGTTGCCAAATATTTTTAAGTGTTTTACTGTTGCAAGTCAACCACACCACAACTCATAAGGATTTCTGTCACTGTTGGGTCTTGGATGAGATTTTTTGAGAATGAAAATTGTTGTATGAATTGCCTCTACCCAAAATTTATGTTGAACATGATATTTTGTCATCATTTCTTTAGCAAACTGTTGCACTGGTTTAATTTCTCTCTCGTCAACACCATTTTGTTGGGGAGTCTTTGCTATGGTCAATTTCCTTTTGATGCCATTTTATTTGCAGAATTCATCAAATTCCTTTGAAGTGAACTCACCTCCATTGTCTAACCTTACTCTTTTTATTTTGCAAATCTGATCATTCTCAGCCATGGCTTTGAACTCTTTGAACTTCTCAAAATATTCAGACTTCTCTCTAAGGATTGCAACCCACATCATCCTACTGAAATCATCAATTATTAGCATAAAATAGAGGTTATCGGTGGTTTACTGCATTCTGGATGGTCCACACAAATCCATGCATACCATATGCAATGGTTTTGTTGAAGAGTTTTATTTTGCTTTGAAAGGAACTCAAGATTGCTTCCCTAGCTGAAAGGGCTTGCAAATAATATTCTCTAGTTTTGAAAGCCTAAGCAGGTCCTTGACTGGTTTTTTCTTACTAAGCTTGACAATCTGGTCAAAGTTTAGATGTCCAAGCCTTTGTGCCATAACCAGCTTTCATCAATCTTGGTCAAACAACACTTTTCTGTCTTTCTGTCTTTTCCTTTAGCACATAAACATTGTTGTCTGTTCTTACAACTTCAATCATTATATATCTTGTACCTGTGGATTTTATTTAACACTTTTTGGCTTTGAACACCACATTGTATCCCTAGTCACACATCTGGGACACACTCAACAGATTTTGCTTCAGCCCATCAACATACAAGACATTGTTTTCCTTACCTCTACCATTTGATAGACTGACTACTCCTTTTGCAATTATCTTTCCTGGGGAATTATTCACAAAAGTCACATTAACTTTGTCCATAGGCTGCCAAGTAAGAAATTTGCTTCTATCTCCTGTCATGTGCATGGAACAACCACTGTCCACATACCAATGGCTCCCACCATTGTGAGCATAAAAGGCAATGTCACACTGCTCCGACTTCTCTTTTTCTTTCCATAATTTTGGCTGTTGTATAGTTTTCTCAATAGCTAGTTCTTTATTCTTTTCCCTTAGCCTGTAATTTATCATTATATGTGATAAGCCCCAATTTTTGGTAACAATTTGGGCTCATTTCGCCTACTTACCTTGCTCAACCCTTCATTTTTATCACTTATGCATCATTTCTTAGTATATTCGTGTTATTTGTAGGAAGAAGGGTAGGCATTATGTCTATGTGGCTAATACATGATGATTTCAGGTTTTTTGGCATTAAAGGGAGCAAAGACCACGCAGATGGAGACAAGGAGACAGCCAAGGTGGCATTGCGGGTTTATAGGGAGGTTGTCCACATCCTTGAATGACCTCCCTCGTGATCTCCACCCCAACTCCGAGCTCCAACAGCTATCACCACCGAGCTAGAAGGCAGCCAACAGATTCTACAGGAACATCAGTTTACTTGTAGTTGGACAGCCAAGCCCCACTAATTGAGGAGGCCAGCTTGGCCCTCATCATGTATAAATATTGAGGCTGTAGCCTTCGATAGACTCTTGAACCTTTGTTATAGATTTTGAATCACGAGTTGTAGCTCTATTTTTGCTCTTTGTAAGCCAATTTTGGCATGTTGTTAGACTCATGATTATGATCTTTTAATAAAAGGCAGGCAGATTTTGATTCAATTCTGAGTTCTTAGAGGAGCTATAGCTCTCAGGTTAGGGCCCAACCTGAGAGCAATAGACCTCCTTTTCTTTGTATTGTTACTTGTCTTCCTTTTATCATTGCATTTCTGCTCTTTACATGCATTTGAAAAACACAGTTTGCTGAGTTGACTGTTTCGGATTGGTTATGTAGGTTAGTTTCATGAATGCAGTTGTTTCAGTAGTTCAGAATTAGTGTAGGGAGATTAAAGCTACATTGAGTTCAAAAAAGGTTGAATGCATGCTCACTTTCACCTCTATTGGGGACCGGAAGTGTAGACCGTGCCAACTGCCAAAAACACTGTTTTAACATATGCATGCAAGTATTGATGTAATGTTTTCGGTTGAAGAATTGTCCATACGATTATCTCTTGAGTAATGACTCTTTGGTTCAGCATTCATGCACGATTTCCCTTCAACGTACATTGTTGTTCTTTGGTTCCTAATAAAACAGTTAGAATAGGTTGGTGAACTTTCGTTTACATGCAAGATAAGGGTGATTTGTTTCATTTACACTGCGCAGCACCACTTCAACACTTCCTTATACTCCTCAGCCGTCCCTAAGCCATCTCCTTACCTCGCAGCTAGATCCTTTGCCCACCAACTCTTCTATTATCCACGTTGCCTCATCTTTTCGGCCTTCCATTGCCTCTACCCTTCCATCGACCAACCAGCTTTATACACTCTCTCCCCAGCTCATCTCTCTGTCCCTGAGCCATCACAAGCTCCCCTTTCATCCTACCTATCCACCCATACAGCTCCTTCACTCCTCCATCACCCAAAACCTCGACTGTAGAACATCCTGTAGAAGTTAGCAGACTTCCTGTAGAAATCCTGAGTTTCCTATAGGATCCCCTGCAGACATCCTGTAGAAGCCTGCCAACACGGTTGCCAAGCACCTGAACATTGTGAACTTCTGTGGAGTGATGTTAGGGATCCCCTGGAACCTCTCAGAGTCCTCCTGACCATTTCCAAGCCTTCTCTCCCTTTTGAACTACCCCTGCACAGTCAATATCCAGTAAGAAGCACAATCATAATAACTCCAACCACTTGAGCAAAAATATAAAAACATGTTCTCTTCAATGGAAGTAGTTTAAATTCATGCATCTCATATCACTAGAAGTAATGGCATCATTGTTAGGAGTTGCATTCCCATCATTGCATTGTAAGGATTAAGCTGGTCAGATTAGGGTTTACTAGGGTTTCCATATTTAGTTGGCTTTCAGTTCATTCTTGCAAAGTAGGTTAATTTCCTTGAGATAGCCTTCGTTCATCATTTAGAAAGCTTCTTCTGAGAACATATAGAAGTTGGCTTGAGCCCTAGCGGACTTGTGCCAGCTGACCAAGTGACAGCTGCGACAAGAGCTAGTACTTGTGCATACAGCACCGTCGCTTCCAAGTTTGTTACGAACTACCGGGTTGATAAAATTAGAGAAGGAAGCTCCAGGAGTTGTAGCATTATTGCTACAATACTGGAGCCCACCATCCTTTTTGGCGCCGTTGCGGGGGAAGCGTCAGAGTATTAGTAATTGTTGCTTTTCCTCTATTTTCTTACTCTCGCCTTCTGCCGAGTAGTTTATTTCATTTCCATTCTGCAAAAGTAGCATAGACATTTCCTGCTTTCATAGACTAGCATTTCAATTCCGCAATCTCAATTTTGCAAGCATAGATTAGCCTTTCAATTCTGCAAGCGTAGATTAGCATTTTCATTCCTGCAATTTCATTTGAGCAAAGTAGATTAGTTCTTTCCTGCTTTCAATTCCATTCTGCCTTTTATTCCAGCAAGATAGTTAGTTGTAGATCAATCTGTTTTGGTTTTGCAGGTACTCAAGAAAAAAAACAAAAGAAATATAAAAAAAAAGGTCTTTCCATTTCATGCCTCGTAGGAATCGAGATAAAACAGGCAAATTCTTACCCAACACCCCCACTACATCACTGAGTCACCCTTCTCTCCTCTTCAGTGACAGTGATCCAGAAGAACCTATAGGTGAACCTCCTGAGATATACGAAGATCCTATAGCTGAAGAAGAATTAGAGACCATCCCATCTGAAGCTATGGCTGACAATAGAGGAGAAGATGAGAGAATAGAAGGTGCCTTCCCCATCCGAGAAACCAATGGAGACATGAAAATGAAAAACATTAGTCCCTCTGCTCTACCTCACTTCCATGGACTGACTACTGAAGATCCTGATACCTTCCTGTTTGAGTTTGCTGTCCTTTGTAGAACCTATGACTATACTGAAGATGAGCAGAAGCTGAAACTCTTCCCTTCAACTCTTAAGGATGCAGCATTACGCTGGTTCATGGGCTTACCTGGGAATAGTATCACCACTTGGGCTCAGATGCAGCAAGCTTTCAATACCAAGTACCGGGACTACTTTAGGTCCAAGGAAACCAAGGGAGAGATCTTTCGGATGACCATGGGAAATGATGAGTCCTTAGAGGATAATGAGGAGAGGTTCCAACTTAGCTATAAGTGGGCCAGGTGCACACTTGACCCTGAATCCCTCAAGTTGGTCCTGCTCCGAGGAGTTCCTGAAGACCTCTTAGATACCCTTCACATGTTAGTTGGGGGAGATATTTACCAACTGCCTTATGAGGACAACAAGACTGTGTTTAGAAACCACTCTAGGGCAGCCCGGAAACGAAGTAGAGGAAACCTTCTCTCAGCTGGTATTCCTTTCTCCAAGCATGAGTTCGCAAATCAATTAGAAGATCTTAAGAGTGAGGTGAGACAGACCATTGCCATGCAGCTGGACACATTCAGAATCCAGCAGAAGAAGGAAGAAGCAGATAGAGCCTTGGCTATCTTCTGCCCTAGATGTACAAGGAGACACCCTAAGAACGAATGCCCATTGCATTCAGTTGAAGTGTGTTTCGTTTGTGAGGAGGACCATCCCACAAATCAATGTCCAACCTTACCTGGGCTTAAAGCCATGTACCAAGGGACAGAAGCCCCCACTGAACCTCTCTATTTCCTCAACCAGAGGAGGCCACAAGGACCTAGACCTTACCAGCAGGGGATGCAAGGGGCACCCCAAGCTTATTACAGCCCCAACCAATCGACTCCTATGCCTTCCTGGGGTCCCCCTGCTCATCCTTCCTGGTCCATGCCCCCTCCATGGTCTTATCCACCTCAGTACCCTACTCAGCCCACTACTCATTCATATCACTCACATGCCCAGCCACAGCCTCAGTGGAATGCACCTCAGTCGGGGTGGAGGCCCCAGTACAACACTCCTCCCGCCATTTTGCCTCCACCACCAGTTCAACCTCAACCATTACCTCCTGCTCCTCCAAGGCAACCTCAAATGCCTGCTCAACCAAACCCGAACCCCAACAATAGACAGGACCAGCAGGTATACACTAGGGAAACATCATGCCCTACCTATGCTGTGGAGATCCAGGAGATCAATCTTCGATCTGGAAAGACTCTTCCGGATCGCCAACCTCCTCCCCCAGAGGATGAGGAGGACAAACAGGAAAGTGAACCAAAGGCTATTCCACCCTTTCCTGAGAGACTAACAGCCACCACACAACCCAACCCAGAGGAGGATGAGCTTCTGGGAGAGCTCAAGCAGTTGTGTGTGAAAATACCACTTCTCCAAGCCATCAAGGATGTGCCAATATACAACAAACTGGTTAAGGAAAAGTGTTTCAAACACCCAGGCAGGCGAAAGAGAGATGCTTCAACCATCAATGTCTTAGGGCAACTGTCTGACCTTATGTTAGGACAAGTCATCTGCCCAAAGTATCTAGATCCTGGGAGTCCTGTAGTAGATGTCCACATCAATGGCACCATCATACCTCACACCTTGATTGATTTAGGGGCTGCCATTAATGTGATGGCCAGGGATACCATGCTCAAACTCAATCTTCAGGGTTCCTTAAGGAAGACCTCGACAGTCCTGCAACTAGCAGATCGCTCCACTGTGACTCCCGAAGGGATTGTGGAGGATGTCTTGGTCTCTGTCGACTCTTGGGAGTACCCTGTAGATTTCTTGGTTCTGCAGCCCAAGGCAAAGCTTACTGGATATCCTCTTATTTTGGGAAGGCCTTGGTTAGCCACTGCAGATGCTTACATAAGTTGCCGTGCAGGAAACATGACCATCAACAATGGTCCTATGTCCAAGCAGCTTGTCCTATACCCTCCTGCCCAACCCTCCTTAGAGCATGACTTACCACTATGGTTGGAGGAAGGAGAAGAGGATGAGGTGTACTCAGCACCTTTGTGCACCCTAGATACCACTAGAAGAGACCCCCCAACCGAGGATGACTTGATCGAGACCTTGATCCAGAATCCACCTTCCAGTGCACTATCCTTAGAGGAATTGGTGGAGGATGCCCAAGCCAGCACCTTAGTGGACCTTTGTGCCACCAACCCTGTCACTCCCAGAGTTAAGAATGTGGAGTTCGGCCCTGAGAGAACGTTAAAGATCAGCTCCTGCCTATCTCCTTCCCAGGAAAAGGAGCTGTGTAGCCTGTTGGCCAGCCATCTAGATGCTTTTGCTTGGAACTATAAGGAAATGAAAGGAGTCCATCCTTCGGTCTGTACCCATCACATATACATCAAAGAGGATTGTAAGCCGGTTAGGCAAACTCAGAGGAGAATGAATCTAGCCCTTAAGGACATTGTCAAGGAAGAATTGCAAAAACTGTTGGATGCCGGATTCATTTACCCCATCTCAGATAGTGAATGGGTGTCCCCTCTGGTGTTGGTTCCCAAGAAAAATGGGAAATGGAGAATCTGTGTGGACTATCGAGAACTGAACAAAGCTACCAAGAAAGACCATTTCCCTCTATCTTTCATAGATCAAGTGTTGGATGGACTGGCAGGAAAGAAGTTCTTCTCTTTCCTGGACGGGTTTAGCGGGTACAACCAAATCCAAATCAGCCCAGAAGACCAAGATAAGACCACCTTCACTTGTCCTTGGGGTACCTTTGCCTACCGAGTTATTCCCTTTGGGCTATGCAATGCTCCTGCCACCTTCCAAAGAGCTGTCTTGAGCATATTCTCGGAGCTAGTCCATGATGCGGTGGAAATCTATATGGATGACTTCACCCCTTATGGGTCCAACTTCCAGGAAGCATTGTCCAATCTGGGAAAGGTCCTAACCAAATGCATTGAGATGAACCTGTCCCTTAGTCCCGAAAAATGTGAATTCCTGATGACTGAAGGGACCGTGCTAGGCCATACCATTTCTTGCCAAGGGTTACAGGTGGATCCTAACAAAATTGCTCTCATCAAGAAGGTTCCACCTCCCCAAAAGGTAAGGGATGTGCGGAGTTTCTTAGGATTAGCAGGGTATTACAGGAGATTCATTAAAGACTTCAGCAAGCTAGCCTCGCCATTGTTTGGCCTGTTGGCAAAAGATGTGGAGTTTAAATGGACTGACGATTGTCAGAGGGCTTTGAATGAATTGAAGGACAAGTTGGTGTCAGCCCCAATCTTGAGAGGTCCAAACTAGGCCCTACCTTTCCACATCCACACTGATGCCTCGAACAAAGCCATAGGGGCAGCTTTAGGACAAGTCGAACAAAAACTTCCATATGCCATTTACTTTGTTAGCAAGAACTTGTCCAAAGCTGAACTGAATTACACTGTAACCGAGAAAGAATTCTTGGCTGTGGTCCATGCACTGAACAAGTTCCGACATTATATTACTGGCTATCAAAACTTTGTACATACGGATCATGCTGCAATTAGATATTTAATGAATAAACCAGATGTGAATGCTCATATTATTAGATGGTTACTTTTGTTGCAGCAGTTTGATTTGACCATTGTTGACAAACCAGGTAAAGAAAATGTTGTTGCTGACTTTTTATCTAGATTGGATTTGTCTGCAGATGAGGATGGAACAGTGGATGACCAGATGCCCGATGAACATCTGTTTGCTATCTCAGTACTCTCTCCATGGTTTGTTGATATAGTAAACTACCTTGTTTCAGCATAGTTCCCTCCACACCTATCTTCAAGAGAGAAGAGCAGAATCATCAGAAAAAGTGCCTCATTTACTTGGATCGGGAGCAATCTGTTCAAGCTTGGCCCTGATCAGATCTTAAGGCGTTGTGTAAGGGAGGAGGAAGTCTTTGATATCCTCCTCACCTGTCATGATGGGCCTTGTGGAGGACATTTTGCAGCAAAGAGGACTGCCTTCAAAATCCTGCAGGCGAGCTACTATTGGCCCACACTTCATCAAGATGTCAGAAGGTATATCAGCCGATGTGACCAATGCCAGAGAATGGGGAAACCGACTCAAAGGGATGAGATGCCTCTCCAACCTCAAGTGACTCTTGAACGATTTGAGAAGTGGGGTATGGATTTTGTGGGTCCAATCAACCCTCCTTCGAGGCAAAGGTCTTACATCATTGTGTGCACTGACCACCTGACAAAGTGGGCAGAGACTAAAGCAATCAAAGCAGCAACCGAAGAAAAGGTGGCCGAGTTCTTAAGAGAAAACATCTTCTACAAGTTTGGCTACCCAAGAGAGCTGGTCACCGATCAAGGGAGCCAGTTCACATCCAACTTGATTGAAGACTTACTAGCTCACCACAAAATCAAGCATAGGACTTCCACCCCCTATCATCCACAGGAAAATGGGCAAGTGGAAGTCACCAACAGAGCATTGGAAGGGATTTTGACTAAGGTGGTGAGCAGCAGTAGGAAAGATTGGGCAGATCGTCTGGTTGAGGCCACATGGGCTTACAACACCACCTGGAAGACCACCACCGGCTTCACACCTTATGAGATGGTCTATGGGAAGAAAGCTTTGCTGTCCATTGAATTTGAATACAACACTTTGAGGATGGCAGCTCAGCTGGACCTAGATCTCAGCCATGCACAACAAGAAAGGTTATTGCAGCTGAATGGACTGGACGAGCACCGAATGCAGGCCCTCCTTCACTCGGAAGTGGTTCAACTTCAGAGAAAGGTGTGGCATGACCAACACCTCAATGACAAGCAATTCTAGCCAGGAGATTGGGCACTGTTGTATGACTCCAGGTACAAAGATTTTAAGGGGAAGCTGAGAACCAGATGGCTGGGACCATATGTAGTGGAAAAATGTCATGACAATGGATCTGTTCTTATCCGGACCATTGATGAGGAAGCCATCCCCATGCTTGTCAATGGGCATCGATTGAAGATCTACAGGAAACCTCTCTCACGACAAGAGTTCATCAAAACTATGGAGAAATCAGTGATGGTCATAGAGAAGGGTTCTGCCTCTGCTTTGGGCATACCCTGAAAAATCTAAAAAAAATAAATAAATAATAAAGATTCTTGGGTGAAAACCTTTCGGAGGCTCCCAAGGCAGGTGATAGGGGTGAAAACCTCAGTGAGGCGCCTCTATTGTCTTTCAAAAAAAAAAAAAAAAGATTTGAAACAAGATCCTTGAGTGAAAACCTCTCTGAGGCGCTTAAGGCAGATGACAAGGGTGAAAACCTCATTGAGGCGCCCCTGCTATCTTTCAAAAAAAAAAGAAAAAAAACAATAAGCAAAAAAGGCCATGACAGCAAGTTCATAATGTGAAAGTGCATGCAGGTTGCAGGTGTTCTATGGAGGAGAGGAGACCTCTCAACTCAAAACCAAGGATCCTTATCATGCTGCCAGGAGACCTCACCAGCACCTCCTCCAAGAATCCTCATTTTCTCCAAGGTATGTGCACAATTTTATCACGGCTTGAGTCTTCTACAGGAAGATGCAGACTTTCTACAGGAAGGTGCAGACTTTCTACAGGAAATGCAAACTTTCTACAGGAAGTTCTGTATTTCTACAGGAAACTTCCTGTAGAAGTTTGGGACGGCCCAAAATTCATTTTATGAGGAGATCTAACGACCAAGGATCAGTTTGGACGCATGCAAGCTATTGTTGCCACACTTATACACTGTGGTCACCTCTTTCTACCATCCTTGCCGACATGCAATGAAGCTACCTGCACCATCAAAGCAGATCAGTGAGTATCAAGAGAAAGCAATTTAAAAAAAAAAAAATGCTGAGATGTCATACTGTATCCATCCCAACCATCCATGAGCTCTGTGAGCGGGATCGTGAGGCCATTGCCTTTGTCGTGCAGCATGCACCCGAGGAGGAAGAAACTGTTACAGGACATCCTGCAGGAGTCCCGTAACAGTTAAGCCCGCTGGAGTGCACACCATTCACAGTGCTTGCCATATGCAACGAAAACGCGGCCGCATGCAGCCGAAGCATCAATCCATCGTCAGCGGCCTGTGAATACGAACCTCCGGGTCTGTGCAAATCCACCAGCAGCAAATAAATCCACTCATCATCATCCAAGAACCGAAAAATCGTGTTGCGGCCGCACAGGTAAGTGTCTCGACCCTTTCTTCCTGCGAATTGCATGAATTTTACTTTGAAAATGTTTGCAAGTGTAAAGTGAATGGGTTGAGCGGTTGTATGGCCATTCGACTGGCCATGTCAATCAGTTAATGGTCTAGTCGGATGTGTGGGTGGCGGTCGTGGCAAAAGAGATGGGCAGTACGCACGTGAGAGCAATCCCGTTGGGAAAAACGAGTTTAACAGAAGAGACGGCGGCGGATCTGCGGGGAATGATGCGGCAGTAAGGGAACTCGCAGGCAAATGATGGGATGACGTCGTCCAACGGTCCGGCAGGGACAGCTCACCCCCGCGCCACGGATCCCGTCGATTCAAATCTAATCGGCTAGATTGCCACCCTCATGCATTTATCATTCACCGTTTGAGACTCGAGTGATCACCCAAATCCCTCTGCAGCTCAATACTCTGAGTCTTTGGCTGTCAGAATGCCTGTGAAGCAACGCCAAGAGCGCAGCCCCATTGCAGTATCCCCCGGAAATCGCGCGCTGCTCCTACAGGAAAGCTGTTTCTACAGGAAGACGGGTTCCTCACGACAAAAGGTGGCGGATTAAAAAGGTAACCCTGAACTCTCCATGCAATTGGTTTTTGAGGGTGGCAGAATCGTCGTCTACAGTCTGGTCGTGGAACAATTTTGCAAACTTTGTCTGCCGTGCATGAACTGTCGTCCTACAGGATGTCAGTGTAATTAAGCTATGTTAAGGTCCTCAGGGGATAAGCTTTGTGAATTATATGCATGACAGAAGCGTAATTCTACGCTCTGTCCCAGTAGGCCAAATTCCTTTTGCATTCGCTACCTCTAGCTAAAGCAGCCATTTTTTACCATGCCGGGTGGGTTCATCAGAAGGGAACCCACTGATTCAGCGAAGTTAAGAGAGAATTCTGAGGTGGTGGAGCTCTTCACACGAGCGCAATGGATATCCTTCTATGACAAATTGCAGGGCTATGACGACGAAGTGGCAGAAGAGTTTTTGCAAGCTCTGAGGCCGAAATCCAAAATGTTGGCCACCGTTAACTTCAGGGGTTTAAGCCTCAAACTCACCCCGCAATTCATCAGTCGAGTTACTGAGCTCCCAATGGGATTACCATGGGACAAAGAAGAAAGGAAATTGGGCCAACAGGCTAAGAAAGAATTCTTTCCACCAGAGGAGGACTTCTCAGAAGACA
Source organism: Pinus tabuliformis (assembly GCA_031772625.1). Lineage (NCBI taxonomy): Eukaryota > Viridiplantae > Streptophyta > Pinopsida > Pinales > Pinaceae > Pinus > Pinus tabuliformis. Next base: position 567,394,668 of record CM062812.1, on the reverse strand, counting down.
AAAATGGGGTTCGTAGAACCAGTTTACTGCCACCGTGGAATGAAGTTAGCCTGCAGATTATGAAGTACATCACCTGCGAAGGCCGTTTTAGCATTGTATACGGGTACCACTTTCGGTTACTCACTGAATTAAGGCACCAGATGGATCTACCTGTAGAAAACAAGCTCAGTCTCCCCTACTTTCTATTACAGTCTTTGATTGAGTGTGCCACCAAGCTGAAAGAAGGCACACCAGACCAAGTAGCCCACCATGGACTGATCAAACTCCTCGTGGAGGATGCGCTCCACACATACAAGGTTCCTCTCTCATGGGAAGCCTTCAGAAATTTGACAAAGGACGGGGATATAAAGATGCTGACCGAGGAGCTCGGTTCATCTAGCAGTGAGGAGAAAGAGTCAGTGCCCGCGGGAAAAAAAGAAACAGCCCAGAAGACCACGACCACGGAGCAGAAGAAAAATCAAGAGAAGAAACAAGAGAAAAAGGGTGCCAAAGAGAAATATGACACACCCATCTTGTCAGCAAGAGAGAAAAGGTTGCAAGGCAGAGTGGACAAGGCTGAGAAGGTCCACATCAGCAAAAGTGCCTCGACATCAACCGCAACCAAATCAAAAAGCAAATCTCATGCAGCAAAGCAAACCAAGGCGGTGATACCTGTTTCTATAGGAAAACCGAAACCGGCTTCTACAGGAAGCCCGAAATTGACTGGAAAAGGGTCTTCTACAGGAAGCCCGAAATTGCCTAAAACAGGGTCTTCTACAGGAAGCCCCGAAAAAGTGAAACCCAAGGAGAAGAAAGCTGACATTCGTGAGAGGGAGGTAGCAGCTGTGCTGGCCGCCCTCAGCACACCTCCTAAGCCAAAGGAGAAGAGAAAGAGGGAGACCCCTCTATATTTTAAAGCTCGAAGAAGTGTGAGGATAAAGACGGGCAAGCCACAGCCTCCGTCCAGCAGCCAAATCACTACAGGGGATGCCCCTACTTCACCCAGTGAGAGGTCCCCCTCGAAGATATCGGTCACCTACGAGAGGGGGAGCCCAAAAACAATTACTTGGAAAGAAAGGTTAGACCAATCGGCTTCAAAATCCCGGCTCAAGGTCAAGGAAACAGAGAAGGGGGAAGGAGTGGCACCCTCATCACCACCAAGGGCAGAACAGGCAGAGCCACCAAGAGTAGGAAAGAAAGAGAGTATTCCGGAGCCTAGTTCTCGGCCAAGGACAAGGAGATGGAACAAAATTGCTCAAGGATGAGCAAATATTTTAGCTGGGGGGTGATGATGAGCCCCAATTTTTGGTAACAATTTAGGCTCATTTGGCCTACTTACCTTGCTCAACCCTTCATTTTTATCACTTATGCATCATTTCTTAGTATATTCGTGTTATTTGTAGGAAGAAGGGCAGGCATTATGTCTATGTGGCTAATACATGATGATTTCAGGTTTTTTGGCATTAAAGGGAGCAAAGACCACGCAAATGGAGACAAGGAGACAGCCAAGGTGGCATTGCGGGTTTATAGGGAGGTTTTCCACAGCCTTGAATGACCTCCCTCATGATCTCCACCCCAACTCCGAGCTCCAACAGCTATCACCACCGAGCTAGAAGGCAGCCAACGGATTCTACAGGAACAACAGTTTACTTGTAGTTGGACAGCCAAGCCCCACTAATTGAGGAGGCCAGCTTGTCCCTCATCATGTATAAATATTGAGGCTGTAACCTTCGATAGACTCTTGAACCTTTGTTATAGATTTTGAATCACGAGCTGTAGCTCTGTTTTTGCTCTTCGTAAGCCAATTTTGGCATGTTGTTAGACTCATGATTATGATCTTTTAATAAAAGGCAGGCAGATTTTGATTCAATTCTGAGTTCTTAGAGGAGCTATAGCTCTCAGGTTAGGGCCCAACCTGAGAGCAATAGACCTCCTTTTCTTTGTATTGTTACTTGTCTTCCTTTTATCATTGCATTTCTGCTCTTTACATGCACTTGAAAAACACAGTTTGCTGAGTTGACTGTTTCGGATTGGTTATGTAGGTTAGTTTCATGAATGCAGTTGTTTCAGTAGTTCAGAATTAGCGTAGGGAGATTAAAGCTACATTGAGTTCAAAAAAGGTTGAATGCATGCTCACTTTCACCTCTGTTGGGGACCGGAAGTGTAGACCGTGCCAACTGCCAAAAACACTGTTTTAACATATGCATGCAAGTATTGATGTAATGTTTTCGGTTGAAAAATTGTCCATACGATTATCTCTTGAGTAATGACTCTTTGGTTCAGCATTCATGCACGATTTCCCTTCAACGTACATTGCTGTTCTTTGGTTCCTAATAAAACAGTTAGAATAGGCTGGTGAACTTTCATTTACATGCAAGATAAGGGTGATTTGTTTCATTTACACTGCGCAGCACCACTTCAACACTTCCTTATACTCCTCAGCCGTCCCTAAGCCATCTCCTTACCTCGCAGCTAGATCCTTTGCCCACCAACTCTTCTATTATCCACGTTGCCTCATCTTTTCGGCCTTCCATTGCCTCTACCCTTCCATCGACCAACCAGCTTTATACACTCTCTCCCCAGCTCATCTCTCTGTCCCTGAGCCATCACAAGCTCCCCTTTCATCCTACCTATCCACCCATATAGCTCCTTCACTCCTCCATCACCCAAAACCCCGACTGTAGAACATCCTGTAGAAGTTAGCAGACTTCCTGTAGAAATCCCGAGTTTCCTGTAGGATCCCCTGCAGACATCCTGTAGAAGCCTGCAAACACGGTTGCCAAGCACCTGAACGTTGTGAACTTCTGTGGAGTGATGTTAGGGATCCCCTGGAACCTCTCAGAGTCCTCCTGACCATTTCCAAGCCTTCTCTCCCTTTTGAACTACCCCTGCACAGTCAATATCCAGTAAGAAGCACAATCATAATAACTCCAACCACTTGAGCAAAAATATAAAAACATGTTCTCTTCAATGGAAGTAGTTTAAATTCATGCATCTCATATCACTAGAAGTAATGGCATCATTGTTAGGAGTTGCATTCCCATCATTGCATTGTAAGGATTAAGCTGGTCAGATTAGGGTTTACTAGGGTTTCCATATTTAGTTGGCTTTCAGTTCATTCTTGCAAAGTAGGTTAATTTCCTTGAGATAGCCTTCGTTCATCATTTAGAAAGCTTCTTCTGAGAACATATAGAAGTTGGCTTGAGCCCTAGCGGACTTGTGCCAGCTGACCAAGTGACAGTTGCGACAAGAGCTAGTACTTGTGCATACAGCACCATCTCTTCCAAGTTTGTTACGAACTACCGGGTTGATAAAATTAGAGAAGGAAGCTCCAGGAGTTGTAGCATTATTGCTACAATACTGGAGCCCACCAATATGCCAAAAATTATGTTATTTAAAACACTGCACTTGATAATTCAAGGTAGAAAACTAATTATCATACATGAGTCTAGTTCTTCTCTATTGAAAACTTCTATTGGACCTCAACTGTCTATAATAGAGATTGACTTTGCAGTTGGATGCCTTGTGGCCATAGTTGGTGCATGAAAAAAATTATCCAGGGAAAGCATTGTTTTACCTAGGTGGTTTCCTTCTACGCTGAGCAGAAAATCGATTTACATCGACAATGTACTCCTTTTGTTGCTTTTGATTTGTCTGAGGTTGAATAATTGTCTCTTGATGTGATGTGGGCCCTTCTTTTGCTAGGGAAACAAAGGAGAATATCTTTTTTCCTTTCAACTTAGTTGTTGCCCTCGACTCAACGCCATAGCCTAGACCAGTTTGATTTGAGGAAGGTCTCTATGCTTCCAATATTTCATTTAGATATTCAGTTCCCTTATTGAATTTCTTATTTAAGCTGAGCTGTGTTTTTTCTTTCTCCAACTCCTTCCTCAAAACTACGATTTTCACCTTCCAACTTCACACATTCTTGAACCTTTTCATTTAACTGTTGGCTCAAGGATTCTTGGATTTTCTTACCTTCTTATAACTATAGAAGTAATGGCTGAACAACCTCAGCCTTTTCTTTCATCAGAGATTCCTTTGGGTTTTGTTTTTCTTTCTCAGCCTCTCTATTTCCTCAAGAGCACTTACCAGCTCTCCTTTAGGATCTACTTCACCTTTCTTCATTATCAGAGTTGATAGCCTCAACTTGGAGATATTCAATGGCCATCAACATGAATTCCTTAGGGATGTCATCATCTTTGTCTTCATCTGAGGATTAGTTGGGCTCACTTTTAGAAGAACTCCCTTGTTGGACATAGAAGCCTCTGTTTTTAGCCTTCTTTCTACCCTTTTGCACTTTCTTAAACTTTTCTTCAGGATCATAATCCCTTTTCTTCTTTTCAAGACACTTTAATTCATAATGACCAACTTTTTCATAGTTAAAGAATTTAAATGGTAACTCACCTTTATACTTTCCTGATCCTCGCCTGAGTGTCTTCACAAAGTTGGCTTCAGCTTCATTTGATTCACAACATGAGTCATTTACCTCCTTCTTTCTCTTATTTTCTACTTTAAATGTTGATTCTTTGGCTACAGACTTTCCTTTAGAACTCTTAATCTCATAGGCAGTGAGTGTTCCAATAATTTGATCTAAAGTGAGTGTGTTTAGATTTGGCATTTCTTCAATGGTAGACACCTTGGGATTAAACCTCTCAAGAAGAGATCTTAACACTTTTTGAACTACCACTTCTTCATCTAGCTTCTCATCAAGCCCTCTTATGGTGTTCACAACTTCATCTACTCTTAAGAAATACTTTGCAATATCTTCATCATCATGCATGCTTAGAGATTCAAATTACATCCTAAAACCTTGGATTTTAGCCTTCTTTACCTTGATGTCTCCTTCATAACAGTTGCTCATCTTCTCCCATATTGTATTGAAAAATGTGAAATCCATTACTTTAACAAAATTTTATTCATGTAGGCCAGCAAGCAAGGCATGTATTGCTTTGGAATTGAATGAAAACTCCAACTTCTGATCTTTGGTAATTAATGTTGGGGGTCTTTGATATTCTTCTTCCACAATATCCCACACATCAGCTCCAAGTGATTGAATGTAGGTCCTCATCGTCACTTTCCAAAACACATAAATTGTTCCAATGAGCATGGGTACCTTATTGGTAAACCCTCTTTCTTGGTTCACTATGGTACTTGATCTTACCTCCAGCTATTAGAGTGATCAGAAGTAACCTTGCTAGGATACCAATTGTTGGAAACAAGGACAATACTGAGAGGAGGGGTGAATCAGTATTGTAGCAATTTTTTTTTTTAATTTAAAATTTCTTTCTAATTTTTTCACACCTTTAAATACTACAACAATTATTTCAAATAATCATAACAGAGATTAATGTAAGAAATCACAGTGGAACACACAAGAACAAGTAATTTCCAGAACTGCTCTTCAATTCTTTCATAGGGAAAGCTACAACTTGCAATTACAAAGTACTGGTTACAACCAATAGGAAGCTACAACTTCCTATTTTATTAGCTACAATTGAATGGAGCTACAACCCCGCCTATTCTCCAGCACTCATTGGAAGGAGAACCAACCCCTAATTAGCAATATACAACTTTCTTTGACACTCATTGTTCCATTTTTCATCCATTTTGAAACTAGGACGATGATTTACTTCTCTGTTTAAATTTATCTATGTCACCCATCAAAAATCACCTACAAAAATCTCTTATTTCTATGAAAAACACCACTTCACCATACCAACACCTCGCTGCTCCAGAAGCTCTGTCTCTAAAACAATTGTATATGTCATTTTGCTTGACTAGGCATATTTATATATATTTTCCTTTTGCGATATTTGGATCTTAATTAATTCATTAAGCCATATGTTTGCCTTTGTCCAACTCAGATTGGTATTCTGAACTTGTTCTCCAAGTCATCTGGCCTTAACAACCTCTTTCTACACCTCAAACTGAGTATTTTTGCTAAATCCATGCATTCTGGAATTTTTTAGAAGTTAGCAATTCACCTATTGACCTTAGCTCAACTAACTTTGGCATTAATTACCAAAAATTGGAAGCTATGCCATTTCTACCTTAACCTACCTCCAGAGGCTCCCTTTCCCCTGTTTTTCGCCATATGACCGGCCTCCGTGACCATCAGCTTAAGCTCTGAGGGTTAAGCCATTTTAAACTCTGTTGGGGGCATATTTTCCTTTGTTAATGGCTTTGTGCCATTGGTCACAATGCTTAGATATTTGAGCCTAGAGCCTCTGCAGCTCCTTTTATTTTTCCACTAGTCCTCCAACTGTAGCACATAACCCTAACCAGGTGCGTAGCACATAGCCCCCTTCCTCCCAATTTTTTATTTGTGTGTCCCTTTATGAACCTGTCAAGGTTCTTTTGTTGGGTCAACATGTCTATGGGGACCACCTGACACTAACACCATTATTTGTCGCTTTGTCCATTGAGCCTTTGTGTCCTGGTTCGTTCAGCCAGACACGACCGTCAAACTTAACTTTTACCATTCCGTTGGGCTTAGCTATCTTGTGGGGTCCTCCTGGCTCCTCTTTGATTGGTTGTGGCCTTCCATGCTGGCAACACTGACATGTCCCAACTCCTTTGTCTCCCAACGCTTTCATTTAGTGCTCCTCTGATAAACTATTGCGGTCAAGCTTTCTCTCCTCGATACCACTCCTGAGAGGATTGTGGTTTCCAGAGGAGTGAATCTGGGGTAGACCCCAGTCATTGATCTATGCGATCAACTATGTCAGAAGACCACTTCCATGTCCACAAATCCCATTTCCAAGGTAGTGTCAAGTCTCATTGTATGGTTGCCACATATCTCGGAGCGTTCCTCTGTGTCACCTAGACTTGGGCATCAACAAAACTGCATTGAGGTAATGTCATTGCGTTATCCCCATTGGATGTTCTCCACCTGCGTGGTCTCCATTGGACATCACTCAGTTGTCATGTCCTGCTCCTTTTCTTCCAGACCTTCCATTTGTGCAGGAAAGGATATACGTCAGGGTGAACCCTCCGGAGTATCACCTCTGGGCCAACTGTACTACAGGCCTCCTCCTATCCAATCCAATTTATCTCCGTTGCTGTTTTGGATTCCATGTAGGCCCAAAGCTCTCGCTTAGAGGCTTTGCCATTCATCTCCATTGTGTTTGGCCTTTTTCCAGTTTTGGATAAGTGCCAAAGGCTCCACCAAATTTATTTAACTCTGCTATGAGGGCCTTAGGGTCATAGAGCTTTGACTAGCTCTAACTTTCAATCCAGGAAGCCATTTTCAGACTTCCATATACCATTGGAAATCTCCTTAAGGGCTATATCCAACTGGGTGGCTTACACCTTTTCCTAAGATGATCTGATGCCCCTTAATTGTCTCCAAATCCTATGCACATCTTTGCTACCATTGTGCCATGTTTCCTTCTTAGACACTTGTGCTGCATATTGACTTTTAGGAAACACTCTGTTTCCATCACATTGTTGCCATCATTGAAAACATACCTCAACACCCCAAAAAACTAAAGAGGGGCCACAAAGGAGGCTCTGGGATAAAGGAAGCAAGATGAAGTGGAATAACCTACAATGGTAGCCGAGAGTTGTCACAATGGACTAATGGGAGAAGGGACCCTATATTCCCACCATCCACACAAGACCAATAAGAGATCACCAGTGGTTGGTAAAGAGTGTTCTATAGAATGCACTGGGAAGGACCCAACAAGATGACATAGGTTGGTTGCGCTAGCCATACACACAAGCTTGATGGTGTTCTAATTGGTGGGAGGTGGGCCGACAGCTAGGTCAGCCTGACGCTATGCACCTAGAGAGATAAAGCAATGTTGTAAGAGAAGGCATCAAGTTATTATGATTGGGATGACAATGGTCAGTAGTAGCAATAATTGGTAGTATGGACCAATGAGGAGATGACAAGGAGGGGCCCAATCTCCATGTAAGCCCAGTACAAGGAACCCGGTGGGAACCAGACACGTAGTTTGGGCAATGTCAATAGATGGTAAGCGGGGTGATGTGTGCAATGGGACCCACCCATAAGGCATTTGGATAATGTGAAAAGAAGAGGCCCATTGGGTTTTCGGTGAGCATAGCGAATATATAGATACACACACACACACACACACACATATATCATTACCCCATTCCTCTAATGGTAACCTCAGGGGTCGGGTATGCTACAGTGGATTTTTTGCTCTCCTATAACTTCTTGAAGGATGGGTATACTCCTGAAAGCTATAATGATTTTCTCTTCTTCAAGTGCATAAATGGTTCCAACTATTGCTGAAATTTGAGATGTTTCTTCAAGCAACATTCTTTCTCCAACTTAACTTGAACCTCCTTGAAATTTTACTGCTGATCTTTCTAATCCTTGTTTTGCACATCGATTAGTGTGTGGGGTTTTTCACAAATAAAACAAAATTCTAAGTGAATGAAATCTTGCACACTACTCAATTTTTTTTTTGAAGCTAGCATGTATTTAGGAAACTCATGTGACTGGGGCCCTATTGTCACCAATTTATCTATTGACATGAGAAATTTCTCCCTTTCCATGCAGTACTCTAGAGGAAAGCATATTGAACCAATAAAAACTTTGCATAAGGAGGCTCCAGGATAAAGGAAGTGGGATGAAGTGGCATAAGCTGCGGTGACAACCGAGTCATCACATCAGACTAATGGGAGAACGAACCCTACATTCGCACCATCCACACAAGCCTGGTAAGAGAGCCCTAGTAGTTGGTAAAGAGTGTTCTCCGGAATGCACCAAGAATGACCCGAAGGGATGACATAGGTTGGTTGCGTTAGCCATACACACAAGCCTGATGGTGTTCTGATTGGTGGGAGATGGGACCACAGCTAGGTCATCCCGATGCTATGCACTCAAAGAGATAAAGTGGTGTCATAGGAGAAGGCGTTAGGTTATTATGGCCGAGATGACATGGGTCAGTAGCGGCGATAACTAGTAGTTAGGTTATGAACCAATCAGGAGAGGACAAGGAGGGGCTCACTCTCCATGTAATCTCGGTACAAGGAACCTGGTGGGAACCAAATGTGTAGTTTGGGCAAATCTTGGAGATGGTAAGAAAGGTGATGTGTGCAATGGGACCCACCCAGAAGGCATTTGGCTAATGCAGAGAAAAGAGGACCATTGGGTTTTCGGCGAGCATAGTGAATATATAGATAGATATAGATAGATATGTGCTTATATATGTGTGTGTGTGTGTGTGTGTGTGTGTGTTTGGAACCATTAACATGTTAATTTTGCTTACGGGTATATTGCTCTTTGCTTTGATAATTTCATTTTATCATTTCCATATTCATTTCACCCCATGACATCATAACATTATTCAGATTTACTTCATTATTCAGCAGCATATGCAGCTATATAGAAAGAACAATATCATCATCAATGCAGTGGAACATAAAGGAACAATAGAAGAAAATCATTCACACATAGAGACACTAGGATTGGTTGGAGAGAAGGGAAAAACCCCACACGGGGGAAAACCCTTCCAAATTATTCTTCTTATTATATTGTCATAAAAAATTCAGCAAAAATAGAGTACAATGATCCATATCTTCATCCATACAACTATACAACAATACCGGCTAAACAATATATATGAAATGAACCCAAACATGTTTATACTTAAAACCCTAATTCAGAAACATGGAATGAACTGTCACTTTCTGTGGTAAACGATCGAAAAATTCAGAAGACTAAGATTTCATATTTTAGGTCCTGTTTTCACATAGGAGGAGTCATCTAAGTGACTGTAGTAGCCCATTCACTCCCTTAATCCTTGTATGTGAGAGACTATGGTCAGATATGAACCATGGCAAGCGTGCGACTAAGATTTTGAAACCCTAACTCCTAGTTGCATTCAATGGAGAGTTTCCTATGCGACTAGAAGGATCCAGTTGCATGGATGAGATTTTGTGCAAATGACTGAAGTCAAATTATTCCTGTGTTGTGCCAACAACTGAGGCCCAAAACCCTAAAAATTGATATGCGAGCTTTGGGCCTTGCAATTTCACCTCAGAGCGAACCCATTCCTCCATGGACCTATCTCAGATCTGTGCGAGCCTGTTACACTAAAAAATGTCACCTTGACTACTTACAGTTAGTATGGCTCAAATCAACAGTCATGCTACCCTCTTAGGCAAGTCTCATACCTCTGTTATCCATCTCAAACTCAAAGAAGAGAGAAAGGCTTGTAAAAACTATGTTTATCTCTGGGGTCGCAGGTTCTCTCTAGCCTTACCTGCGGGGACGCTGACCATGTTCACAAAATCTGCATCCATGGACGCTCTGTATGTTAAGGGACAGGTGCGTCCCTCTGTAAAAGGCAAAATGCGCGAGTTTTATCTTGAAAAAGTTACTTGTGGTTACTTCTAGAACATTCTAGAGGTCGGTTTGATGAAATGGATGCGCCTCCAGTTGGTTCATGTATCTCTATTAAGGGGGAACTTATCCCATCAATAAGGGAGCTATCCCACCCATAGAGGGGGATGATCCCATTGATAGTGGACCTGAATAACCTCTTTACAGCACTATAAATAAAGGCATTGAGCCAGAAGGAGAAGAGGTTGGAGCTATACATTTTCTTTGGGTAAATGCTGCAGGATTTAGGTCTTCCATTAGAGCCTTTGTGAGGAGAGATTGTCTTCACTTGATTCTACTTGGGAGAGGGTGAGCTTTGTCAAAGTAGAGGAAAACCCTTGATGGACCCTGGGAGGAACTTGCACAACACCAAGGCCAGGTTGTAAGAGTTTCTTTGTTTCGTTATTAATACAAACTGGTTTATTTTTCTCAATAGCTTGTGTTAATGAGTTATTTCATGTGTTCCTTGGTCTGCATGTTGAATATATGTTTTATTATATGAAATGCAAGTGCTTGGTAATTGTTTGATTGTTTGTGGTTGCAGGAATTGACTTGAAGGAGGAGCTCATCCGGATCGTCAAGAACGGACTTCAACAACAGCGTTTTGGAATAAGGTAAGCCTAAACACTTGTAGTTTTCATGTTGTAAAAGGTGTATTTAGAGAAAGATCACTCCATTTTGTCTTGTTTGTCATTAGAATGTCTTAGACTTCTAGGAAGGTCAGTCGTGTCCGCACCCTTGACAAATTCCGTGTGACAAATTGGCGACTCCGCTGGGGAATCCATTAATGAGAGAGTCTTTTCCTTTATATGAACTTTGCTTTGAGAAAATCATTTTTATTTTCTGGTTTTTGACTGTGAGAATTAGTATTTGGGTGGCTTAGCTTTAGATTTAGTTAGATTTGGTTTTTCTTCATTTTTCCAGAAGGACGCACCCTCTGAGTACTGCACAGTGCGTCTTTGGACGCGCTGTTGCCGTCTGCACAGAGCGGGGCCGCACCTGTGACAACGGGTTGCCTGCGTCTTCCTGTAAAACTTAAGAAAATTCCATTTTTGCTTTAAATTGCTTTTAGATTTTGTTTTTCCTTAGTGTTTTCTGCCCAGATCCTTTAGTACCCTGTCAAGAATTTTCACCTGAACTAGTTTTGTGAGCTTTGAGTGTTTTAGTGGTTTTCAACGAAGTTTAGACCTAGGGTTTGATTTTTGGAAAGGCTTTGTAGTGACTTTGATAGTAGAAAGTTGTCCAGCCTTAGATCTCTCTGGTTAGTCAACCTTCTTAGAAGTCGGGCCTGTCGTAAAGTCTCCTTTTGTGAGCAACTTGCCATTTGAGTTGTTTTGGGTCAAATTTCGAATTACTTGTTTATAAAGTATTGATTTCCATTTTACAAAAAGAACAAAAAGATTAGAGTTTTGTTTTGGCTAGTTTTTGATTCTGCAATAAGCTAGTCCTTGATTTGATTGTGATCAAGTAAAACACCTTAGAAATAATCATTGTTAGTTTTGGCCTCGTTAAGATTGCTTAGAGTAAATTTGCCTTTAGTTTGCTTATGAGTGCATTTTCATAGATTTTAAGAGTTGTTAAGATTGATTTTTGGTTATATTAGATTTATTTGCTTTATTAAAAGAAAAATACAAAAACATCTTCTTAAAAAGTCTTGTTTCAAGTAGCTTTTTGTTTTCGAAAGAAGAAAAGAGTTTTTTCGTGCATGTAAAGAGAGGTTATGTTTTTATGCTTGGAAAAGAAAAACGAATTGTTTCTTTGATTGTCTTCAATTAAGAAGTTGCTTTTATAAAGATTGCATTCTCTCAACTTTTTAGTTAAGCAATTCATCGAAAAAGTAAAGTAGTGGATAAATCATTCTAGGTGCATTTTGTAGTGGTTTCGAGTCGAGTCAACACACCACTAGTTTCACTTCCATCACCTTTTGACTTAAGAAACAACCTTAAAAGTAACGCTTAAATTAAAATCAATCTAGTAATCTTTATTTTTCTAGGGCTCTGAAGCACCAACATAGCTTAGGCTAGGGTCTTGGAGTAGGTGAGTACTTAACTCTCCAAGACTACAAAACCAAACAGATAGTCTATCTTGAGTAGAACAAATCCAATTGTTTCAGTTACATTCTGGGAAAGCTCCTCTTAAAGGAGAAGCACGAGCTCGTGTCCGAACCAGTGAGGGGATCATTCCTCCCTCGTTGGGAACGACGCCAGGCAGTACGTATTACAAACGGTAAACCTCGGATTAACCATTGTCGAGGAGCCAGGGGTCACTTATCGGTAAACCTTGGATTGTTGTCAAGGAGCCGGTAAGGGGATTGGAGCTTGCTACTCTGCCCTTGCGTGCTGTCGGAGTTTAGACTGTTCCCCCAGGTGTAATTGTTGTGATTGGTAACCTTAGTGGCCATAATATCTAGGATTCTACCCAAGGTGACGGTGGAGGGAAGGTCCCACTGTACCTGGAGCAGACGTCGGTTATACTCACTTGGATTTTCTGGGGGGTTCGCTTCACTTCGAGACGGTTAAAGTGGAGGAACTTGGTCCAGTCTATTCATTAAGCAGGTTGCCGGGGTAACTGTTCCACCCACCATTTCTGTACTGAATCCTGCGAGGTTGGGCCTAATCACCAACTAGCGCTTTTGGTCCGGAAGACTACTGTTTGTGTGTGGTTTGACGCTCTAGATTATTTAGGCGTGTGCTTCAAATTTGTTTGCTTCTTTAGAAGACTTTAGGTGGTTTGATTTGAAATTTTTTACTTTGTTTTCGTGTGTTGTAGTTAAAATCTTTAATTGTGGCGGAATTACCGAGACAGTCCCGTAGACTTCGGGGCAAGTCTCCTGAGATTGTTACCGGAATAGATTTGTTAAGAAAACTCCGTAAATCGCGGGGTGAATCTCCTGAAGACATTCCGGGTCATTTAGAAGGGTTAAAGGTCCTTGTAACTCCTCCTAGTGGCAGTAGAGTAGGATCACCTGAAGAAGGAGAATCTTCCTTGGTAGTCCATCCAGATTACCAAAGTTTAGAAACAGGTTACAATCCCGAAGCTGTTACAGTTTCCGAGCTTGCTGGTAGTTTTTCATCTGCCAGTGAAACAGGCGAAGAACCTGAAATTTCAGAACCTGTTACTCCAACTCCTAGTGTTCCTGATTCACCAAGAATAGAAAGAATTATCACCGAAAATCTTCCTGTTGGATTAATTGCTATAGAAGAACTTGTTCCAGAGGAAGAAATAGGCGTTTCTGATTCTGAAGATCTAATTACCCTTGATCTAAGGGAGCGTGAATCCATCTTTTACAGTCCTCCTAGAAGTGAATCTTGGTACCTTGCATTAACCAATTTTTTAGACAACTCAGTAGGTTTTTCTACACCTCGTACTCCGGTTCCACCTAGAGGAATTCATTCTCCTGTAAATATGTCTGGTCAGTCATCTGTGTTTTCACAAAGTCCTGAATCATTTTTACATGGCGGTCCTTCTGTTCCTACTGGGTATCAATCACTTTCTGGTACCTTTGCGGGAGCATCTCCTCAACCCATTGATCATGGGTTATTAGTTGGAAACAGTGGTAATGTACCATTGAGTATAGGTGACGTTTATATGATGTCAGGTTCAACTCCCATTAACCAACCTCAAGGTGGCCAATTACCGCCTGGGGGGCAACCTTCGTTAATGCCTGGGGGGCAACCTCAAGGTACTTCATTCGTGACTGGGGGGCAACCTCAAGGGTATCAACCCCAAGGGTATCAACCCCAGCCTCAATATGTACCCCAAAGTCAACCTCAGTATCAATATCAACCTCAAGGATGGCAACCTCAAGGATGGCAACCCCAAGGGTATCAACCTCAAGGATACCAACCTCAAGGTCAAGGTCAACCCCAGTATTCGTATTTACCTCAAGGTTATCAACCTACGGGTCAATACCCTGGTCAAGGTTATCAACCACCTCAAGGGCAATCATATGGGACTGCACCTTACAGTTATCAACCCTATCCTCAATACGGCTATGGATCTCAGTATCCTCAACCTGTTACGAGTCAATACCCTGGAATGTTAACATGGGATCCGTCACAGGGTCAACAGATGTCGCAACCAAGTATACAGTCGGTACCTCAAGCAGGACAACCTGCAGTTCCTGGTCCACCCCAGCAACCGCAACCTGTCCAGTCAAGTGTTCAGACCCCTGTAACTTCTGTAGTTACTCAGCCGCCAATTGCACCTGGTACTCCACCTCACACGGCTGCAGCAACTACCGCTTCATCTACCATGCTTACTTCTGGAGTATCGGCAGCTCCGGTTTCTACTGTCCCTGTAACCACTCCTCAGACATCTGTACCGTTGTCTGGACCCACGGTTCAAACCACAGTCCAGATGCCTGCAGGCCAACCTGGTACAAGTACGGTTGTTACTACTCAACCTCAATTTGTTCAACCTCCGTACCAGGGACAGTATCAACCTGGGCAAGCTGCCCAACAACCGGTTTACCAGTATCAACCGTATCCTGGGTACACTTATCAACCACCTCAGCAACCCCAGTACGGTCCGGTTAATCCTGGTTTTCCAGGAGGATATAATATCCCAAATGCGACTCCTGTTCCTAGTTATCCTGGATATCCTCCTCCTGGGGCTGGTATTGTGACTCAGAGTTTTAGAGATCCTAACCGGCAGTTACCGTTTATTGCGACTTTAGATTTACCCGACTTGACGCGCCTAACGAACGATCCAATTCAATATCTTCCGTTCTGGCCGCCAATGCCAAATAAGTTGCCCAGCGATATACCCAAGTTCGAAGGTAAGTCTGGAGAGGATCCGTCTAATCACGTGATGACTTACCACCTCTGGTGTGCATCAAATTCCATCTCAGATGATTCCATCCGCTTACGTCTTTTCCAGCGTACACTCATTGGTCTCGCAGCCAAGTGGTACATTGAGTTACCACGGGCCTCTTTTTACAACTTTAGCCAGTTAGCTACCTCGTTCTTAACTCATTTTCAGTTACCAGTCAGATACGATAATGGTACAGAATTATTAACTTCGCTAAAACAATCGACATCCACGTACATTTCTGATCACATCCATGAGTGGAGACGTCGAAGGAGATTAGTGAAAGTTTTTATCCCGGACCAAATCTTAGCTGAATGGTTTGTCAAATCATTATTACCAAGAATTACTGAAGATGTAGCTAAGGCCGGAGTAGTTACTGAGGAGCAAGTCATTGCTCAGGCACAATACCTTGACTTAGTTTACACTCAGTCGGGTACGTTACACGAGAAAATTCCGGATCTTCCAAAGTCAAACCAAATCGCTGCTGCTCCTTCGGGATCTCATGCCGCTGATGGTATGATTGGTATCGTGACTACGAAGAGTAAGAAGAAGTCTTCCAAGACCTCCAATACTCCAATTATCACTTTGCCTGATTCTCCGACAGGAGAGTCTTCTCCTCCTGAACTTACCGCCGACATTCACGCTGTAGAGTCATCTACGGCCAAATCAAAAAACGGTGGAAAGAAGAAAGGAAAGAAGAAGGCTAAAGCAGACAAGGCTCCAAAGGAGAAAACGGAAAAGTCGGAAACCAATGACGAAAAGCGCAAACCTCGATATCCTTGTCTTATTTGTGAAGAAGATCATTTTACGAGAGACTGCCCTCATCGGGCCGAGGTAGTGAAAATAGTCAAAGGTTCTCCCACTCCTGCTGTGTTAAAAAATCCATTTCCAGAGCAGGAGAATAAGATGATAGGTTCTTCTTCGAATGCCAGTGAAGAACCCATTTTGATGATGTCTCATGTCAGGATTGCGACTCGATCGCAAGATTATGGTAGTAAGGCTCCTGTTGATGGTAAGGAAGCAGAATCTTCTCACTCTAACCCATCAACCTCAGCTCCTGGTTCCGATCCACTACAGATCGAAAAACCTAACCCAGACTTAGTGATTAAGCCGCCCGCCAAGGGTGTACTTCGAAGGTCTGCTTTCAATCCACATGCGAGAGCAGCCCAGAATTACAACATTGTTGAAGACTTAGCTGTTTCACCTTCAGCAATGTCGGCACTCGAAGTGCTGCAATCATGTCCAGCGCAACGAAAATTGCTTTTGTCGGCTATTGGAGCTGTCGATGTTCAGGACCCGAACCTAATGATCTTTGATCTAGAAAGTAGTACACCGCGTCTCCCCCATCAAATGGCTTTCCAAATTCCAGTGATAGTCAAAAACAGGCCTATTCATCGGACTGTGATTGATGAGGGAGCTTCTACGTGTATTATGTCGATTCAATGTTGGAGATCGCTTGGTTCTCCTTCGTTGAACCAATCCCCCACCATCCTTAAGGCCTTTGATGGCCGTGGGTTCCGTCCGTTTGGTATTCTACAAGAATTGCCTATAGGGGTCGAAGGTAAAACCGTTAGTCTGGATGTGGAAGTGGTTGATGCCCCTCTAGACTACAACCTTCTTTTGGGTCGAAGTTGGTCATATGCTATGACAGCGGTCGTTTCATCGGTCTTCAGAGTCATTAAGTTTCCACATAACGGTAAGATCGTGACTATTGATCAGCTGACATACTTTTCATCCGACCCAACCTCTTCAGAAACTATCCAGCATGTTGGTAAAACGACAATCCCTTATAGGGACATTGGTGTAGGTTTAGTTAAGGATTCCGGTTTACTGGGAACTTTTCCTCTCCCTCCACTCAATGCAGACCCTTCGTTTGCAACAATTCATATGATCACGTCAGAAAACATTATTTATGATGATCCTTGGTATGTTCCCTCTGACTCTGAGCTAGACTCACTCGGTGATGTTATGCCGTTGAGTCCGTATGAGATTGCTTATGAAGCTCTTATGTCTTTTACCGACTTTCATTCAACCGAAACCGACCAAATGAATGTGGTCAGTGAAGAGTCACTTTTCACCTCACCCTTAGAACGGATAACGTTTCCCGAAGAAGTGTCATCTGACGAACAACTTCGCGAAATCCTAAGTGTAGATGATCTACCATGGGAAGATCTCCATCACAGATCTTCGTTTTTACCTAAGGATGATGCATTTGAAAATGATTTTTCATCTATCTTTACCGCTGAATATGTCAAAGACGCTCAGGATCCAACGAAACATTCTGATTCAGAGCTGAATTTAGGGAATATTTCTCGTACTATTCCCATTGATATTTCAGTGAAGCCCGGAATCGAGGAGAACATTCATATAGGTGCCGCATGTACTGAAGAAGAAATCCAAACTTACAAGGCCCTATTCCAAGAATTCCGCGACGTGTTTGCCTGGTCTTACGAGGAAATGCCGGGAATTGATCCTGCCATTGTTGTTCATGAAATCAAAACCTACCCGGATGCTAAACCCATTCGGCAACGGTTGCGTCAGATTCACCCTCGAAAAGCGGCTGCGATTAAAGCAGAAGTCGAAAAGCTGTTGAAAGCAGGTTTCATTTATCCGATCCCGTTAACGGATTGGGTATCGAATATTGTTCCCGTCAATAAAAAACAAGGAACAATAAGAATCTGTATCGACTATAGGGATATCAATCGAGCTTGTCCAAAAGACAACTATCCTACGCCTTATATCGATCAAATTATTGATGATTGTGCCGGAAGTGAGATGTTTTCCTTCATGGATGGTTTCTCAGGCTATAATCAAATCAATATTCTACCTGCCGATCAACCAAAAACGGCATTCATTTGTCCATGGGGGACATTTGCTTATTGCAAATTACCTTTTGGGCTTAAGAATGCCGGGCTACTTTTCAACGGGCGATGTCTTATGCATTTCATGACATCAAGCACATTGTGCAACCCTATCTCGATGATTTGCCTGCTCATTCTTTACAACGAGCTGATCACCTTGTCCACCTACGAGCAATCTTTATGAGGTGTAGGCATTATCGAATTCGGTTGAATCCCCACAAGTGTGTTTTCTGTATAGAAACAGGTCGATTGCTGGGATTTGTTGTTTCAAAAGCCGGCATTCGCGTCGATCCCTCGAAAGTCGAGGCTATCATCAAATTGCCTCCTCCTTCGAGTTTGCGCCAACTCCAAAGTTTGCAAGGGAAAGCGAACTTTTTACGCCGATTCATCCCAAACTACGCCGAGGTCACTAAAGGTTTTACACGGTTGTTGAAACAGAACGCACAATTCTTTTGGGACGAGATTGCCCAACAATCTTTTGATGCACTGAAACACGCGTTGACCCATGCACCGTTATTGCATCCTCCCAACTACAACCAGGACTACTTCTTATACCTCGCAGCTTCGCATTCCACCATTGGAATGGTGTTAGTTCAAGAAGATGAATTCAAAGCAGAGCATGTGATATATTATCTTAGTAGAACCTTAAATCCCACTGAGTTAAAATATTCGCATGTGGAGAAATTGGCCCTGGCAGCCGTTCAAGCTGTCCAGCGTTTTCGTCACTACATTCTTCTCCGCAAAACTACAGTTATTTCGGATTGCAACCCTATGATTTATATTTTGACAAAACAACTGCTAGGGGGCAAGTACTCTAAATGGATTGTTATCCTGCAAGAGTTCGACTTGGAGTTCGAGAAGTCCAAGTCTAAGAAATCTTTAGTTTTTGCGGAATTGATGTGTGATTTCCCGAGTGCTGACACAGAGACTGTGGCAGAGGAGTCCATTGCGGACGAATCTTTGTTTCTTATTAGCACTTTAGATCCGTGGTATGGGGATATAATCATCTATCTCCAAACCCAAACCTTTCGGCCTGAAGCTTCCAAGGAAGACCGTCGAAAAATTCGGTTTCGATCCCAGCAATACAGAATTATTGGAGATACACTTTATCGCCGGGGGGCAGACTTAGTTTTTCGACGTTGTTTAACTCACGAAGAGGCTGAGAGAGTTTTGAATGATTGTCACTCTGGAGCATGTGGCGGTCATATGTCTGGGTATGCCACAGCTCAGAAGGTGTTGCGCGCTGGCTATTTCTGGCCGTCTATGTTTAAAGATTGTATCCTTGCTGTCAGAACATGCCACAACTGTCAAGTGTTTGATCGAAAGATGCGCGCTCCACCTGCTCCTCTCCACCCTATAATTGCCGCTGGTCCATTCGCCAAATGGGGCATTGACTTTATTACTTGTAACCCTCACTCGGCCGGGGGGCATGCGTATATCATCCTCGCGGTTGATTATTTTACAAAATGGGCCGAGGCGATGCCTACATTCGACGCAAGCGGCAAGACAGCTGCAGTTTTCGTATTCAATCATATCATAACTAGGTTTGGTGTCCCACAAGCAATCATTACTGACCATGGGAGCCATTTTCGAAACGTCATGATGACTGAGCTTACAAGCCAGCTTGGTTTGCGCCACGATAGCTCTACTCCTTATTATCCGCAAGCCAACGGTTTGGTTGAGTCAATCAACAAAGTTCTAGTCATCATGATTCGACGGATCATTGGTATCCATCGAACGAATTGGCATAACATGTTATTTTCGGCGCTATGGGCATATCGAACTTCAGTGAAAAATTCAACAGGTTTCACCCCTTTCCAGCTAGTTTATGGCTTAGAAGCTGTGTTACCTATTGAATGCGAAATCCCATCACTTCAAATGGCTGTCGAATTACTTCCAGCTACTTCCGAAGAGGAGAAACGGTTATTATACTTGGCTAAATTAGATGAGACTCGACGTGACGCTACTTTAGCTATCGAGACTCACGCGAAACGAATGAAAGCTCAGTACGATAAAAATGTAACCCCTCGAAGTTTTTCGGAAGGAGACCTAGTACTATTATATGATCAAGCTAACGATAAGCTAGGTGCCGGAAAATTCGTTCCCATGTGGCATGGGCCCTACATTGTAAAGCGAAAGCTAGCAAAAGGGGCTTATGAGTTAGTTGATTTTGATGGGGACTCTTTGGGTAAACCCAGAAATGGACTTTACCTAAAGAGGTATTATGCTTAAAATGATGGGTATGGAGAAATTTTTAGATAGGTTAGATTTTCTTTCTAGCTAGCAAGTGTGTTAGTTTAGTCAGTGTGCTTAGCTTAGCAAGTGTGGTTTTTCGTCATTATTCTGGCTTATCTTGGTTTTACTCTTGATATTGTAGATGTCGACGCCTCTCCAAACATACATTGGATTTGCTGATGGTGCTTGTCGTAGTACACGGAATATCTCTTCCGCAGCTTGGGTTATCTATTCGCCCTCTGACGAGTTAGTTTCTATGCATGGGGTAAGCCTCGGTCAAACAACGAATAACATTGCAGAATACAGTGCAGTGGTTGAATTATTATCCGAATCTATTTCATTTGGAATTCGACGTTTGATAGTGAGGTTAGATTCTGAACTTGTTGTATTACAGCTTAATAGAGTTTATGCCATTAGAAATCCTGTGTTATTAAGGTTGTTTTTGAGAGTGCGTCTCTTGGAACGTGAATTTGATTACATTGAATATCAACATATTCCAAGGTCTTTGAATACATTAGCAGATGCAATTGCTTCTCGAATGTTGGACAGACATTTACGATAATCATGCAAGTAAATTTAAAAACATTTCATCACATATGTTAAACAAGATAAGCCGGTAATAGTGATATATATAGATAGAAGTGTGTCAAAAAATATATACATCGTCTTCGATCATAGGTTTAAAACACCTTATGATCGGCAAAATGATAGTACAAAAAGTCAAAAATGTCACATGTGACTACAAAAGTGACTAGTCAATCACTGGTGGTGCTCTCTGTACGACACCACTGCGCGGGCTACCTTACGCAAAAATCTCCTAAACGGTCCAGGGACCGCGACTACGAAGCGCTGAAGCCTGATAGGAATGTCGTCCATAGTAGTCTCAGGTATATCTGCCGTGAGACGCTCTAGATCATGCTCCAACTCAGCTAGTACTTCTGCTGTCGCATCCTGTGGGGCCGGTACCGGTGCAGCTGGATGTAGTCTATCATAAGGCCGGAGGTTGGCTGGACGCTGTGGACCAACATCTGCATTTTGAAAAATTTTACTATTAGTTTTGAGACGATATATATAAAAAATACAAAAAATACATAACTAGAAAACTTGTGAAAATAAAAAGTACCTCTGTCGTCCCATTGTTCTCCCTGTGGAAGAACCATGTCCGGATCACCTCTGAAATCCATTCCGGCATACGGAAAGTCCTGTATCACAAAAAGCTGGCCCTCTAACCAGTCAAAATAACTATCTGAGAATCGAACTACTGTCGCGCCCTCGTCAGGATGCCGGGCCATCACCGCAACCCATCGTATCAGCTTTGGCTGCTGGGGACCCAAGATATCAACAGTGAGTTGCTGAGGGATCAGCATTGGAATTCTCTCCAAGGCAAAGCTCACGACTATAGGCCCATATCCAAAAGTCTTTAGTCGTCCGTTCTTTGCCTTGGTCAGTTGGCTCTTCATATGAGCCGACACAGCTTCACACCAGTTGAAAATGGTGCCTTGGTAACAGTCAATTGCCATCCGCATTTGGGATCCGGAAGCAATGTGTAAAGCGGCCGCGCCGCAAATTCTGGTAACCGTGAACGCTATGACTTTGAGTTCCGGTAGAGTGATGTGTTTTATCTCTATGCCTTTTGAATGGTGAGCCCCAGGTGTGCACCAATTCTCGCGGAGACTATCAAGGGATTGGCCACCCGGCCTAGTCCCCGCAAGACTGAGTTGCTCACCTCTGTTTGGCAAGCCAGTGAGAAAGTATACATCCGAGGGCTCTATCTCGAGCTGGTGCCCTCCTATGTAAAAGCATTGTTCTTGTACGTTCCATCGCTCAACCAGCCATTCCAAGAATCTTACCTGGCCCCTCATGCCCGGTATGGTCCAATATTTGTATAATCCGCATGCTCTTAGGGCATCCAGGGAAGGTTGATGATTTATTGCAGCTTCATCTTCCTCTACATGCTCTCTTTCTCTCCAGTCTAACATGATTAATGCCCTGCATATCAAAAATAGCAATTAGAAATTAATTTGGGAATTTTTGGTGGTTTTTTGAGAGAGTTGGGGTTTTGAAATGCGCGTTTCTCGGAGGACGCACCCCGGCTTTGTAGCACAGGGCGCCCGGACGCAGCTGGCCTGAAGGCGGGCTGCGTCTTCCGACCGTTTTCCCGTATGAGAAAAAGTCGGGGGACGCAGGTCACCCGAAGGGCACCTGCGTCCGCCGAGAGGCGCATTCCAAAACCAAAACCCCCCCAAAAAATGAAACTAAAACCTAAAAATTGATTCTAAACGGATAGAAATGCAGAGTAGGATGTGTAAAATACCTGGATGAGACGGCGTTCGATTCCGACGGTCAGATTTTCCGCAGCGACCACGGGAAGTTTCTTGTCAAAAGCTCCTTTTTCAACCTCAACAGTGAAACGGTAAAAATGACATGGTAAAAGGTCTTTTTATAGGTTTTTTGGATGAATTAGTTCATTTTTTACCATGAAAAGATGTTTTTGAATGTATTTTTGCCTATTTTAAACAGGTATGAGTAATGTGTTGCTTTTGTGCAGGACAAAGGGATTTCGAGGGAAATTGTAATTTTTCACAAACAAAATATCAGAGTCATCTTTTAAGCCCTTTTCTGACTCCTAAAACATGAAAAGATCGCCGAGTGTTTCTTTTTCACTCGTTAAAACGGAATTAAAAGACGGTCCCCTTTTAGCTCTTTTCTGACCGCAAAATCAGGAAAAGATTGCCGGGTTTTTGTCGTTTCAAACTCGATAAGGAAATAAAACGACGTGTCCTTGATCGCTTTTTACTTTTCAGGTTAACGACACTATTATGAAAGTACTCCTTGGTCGCAAGATCAAGCGGTTCCCCCAGGTATTATTTTATACTTTTTCGGGCTTGAGGGACACAAATATACGAAAAAGTTCAACGTGGAGTCTCCTTTAGTTTTTTCAGACTCTCTAAAATTGAAAAACGCCGAGTTTCTCCTATACTGGGCTCGTTAAACTTTTACAGTAGAGGACCTGTTCAATTACAAACAGGAACGAACCACTCCTTCCTAGGGTTCGAATTTAAACTAGGTTGGACTCGTCCGAAGGATGAGCTTATAATCAAGCATATGTTATCCTCCTCAAGCTTGTTAAAAATAAAGAGGTACTTGCCAGAAATGGTGGGGGAAAAGAGAGAAGAATGAACCTGTTTGTCACCTTTTGTCTCAGAAGAAACTTTATTACCACTCTTGAACACGACACTTTTCATTCACCTGGGTTGGGAAATCTTTTACCTCACAGTTGACCAAATCACTTTGAAAGTCTTTAACCGGGTTCCGGGATTAACTTTGAGTTATTCGTCACCAAGCCATCTGTTGTGTCGTTATGTGTTCAAGAGGTCTGCAAGCAAAAACTTTCATCTGCAAAATACTTGTCATCCATTTGACCATCCCTGAGTCAGTCCTTACAGCAACATTTCTTCAACTTGAACAATGATTTCGTGTTGCGGGCTTGCCTGCAACGGGTCGCTTTCTATCGACATCGACACATTATCTAGAAAGATGACTTAGGAATCGACAGTACCTTGAAGTCTGCATGCATCAATGGCAGGTTTCTCGCCTTTGACGTCAGTTTACATCATTGACTTTCGATCAGAGGATTCCGTGAAGTGTTCGACATCAAAACATCTATTCACATTTCACGGGTTGTGCTTGGTACTTTGAGAACCATTGACATTACTGGTGGTTTCTCTCACGCTTGTTAACAGTTTACATCATTGACTGGTAATCAAGTGGTTTCTACCATGTTCGACATCGAATCATTTAATCACATGGCTAGAATCGTACCAATTCGGGAAGTAGAAGTGAAGACCCTGGATCTAGTTTCTACCATCCAGGCTGCGAGGAGTTTTGTATTCATTATCTATGTAGACTAATCATAAACAGATGGCTGCGTCCATACTGTGTCTACAAAAGTCTATAAAAATGATGTACTGCAAGATCATTCCTGTATCAGAATAGTTAGTCCATTAGTTAAAGTTTTGAATCTGAGTATGGGAATGCCTACCTCAGTGATGATATAATCTTATCCATGTATTTTGTGTTGAAAATTGCAGGTTCCAACCAGGCCATCCACAAGGCAATCCTTGAAATGATAAAGCGCTTCACCCTTCCTAGAATTACAAAACCCTATTCTATTCCAGGCTTCGCACTTTAGGGGGCAATCTGTTACACTAAAAAATGTCACCTTGACTACTTACAGTTAGTATGGCTCAAATCAACAGTCATGCTACCCTCTTAGGCAAGTCTCATGCCTCTGTTATCCATCTCAAACTCAAAGAAGAGAGAAAGTCTTGTAAAAACTATGTTTATCTCTGGGGTCGCAGGTTCTCTCTAGCCTTACCTGCGGGGACGCTGACCATGTTCACAAAATCTGCGTCCATGGACGCTCTGTATGTTAAGGGACAGGTGCGTCCCTCTGTAAAAGGCAAAATGCGCGAGTTTTATCTTGAAAAAGTTACTTGTGGTTACTTCTAGAACATTCTAGAGGTCGGTTTGATGAAATGGATGCGCCTCCAGTTGGTTCATGTATCTCTATTAAGGGGGAACTTATCCCATCAATAAGGGAGCTATCCCACCCATAGAGGGGGATGATCCCATTGATAGTGGACCTGAATAACCTCTTTACAGCACTATAAATAAAGGCATTGAGCCAGAAGGAGAAGAGGTTGGAGCTATACATTTTCTTTGGGTAAATGCTGCAGGATTTAGGTCTTCCATTAGAGCCTTTGTGAGGAGAGATTGTCTTCACTTGATTCTACTTGGGAGAGGGTGAGCTTTGTCAAAGTAGAGGAAAACCCTTGATGGACCCTGGGAGGAACTTGCACAACACCAAGGCCAGGTTGTAAGAGTTTCTTTGTTTCGTTATTAATACAAACTGGTTTATTTTTCTCAATAGCTTGTGTTAATGAGTTATTTCATGTGTTCCTTGGTCTGCATGTTGAATATATGTTTTATTATATGAAATGCAAGTGCTTGGTAATTGTTTGATTGTTTGTGGTTGCAGGAATTTACTTGAAGGATTCAGAAACATGGAATGAACTGTCACTTTCTGTGGTAAACGATCGAAAAATTCAGAAGACTAAGATTTCATATTTTAGGTCCTATTTTCACATAGGAGGAGTCATCTAAGTGACTGTAGTAGCCCATTCACTCCCTTAATCCTTGTATGTGAGAGACTATGGTCAGATATGAACCATGGCAAGCGTGCGACTAAGATTTTGAAACCCTAACTCCTAGTTGCATTCAATGGAGAGTTTCCTATGCGACTAGAAGGATCCAGTTGCATGGATGAGATTTTGTGCAAATGACTGAAGTCAAATTATTCCTGTGTTGTGCCAACAACTGAGGCCCAAAACCCTAAAAATTGATATGCGAGCTTTGGGCCTTGCAATTTCACCTCAGAGCGAACCCATTCCTCCATGGACCTATCTCAGATCTGTGCGAGCCAAAACCAAGAAAGAGAATAGAAGAATTTCCCATGATGATGTCCAAATGAGGTTGAGGTCACTTGTATTTATAGCCTTCCAAAGGTATCCAATTTGCTTTAGGGTCAATCTGATCAAATATGCACATGTGGGTACATACATTCAAAATTCAACTTTTTCTTGTCCAAATAAGATGATCTTTAGGTAGATTTTGGTCCTCTTGAAAAGAGGAGTTCAATGCAATCACCATCTTCATCAAATGAGATTCCCAAAGTGGAATTTTATCCTAGTTGCAAAATTAACACTCCCTCTCAACTAGGAATAATTCCACCTACTAATATTCGACATTCAATCATCATATCATCATGTAATCAAGCTATATTCAATCTCATGTATCTCATAATAAAATGTCATCACTGCTCATATCTTGCTTATTCCTATTTTATTCTTGATTGTCCCTACTCATACGTTAAACATTCTCGAATCTAAAAGAAGAAGAATTTGTTATCAGAGGGGAGCTTATTCTACAACCCTTTATTCATTGTGGATCCATTGCTACCACTTGGAATCAATGTCAACAGGGAGCCCAATTCTACCACCCAGTAAACATCAAGGGGGGGTCAATTCTATGACCGGCGTCATCATTGGAGAGCATATCATTATGGAGCACATCTCAACTTGGAACCACAACGGGGAGCACATCTTGACCCGTTATTTCATGGGGGGGGGCTATAAATCTACAACCCCATATCGAGCAATAGGATATCCAAACACACAAGGGAGAACATATTAACCCTCGAATCACATTGGGGAGCTCATTCTCAACCCAGAGTTGCATAGGGGATAAAATCTCAACCCAATCCTATTATTTGTCGATCTTCCCATCGATGACTCTAAGCAGACATGTGGTAGAAAACTTGCATCATAATCTGAGCTTGAATGAGATACTTGACTTACCAAGAGGTAAGGATCACATGCCTTCAAGCCTCCTCAACCCGTTTTCCAAACAAGGAGGGACAATCCCAACAAGCCCTACTTGTGGGTATGGTGCCAACTAGGCTATGCTCTGCAATGATCAAGGTGGGGGATATACCTAACTTTTCAAAGTAGACACGGAGCAAACACATCCCATGGGTGATAGATAGGGGTGATGCCCTATTGTCTATAGATCCATCAACCTCGAGAACCCTCCATCTCAATTCTACAACTTGGGAGCTCAGCAGGGAGGAAGATATAGCTCACTTGCCGCGATAAATGATGCTCTCATCGTAATCATATCAAGTATCATCTTGATCATCATGTTACAATAGCAGCAATATCTGTTCATCCTCCCTCTCACCGAGGTGCCAACCTCAAACCTAAGTGTGTCTCACATTGTAGCACTACCTCATTATATGAAGGTATCTTAATCTCAGCAATATACAAGATTCTCTGCCAATCAGATCCCACTCAATATTATCGGAATGTATCCTTGTCATAAAAAACTCTCTAAATAACTTATTCATCATGCCTCATAACTAGTCATGTCAGAAATATCATGTTTAACCTTAGTCATGCTCAAAGCTATATATTCATCAAAATATCACGGAAGTTCTCAAATGAGCTTTATCTTATCAATAACAATCCCAAACAACATCAATACATCTATGCATCACATATTATCTCAGACCAAAAATAAATCATCTCATGCAAATATCTCAAAGGGTGCTCAGTGGAAACTCTATGTGTATGAAATATTTCAATCATGAAACCAAAGATATATATATATATAGATATACAAACAGGTGTCCACAGGGAACATCAGTGCTTCAATCAACTGTTGGTTGCCAAGTATCTTCATAACTTCTTCAAATTCAATCAGAGTGTCCAAGGATTTGTATTTCCACTTTCCAACAATTCTTCAATAGCTTCATGATATAGTTTTTCCTTTTACAAACACCATAAATTAATTCATCATGCCGTGATTTTTCCATTTTAAACTTTAGAGGCCATCTCCCTATTACTTTGATTATCAAAGGCACATCACCTGTCAAGCATAGATCATTAGCATATAAAACAAAAATCAAATTCATACCTTGGATCACTTTTGAAATAAAGGTTTGGATCAACACAACTAAATGTCAATGCGGACATATCAGACTTGAGGAGCTTGCTTCATACAATGCTTTCTTCAAACATAACACTTGATCAAAGCAATATCCTTAGCCTTTCATAAATCAACATTGTGTAATCAAATAAACTAAGTTAGCTTATCAAGCCTTAGATGTCAGATCAAAACTAATATCAAACTCATCAATATCACTCAAATATCGAGCTACAACAATATTTTATTTATCAAGCACCATCCAATCAAACTTTATCAGGCCATCCTCATGATCATAACATGAATCATTTCTACTACTAAATATGAATGGATGCATCAGGGGAAAATCATATAATTTTCATGCGTATATCAAGAATGAGTCATGAAAATTTCATCCAATCATTTCTTCATAGCTAATCACAATTGTTTATACTTCAACCAATGTACCAAAGACAAATGAGGTCAATACAAAATCAACATCAATCATAGAAAGTCACTACATCCACATAGCACTATCATCAAGGAAAATCATCAAGTATCAAGTCAAATCATTAGTCATCAAATCAAAGCCCAGACATATCTCAACATCAAGCCAAAGTTCTCAATCATTATCAAGCATCATGTCAAACTTCCAATGTTTCCCATCAATAAGACAAATCTTTTCAAACTATTGTAATTGTTATCAGACATTTTCATATACTAGCTTCAATGATCAAGTCAATATGACAAATGAATATGCATATTTTGGTCACCTACAAATGCAAGTTTAGTCAACATTCTCACATTATAGTAAGTCAAATATTCAAACTTCCTTTCTTATAGATCTTTCTCATGTCTACTCCATGTATTATAGGACTGTCATCCTTCATGTATACTTCTGATTTCGTGCACAAAGATTCACTTTGTGTTATAGACGTTCTTCCATGCAAGTGAGGCTTAAAGTAAGGAGATTTCTCTCCCCTCAAAACAAAACTTGTTGCAGACCAAAAATATCATATATTTTTCCATTCATGTCCAAAAATCATACTTCAACAGTAAATATTATTTTATACATTTAATGCAAATGAAAATAGAAGTAGGAATCTTATGAAGAGATTCTCCCTCTAAATGGAAAGACACTTTATGCCCATAGTTTTTCTTGTTCATATTTTGGTATCAAACTATATCATGTTCTAATGCATATATTCATCATGGACATAACATGTCAGCATCAACTACTTATGCATCAAGCTTTCATCAAGAGTTAGAGTCATATGATTAGGGAAGCTGACATGTGTGACATCATACTTCAAAGAGAAAAACATCACTCAAATAGCTTAATCCATAAAATCAAGTCATCCAGATTTACCATAGGACATAATTACTAACTCACCAAGGTCAACAAGAAGATCATGAATATCAATCTCATTATTACACTTCTATTATCATAGTTACCATGCTTATAATTATCAATAGAATCAAGCTACCATATATAAGAATCAATGAGCTAGCCTTCTTTATGGAATCCATCATGACTATAATGAAAGATGCATGCCAAATATCAATTATACCAATATATCAAAGATCAATATTAAGTAGCATCAAAGGATCAATAAGTTCATCATATCTAAAAGGTAAGATACTTGTTCACTATCAAGTACATCATCTCATCAAGAGTATCATGAATCAAACTTTTATATGTATGAGCCATTTGTGAAGGTGACATTCATCATACCTTGCCATTCAATATTGCAACTGAAACATAATCATAAAAACATTACACCATACATACCTTGTAGTATTCAGATACCTGTGCACCTTCTTTTACATAAGAAATTGTAGCACATTGTCCACTTTTCATCAAGTGCCTCTCAACGCTAGTTCTTATATTCTTGCACTGACCATGATCATCAAGAAAGATTCACTTATCACAACTCATGAGGAGGTTAGAAGCATCCAAATACTCACATATATATGTAGGAGGCATAATAATCAAAACAATAATAAGATCAATATGTATAAATAAAAGTAAAGTCATAAAGGAGCATTGAAATACTACTTATCTTTAATGCGAGGTGATCATCTCCCTCTTGAACCAACCTTGAAGAGCCATCACTGTCCATTGTCCATATGAAAATGTTGCCTTCAATATTTCCATTAAAACCGAGGCTTAATAAAGACTATACCATCTAGGACTCCATCAAATCAATCACAAGTACTTTAATATCTTCATATTTATGATGCTAGGGTTTCTAGAGTGCATATCTCAAGTATTTTCCATAAACCATGGTTTCTCTCAAACCTTAACCTCATAATATCCATCAAACCCTAATACACGAGTTTCCTAGGGTTTCCTTCAAACCTAGTATTATTTTAGGTCTCCTCCATATTCTCTTTCTTCCATAAAAGGTGTCTCCATAGGGGTGATATTTCAATGACTTTTCTTCTACCCATTTATGATACCATATTATTTTTTCTTATGGATATATTTTTATCTGATTTGATAATTTCATTTTATCGTTTCCATATTCATTTCACCCCATGAAATCATAACATTATTTAGATTTACTTGATTATTCAACATTATATGAAACTATATAGAAATAACAATATCATCATCAATGCAGCGGAACATAAATGAACAATAGAAGAAAATCAATCACACATAGAGACACCAGGATTGGTCGGAGACATGGGGAAAACCCCACACGAGGGAAAACGATTCCAAATTCTTCTTCTTATTAGATTGTCATAAAATGTTCAGCAAAGACAGAGTAAAATGATCCATATATTCATCCATACAACTATACAACAACATCGACTAAACAATATCTATGAAATGAACCCAAACATGTTTATACTCAAAACCCTAATTCAGAAACCTGTAATAAATTATCACTTTTTGTGGTCAAGATTGAGATTTCATCTTTTAGGTCCCAATCATATGGAGGAAGATTCATCTTAGTGATTGTAGCAGCCCAATTTCTCCCTTAAGCTTCGTATGTGAGCGACTATGGTCAGATATGAACCATGGCAAGCCTGCGACTGAGATTATGAAACCCTAACTCCCAGTCGCATGGATGGAGAGTTGTTTGTGTGACTATAAGGCTCTAGTAGCATGGATGAGTTTCTGTGCGAGTGAATACAATCGAATTATTCCTATGTTGTGTCAGTGATTGAGGCCCAAAACCATAAAAACTGAGATGCAAGATTCAAACCCTGCAATTTCACCTCAGAGTGAACCCATTCCTCCACGGACCAGCCTCAGACCTGTGTGAGCCAAAAACAAGAAAGAGAATAGAATAATTTCCCATGATGATGTCCAAATGAGGTTGATTTCACTTGTATTTATATCCTCCCAAGGGTATTCAATTTTCTTTAGGGTCAACCTAGTCAAATATGCACATGTGGGTACATAAATTAAAAATTGAACTTTTTCTTATCCAAATAAGATGATCTTTAGGTCGATTTTGGTCCTCTCAAAAGGAGGAGTTCAATTTATTCATCATATCCATTAAATGAAATTCCCAAGGTGTAATTTTATCCTAGTTGATATATATATATATATATGAGATTTCTTCAAGCAACATTCTTTCTCCAACTTAACTTGAGCCTCCTTAAAATATTACTGGTGATCTTTCTAATCCTTGTTTTATGCATGGATTAGTGTGTGGGGTTTTTACAACTAAAAAAATATATAAGTGAATGAATTCATGCACACTACTCAAAACAAATTATGAAGTTATGCATGTATCTAGGCAACTCATTCTACTAGGGTCCTATCGTCACCAAGTTATCCATTGACATGAGAAATGTCTCTCTTTCCATGCAATAATCTATAGGAAAGCACACTGAACCAATGAAAGCTTTGCATGAAATGAACAACAAGGCTTTGGTGAAAACCACTATAGTTGATGCATTGGGCTAAACCCCTTTAGCAATTATGAAGTATGAATCTTTGCATCTTACCATTTCTCTTCTCCCAAGTTGTGTGAATTAAAAAGCTAACCTACCTACATATGTTCTAATCCATTTAACACCTTCCTCCACAACAGTGCAAAAATGTTGAGTTATTTTTATACGTAAACCTTAGACATTAATCATCAACCCATGGCTTGAAGACTTACAAGGTACAAACACATTATGTGTAGGACTAAAACCTAGATGATCTTGAATGCATAACTACTGAAAGCACTAAAAATAACACTTGCATAATACTTGAAAGAAACCGCTACTTCTTCTTATTCTTAAATAGTAAATGGGGCCCAGACATCTCAAGTGAAGGAAATGCAATCATGACCCCAAGGATCTATTTATCTCACAATACAACATTTCTAATCCACATTTAGATGATATGAATTTTTAGGAACTCACTAAGTCACCTGGTACCATATGTTGGGACATGAACAAAAGGATGGTTTAGAAGATATCCTAATTAATGAGATTTTCAACTAATCACTAATTACTTTGGAAATAAAACTTGTTAAGAAAGCAGGCACATAAGCATGAAATAATCTAATTACAATTAAGATGAAAATCTTACAAGTATACTATCTACAAATGTAGAATTGCTTCCTAAGAAGGGGGGCATGCCTTCTTTGGAAGTAGGCTTCCTAAAAGTAATCAATGATACACCAACAAAATCACAGAATAACAAAAACTCATATATTATATTAAGAAAGAGTATTTTCAAACATATCTTTTGTATCTCCCCTCTTTGTATATTACACTATAAGATCTAGTATATTATTTATAAGAGAATATCCATCTATAGATAAGATCAGAGTCTCTGATCTCATAGATCAAAGATCAAGCAATTACATATATTTTAAGGTGAGTTTAGTTCTGATTGTTACATTCTAATCTTTAATCTCTGTTAAATAGCAAGAGTGTCCTTGGTTAGATTGAAATGGTGGGTTATATCTTCATAAGAAAAAGAAGCACAAACCAAAAAGCTCCACATTAGCTGATATCCAAACATGAATCCTATATTCGGTCTATAGAGTTCGACCTATCTCATCTCAGGAAACAAAGTCATTAAAAGTAGACAAATTCATTGTTATATTATAGCCACAATTAAATATGAAGATTGTGTTGGTCAACAAATTGCGGACACCTCCTAATTGTGCCTCATGAGGTTGAACTACTGATGAATTGTCAAACTGTCTATCCATGAAGAGGGATTTGTTGTGTATGAGAAGGTTTGACCAGATATTTGATTGTGGCTCCATGCTTCTTACTGAGGATATCAGTGAAAATGAAACAACATGAAACCATATCGAGCCTTTTCTCTACAAAACCCATGTCCTTGATTCTTACCATGACATTTGGACATATGTCAAGTTGTGATGTAGGATCAGGAACAGAACTTTGTTAATAAGAACTGAGCTAAGTGAATAGGAACTCTTCACCTAACATAGGAACTAATTCTCAATATTTACCATCATTAGCACAATCTCATTTAAGCCTCCTCAAAACATTGAAAATAAAGGAAATACATAAAGTGATTAAGAATTCACCTTATCATGCTTAGGGTTATGGTATCAATCCAAAGATATACATATTGGAGGTGATAATGATACGAACTAGGTATAAGTATAAGTAATCATAGGGAAAACGGTGTGTGAAAATGTGTCAAAATGGGGGTCCAACAATGAGATATCATTGGCTTGGGAAATATTAGGAAGTAAGAATTAGAAGATGGCATAGGCAGCTGATTGAGGGCTTGGTAGCATCTTAGTTGTGTTGACTAAGAGATTGGTTCAAAGGAGAGTCATCCTCCACACTCTGTTGGGATTAGCTAGATAGCAAATTAGAGCACAACAGTTCTACATTCAACTACATTGTAAGTAAGTTTATCTTTTCCACTTTTAGGTAATAGTTCAACATTCATTCATTGTGTTTATTATACAATAATTTTGAAAGTATCTTTATTTTTATCGATCAATGGTTTGCAAATTGTTTTGTTCAACCTATGTATGTTTGATTTATTAATTTGATTCATCACATTTGGTATGAGAGTCCAATCTTAACCTTTTGGACCTATGAGCTTCCATTGTAAAAAACTACTAAAAATGCAGATTTAAATTATGTGTGTGTGTGTGTGTGTGTGGTGGATTTCCTGAAAAGGAACTAATAATTGTTTCAGGTAGTACCATTTTTATGTTAGGTGCCAAGGAATCTCTCTCATATCCAACTAATGACCTATTAGAGTCTTGAACTTCTATATCCATATTCATAGTCTTGAACTTTCATGTCCACATTCCCTAGATTAAACTATGCAGTAAGCTTCTCTTTATCATTAATGATCATTGATTTGCCATCCTTAGTCACATCTTTGTAGTGCCCAAGTTCCTTGTATGCTATGGTGTAGTCAAGGGAAGACATGGATGCATGGGAATGAGTTTGATAGCATGTGAGAAATCACTTCTAGATATGTTGAATTTATTCATGGAAAGTTTCACACGTTCTCTATTAGATTAAATACTAAGATACTCAGAGTCTTGTTTGGTAAAGGCTTAGTATGAAATTAACACATGGTATTAAAAAGATATTAATAATAAAATATTTCAATCTTTATTTAAAATATTCAGCATCAACTTTATATATAAAAAAATTTCTTATAATTTATTTATTTTAATAATTATGGTTTAAAAAAATATATTAATTTCTTTAATCACCAACATAAAATTAACATGTCACATATATCTTAAAAAAATATAATAAATCTCTGGTAATTTACTTATTTATATATATATATATATATAAATAATCCTTCTCAAAGATAATAAATTTATACCAATAATAGATAAATTAAATATATTTTCATCTTCTTATACCCATGAATGATATATATAAAAAAGTGAAAACAGATTTTGTAATATAACTATTTGACATTCACGCAAAATTGTGACTCTAATCCATGGTAATGATGTTAAGAGTCAACTAACTATTCACGTGGCAGTGATGCAACAAAAACACTTAAAATCATTTTTCCCCAAAGGAATCTTATTTTGTTATTTGATTAGAGAGTTATTTGTTTGGGAGATCTACGGGTTAGTTTTGATATAGTGAGTATTAAGCGCAATTAACGTAATATTTTGAGTGTGGACAGAAGGTAGATTTTTTGATTGGAATAATGAGTTATTTGTTACAGAGATATATTGGTTAATTTTGATAAGTATGATGTGCAATTAATGTAATATTTTGATTTTGTTAATGTTAGGGTTAGAAAATAATTAAGTGATTTATAAGTATTGTGATAATTAATTTTTGTGATAATTAATTTAGAATTAAGTTTAATGAGAAGATATTTTTTGGCAGAGAAATGCTTGTGTGGTTTATCGTGAGGATAAGTTGAAGAATCACACCATGGCTACAAGTTAAATAGGCAGAGTAGATCTTCTAAGTTGAAGAACCACATCCTGAATAGGGAGAGCAGATCTTCCAATGGCTATATTTGACTAGGAAACAACTATTTTCACTAAGAAACTGCTAAATTTGACTGACCAACTTGACTAGACCGAGGGAGAGGAAAAGTTATTAATGTTATGATTATTACCAAAATTATTGTTATATTTATTACCAGCATTTGAATAAAAGTAAAGTTTGTATTCAATTTTTTTTTAGAAAATTAATAAATTAGTTGTCCAATTATAATTAAAAATATAATTTACTAACCATTTATTTTTTTAATTATAATTGGACAACTAATTTATTAATTTTCTAAAAAGAAAATTGAATACAAACTTTACTTTTATTCAAATGCTGGTAATAATAATTTTGGTAATAATCATAACATTAATAACTTTTCCTCTCCCTCCGTCCAGTCAAGTTGGCTAGTCAAATTTAGCCGTTTCTCAGTCAAAATAGCTAGCCGTTGGAAGATATGCTATTTGGTTCTTCAACTTGTCCAAGTTGGCCAGTCAAATTTAGCCGTTTCTTAGTCAAAATAGTTGTTTCCTAGTCAAATATAGCTGTTGGAAGATCTGCTCTCCCTATTTAACCTGTAGCCATGATCTGGTTCTCCAACTTGTCCTGACGATGAACCACACTAATTGGTTCGAAACAGGTCGACAAAAATATTATAATGTGATTTCCGCCAAAAAAATCTTCTCATTAAACTTAATATGGATAACAAAAGCTTAAATTTAACGACTTAGAATTAATCATTTTTTAAAGACATCTTCATCCAAAGTGTTTTTTTGAGTTTATAAATTATGTGGTATAATAATTAAGTATATTTTTTAGTTTATAAATTATGTGGTATAATAATTAAGTATTATAATTTTGAAGTTTTTTTTGCTCACATAAGATTGATGTTTATGGATTATGAGGTGATGAATCCATTTTTTAGGTTAGAAGAATTACACATGAATTTATAGTCGAAAAACTTTCACAAGGTACAATGCTTTACATTTAAACATTGTTTTATTCTTATGTCATATAGTGTGTAATTTTATTTCTTACAATTTATTTTAATAAACAATAAGCTCTACTTTGACTAATATATCAATAACATATTGTTTATGCCACCTTCTAGCCACCATATTAATAAGAGTCTATTAGGCCATTTATTAACCACCGCATTAATGATAAACAATGACACTTTATGTTCATCAAGTCAAGATTTATTTCCATAAACCATATGTTCTATGATGACTACCACATTAATAAAGCATTTCTCAGTCCACCTTCTAACCACCATATTAATAAGGGTCACTTAGGCCACCTTTTAACCACCACATTAATGACAAATAATGACACTTTATGTTCACCAAGTTAAAACTAACAATCATATCTCCAACATCCCCAATTAAGCTTGTGTTAGGAACACAAATAAAGAAAGTTGGCTTAAATGATATATGACCAAGTAAACAGTGCATCCTAACATCCCCTTAATTTTCACTTAGAAAAATGTGTTATGCAAAGAAAATAACCATATAAACATTCCGATAACCCCTTTTAATGTTTAATTAGGAAGGAATACAATCATGGCCAACATCAACAACAATATGACCACAATGAGGTGAAAACAAGCACATGCACAAAGTGGTTAGTGTTTTCATGAGAAATATCCAAGAATGATATAGAGCATGGTAAGCTATATGTTGATGTTGAAAGAGTTTTGACAAAACCACATATAAGTGTTTAGAATCAACAACTGTGTTGTAATGATGCAAACCTAAAAAATGAGAGCAAACCATGCACTCTTTTAGTAATATGGTAAAAAAATATTAATAGACGTTTTGAAATAACATATTCAACAAGATGACATTATCACCATAAACTGTACATGTGCCAAAAAGAAGCAACAATGAAGATTTCCATAAAAAATAATAATAATTAATTAATTTAAAAAATAATGAATATTGTCGCTATAATTAATTAATCTATAAGCTCAATGAGGATTGTACAATTGTGCAATGGATAACATCAATCAGTATGCAGTCCTCCGACAAGCACTAAAATGCCATTATAACCAATCATCAGTTTAACCACCATAGGCCCCGTTATTTTACATTGATAATTCTCACTAAACATATATAAGAAGCAATGATAGCAAATCAAATTGAAATTTCAACCTTGAATAGAGTTAGCAAAATACATCTAATTTACAGTTATTTGAGTGTTGATATGGTCAAATTGTGGATAGAAAAACACATGGTGCCAGATGAACAAATGTTGTGAGATGTGGTTCAAATTGTAAATTTGAATTAGATTCATGTATTAACATAGACAAATAATTAGACAATCCAACAAATAGTATGGGATGTGGTTTTACCAAAATAATAGTATAAGAGTAAGGGCGACTTGCTTATGACGATGAAGTTTCATAATATATTAGGCTTACTCTTATTAATTTCATTTTAGACTTAATGGGAATAACAATATGTGCATTGTCCATGTCTACCAAGTACACAACCAATATAAACCATATGACAAAGCAATCTAAAACCAAATCATTAGTATGCTTCCCAAACTTGGGAAGTCACTATTGGTGAGTAGCCAATAGTACAATAGAAGAAGTGTTATTAGAAGAATAATTAATACAATTTTGTAAAACATCAAGTACATATCACTCCCCTAATTCATTCATGAATTTTCTTATACGAATAATCTAAAATTTCTTTAACCTCATTAACTTGTAATGTCTAATCATTAAGAGAACAACAACACCACAATATAATGAGATGAGTTTTTCATACACCATGCACAAATTGATTTTTCACACCACCTAAATCTCTTACTTCTAGTACTAGATTCTCATTGAGTGCATGGAAATGTATGATGGTCTTGTCCTTTTCAATGAATTGGTCAATGTCGTCTTACTCACCAGAATTATTAATTCACAAAAAATATCTTATTAGAAAGTGAATTATTAATAATATACCAAGGTCATATTATCTTACTACTTGACATTAGTGCTTTACAAAACAACTTTATTATAAAGTTTTTCAGAAGATCTAAAGAACCAATTTTTCATCCCATTAAAATCAATTCTTAAGAAGGGAAAAAAAATCCAAAAAGTTATACAAAATGTAAAACCTTTTTTCAAATTTCTTCCCTTTTAAAATATCTTTAAAATTTAAAAAATAATAATAATATTTCATCTTGGCAAACATTTAAAAAATAATAATAATATTTCATCTTGGCAAACAAATTTAAACACAGGAAAAAAACTTAAAAATTTAAAATATTTTTTTTTTACCTCTTACAATATTTTTTATTTTTATTTTTGCAAAAAGTGACAGCATCGATGAATAGATAAATTTTGCTCAATTATATACACTTTATAGTGAAGGGTTGACTTAAAAATAAAATGACTAGGCTCCATCTACAACACATCAAATTAAAACCATGCCCATCTTCTTTCCACACAACTAGAATGATGGAGAGAGGGCAACATGAAATCTTGTGTCTGTATGCGAGAAGGCCTAATTCCAAAACTATTTTAGGCCTGAAGTGGACGGACACTTTAAACAAACGATGCACTAGCTAATTTTTTATAGCCTTAAAAAATGTAGATTCCACGGGTAGAATGCAACCAGAGCATACAGAGGGGATCCAGGAAATCACCAAACAATAGCAAAATAAAATTGCATGAGAGCTTAACAGCTAGAAGCTGGATCTCTCAAAATACATAAATAACTTGCAGAGAATTCACTTCGGCATATAGAGAGACTTCATATAGGTAGGGCACTGATGGGGGCTGCAAACTATCTGCAGGAAGAACCCATGCAGCAAGGAAAAAAATATTCAGCTTGGAATAGAAGTGATCATCTCTTCGAACAGTTTCCCAATAAAGTTGCCAAACGAAACTGGTTTCAAATACTGCTCTATTGCCACAGCTTTACATACATGGTTTCAAATCCACAAGCAATCACTGCACAACCCCAACAAAACTCACAACCCAGAGAAATAAAACAAATCATGTTGAATGCATTTTGTTGCAAATGTATCGATATTGAACAGTAATATATAGAGAGAAAAGCTAATGACAAAGGACTCAGGTGGCTTCATAGTTTGTGTTGTTGCCAGAACTTGCTTGGCAAAGTATGTTGGTAGCAGTATGTATGCTACCTAACAATGTGGATATGTATCTGCTTCTATATTTGTAGTGTCAAACAGCTCTTAGAAGATGTTCTTGGATGATTTGGAGTGTTTTCACAACATCCATCATATTAGGTCTTTCTTGAGGAGATTCTTGTGTAGAAAGCAAACCCATACTTATGAGCTGAGTGAGGCAATGGCACTCTTTTTTTGTAGCACTCGTTGTATTCAATATATTCTCATCAATTACCTCTTCTAGTCCATTTTGAAAACCATTATGCACCCATTTGTGCAGGTTCATTCCTTCCACAAAAAAGTAAGTTGTGGGTAGGTCTTTTTCCAGTGAATATCTCTAACAAAATTATTCCATACCCATAAACATCACCTTTTGTTGTGGCACGTATACCTATTCCATATTCTGCATTCAAAGATCTTCATAATAAGGTTTCAATTCAAAATGTTCAGTAAAAAAAAAAAATTTAAGAGATTGTTTGAAATGTTATTTAGCAAATAATTAATTAATTAACCTGGAGGAATGTAGCCAATCAATCCTTTGAGTGTATATGTAGAAGTGAAGTCGAGTCCTCAGAATCTGTATAATAGATAGTAGCAATGCCAAAATCTATTAGATATGTTGTCATATCTTCCCCAATAAGAACATTGCTGGGTTTTAGATCACATTGGATGATTTGCACAAAACAATGGTGATGAAGATATGCCAAGCCATGAGCAATGTCTAATGTTATTTTGAACCTCTGAATCAAACTCATCCCAATAATTTTTCCTTCACCATCGTTATCGGGGTATAACCATTTTTCTAAACTTCCATTTGGCATTAATGGAAATATCAAAGCTTTGATTTGAAGGTTTGAATAAGCGGCAATGACTCGCCTGACTTTACTTAAAACATCACACTCTTTGTAAAAACTTTTGTAAACTTTGTTATTTTCAAAACTAAGAAGCTTGATGGCAACCATTATACCATCGTTTAAAACCCCTCTATACACTTTCCCAAACTACCAACTCCCAACAAATTGGCCTCACTAAATTCATTTGTTGTAGTCACAAGTTCTTCATATGAAATTTTTCGGTATCCCACATTTCGGGATTCCCTAGCCTCTCTAACAATAGGCCTTTGATTTTGGGATCTCCACAAGATACACAAAAGGAAACACAACCCAATCACTGCTATAACTACAATAGTATATATGATGACTATTTTCAGATGTGAATGACTTTTATGTTTGTGGACAAAGCATGGTGGAAAATTTGCCTAGCTTCCACAAAGACCAACATTTCCCATAAATGTTGTGGCACCAAGCTTTTTGAAAACTCCATCTTTAGGGACTTCACCTGACAATTTGTTGGAAGAGAAATTCAAGTGACTAAACATTTTGTGCTTTTCCAATGACACTGGTATTCTACCTGACAAATTGTTGGAGGATAAATCCATATTTTGAATATTTTGAAGTTCACCAAGTGAAACTGGAATCCCACCTTCAAGTGCATTGCAAGAAAGATTCAGGTACGCTAGTTCTTTGCAGCTTTCGAGTGTGCTTGGAAGGTCACTAGTCAATTGATTTGCATACACATCTATAGCCTGAACCATAGTCATCTTACTCAGTTCCAAAGGCATAGGCCCCTGTAATAAATTGTTTGAAAGATTAAAATAAAAAGCTAAATTTTCAAGCCATGCAAACTCTGGAGGTATATGCCCACCGACCCTGTTATAGGACAAGTCTCACTGTAGTAACTTCATACATTTTCTTAGACTTGTAGGTATATTACCTGATAATTGGTTCTGGTTGAGATTTAAATATATTAGTTGCTGGAGGTGGGCAAGAGAATCAGGGATTCTACCAGAGAGATTATTTTCCCTGAGATCTAGCAACCTAAGCTTTTGAGTTGCCCTATTTCTGTTGGAATGGTTCCTCGTAAGTTGTTAGATCCCAGATATAACCTTTCCAAGCTTTGAAGCGTATTAAATGAAGAAGGGATTGCCCCTGTACAAGAATTCTTATCTAATTTAAGGAATGTTAAACTAGTCAGTTTTCCAATCTTTGGAGGTATTTCTCCTACTAATTCATTGTCATTCAAGTACATGAAGATCAATGTTGTAGAGAGCTGTCCAATAGAAAAAGGCAAACTTCATGTAAGATAATTAGAGGCTAAGTTTAGTAGTTGCAGGGAGGAACAATTAGTAAGTGCACTGAGAATGGGCAAGATCGTGGTGCTTTCGCTAACTAGTTGATCATGGTACAAGTCAAGGTACTGGAGCTGCGTCAACTTACACAACTCCATGGGCAGTACTCCGCTGAACTGGTTTTCCCCTAATTCAATCACCTGAAGCTTCGTACAATTGAAGAGGGAAGCATGAATGCAGCGACTCAATTGATTACCGAGCATATGTATTCCCAGCAACCAAGTGTTCTTGCTACACAGCTCTTCTGGAATGGGTCCAGTTAATTGGTTGACGCATAAATTCAATTGTAGGAGATTTGTGTAGTTTGAAAGGGAAGAAGGAATTTTCCATGTCAGACGGTTGTTCCAGAGAATGATGCGGCGGAGGAGACTTAGCATACCCAATTCAGATGGAAGGCTACCGTAAAAGGTGTTATTTTTCAAATTTATATAGTTCAGAGCAGTGATCAAATTTGATGGGCAGGTCTTAATTTCATTTAGAAGGGGGCATATTCAGGTTTCACTTCCATAATGAAAATCTTAAAAAGAGAAGAAATTCAATTGACAACAGTAATTTTTTATTTTATTTTTATTTTCACAAACAGAAAGATACTACTACGTCAAAGGCTTCATTAGTGAATGCATTACTCTTACACGTGTGATTGAGAAATGTAGCCACATAAGATCATATTGCACACAGGCCTTGAACTCAGTCACAATTGAACCAACTATAGGGACAAAATCATAGTTGGGAAATTGCATATGAGTCTAAACTAAGAACAAAAAATAAACATATAGAAATAATTACATCTAAATGAAATTGAAATAAGAATAAAAATATGAAGAAACAAGAATACTTATATTAAAAGTATATGGAAGGTATCATTTATAAAATTAAAAATAAATTCTAGCTTATATAGGAGGTATCAGTGTAATTTTAGCTTATAAACTTCAAATTTGACCAAATCATTGTTCTATTGTCTATTAAAACTCTTTTGGAAAGCCGAGACTTACAATATATGCACATCTCAAATGATTGGAACTACAGTCCTTAGACTTGGCCGCAAAATTGATCTAAGATAGCTTCTTCTTTTAGTTATAAAACTTTGACAGTTGTGGTCCTCCATCTTATCATATCTTGTACAATATCCTGCAATGATTACATTCAATATGTTTAAGAAAAACTTCACATACAAACTTGAAAAATATGGTTATGCTTTCATTTACAAAAGTCAAATAGTATAAAACTAAAAAATTTCACTTACCAAAATGGTTCGTTCAAGTGCTCGATAGAGTAAGACAATGATGGTAATAAATACTGAAACTTATTAGTTCTTTTAATCTATTTTCATAGTTGAAGAGGTTTTCGAGTTTTCATCTCTTTCCATTCACCATAAATAGCATTCCAATCTACCTCATTTAGAGCATGAGGTGCACTGAGAGAGATAAACATTAACATATCCAATGTTTTTAAAGAAAGTCTTGATCTATCTTCATTTTTTATCCGATTTAATTTTGAAAAATCTCTTTCACAAACTGTTGTACTAGTAGGAATAACAAGAATTGCTTGACATAGCTGCATTAAGCATCGAAATCCTTAAAACCATTCAATTTCACCTCCACATAGATCCCATGCTCCAAACGTATGCTATTTTGGGTAAGATTTATACATAGTACATATAGGACAAGTCTCGCTGTAGTAACTTCATACATTTTCTTAGACTTGTAGGTATATTACCTAATAACTGGTTCTGGTTGAGATTTAAATATATTAGTTACTGGAGGTGGGCAAGAGAATCAGGGATTCTACCAGAGATTATTTTCCCTGAGATCTAGCAACCTAAGCTTTTGAGTTGCCCTATTTTTGTTGGAATGGTTCCTCGTAAGTTGTTAGATCCCAGATATAACCTTTCCAACTTTTGAAGCGTATTAAATGAAGAAGGGATTGCCCCTGTACAAGAATTATTATCTAATTTAAGGAATGTTAAACTAGTCAGTTTTCCAATCTTTGGAGGTATTTCTCCTACTAATTCATTGTCATTCAAGTACATGAAGATCAATGTTGTAGAGAGCTGGCCAATAGAAAAAGGCAAACTTCATGTAAGATAATTAGAGGCTAAGTTTAGTAGTTGCAGGGAGGAACAATTAGTAAGTGCAATGAGAATGGGCAAGATCGTGGTGCTTTCGCTAACCAGTTGATCATGGTACAAGTCAAGCTACTGGAGCTGCGTCAACTTACCCAACTCCATGGGCAGTACTCCGCTAAACTGGTTTTCGCCTAATTCAATCACCTGAAGCTTCGTACAATTGAAGAGGGAAGCATGAATGCTGCCACTCATTTGATTACCGAGTATATGTATTCCTAGCAACCAAGTGTTCTTGCTACACATCTCTTCTGGAATTGGTCCAGTTAATTGGTTGACGCATAAATTCAATTGTAGGAGATTTGTGTAGTTTGAAAGGGAAGAAGGAATTTTCCATGTCAGACGGTTGTTCCAGAGAATGATGCGGCGGAGGAGACCTAGCATACCCAATTCGGATGGAAGGCTACCGTAAAAGGTGTTATTTTTCAAATTTATATAGTTCAGAGCAGTGATCAAATTTGATGGGCAGGTCTTAATTTCATTTAGAAGGGGGCATATTCAGGTTTCACTTCCATAATGAAAATCTTAAAAAGAAAAGAAATTCAATTGACAACAGTAATTTTTTATTTTATTTTTTATTTTCACAAACAGAAAGATACTACTACGTCAAAGGCTTCATTAGTGAATGCATTACTCTTACATGTGTGATTGAGAAATGTAGCCACATAAGATCATATTGCACACAGGCCTTGAACTCAGTCACAATTGAACCAACTATAGGGACACAATCATAGTTGGGAAACTGCATATGAGTCTAAACTAAGAACAAAAAATAAACATATAGAAATAATTACATCTAAATGAAATTGAAATAAGAATAAAAATATGAAGAAACAAAAATACTTATATTAAAAGTATATGGAAGGTATCATTTATAAAATTAAAAATAAATTCTAGCTTGTATAGGAGGTATAGTGTAATTTTAGCTTATAAACTTCAAATTTGACCAAATCATTGTTCTATTGTC
Source organism: Pinus tabuliformis (assembly GCA_031772625.1). Classification (NCBI taxonomy): domain Eukaryota; kingdom Viridiplantae; phylum Streptophyta; class Pinopsida; order Pinales; family Pinaceae; genus Pinus; species Pinus tabuliformis. The sequence goes on along the minus strand of CM062812.1, from coordinate 567,350,049 downwards.
TATTAAAACTCTTTTGGAAAGCCGAGACTTACAATATTTGCACATCTCAAATGATTGGAACTACAGTCCTTAGACTTGGCCGCAAAATTGATCTAAGATAGCTTCTTCTTCTAGTTATAAAACTTTGACAGTTGTGGTCCTCCATCTTATCATATCTTATGCAATATCCTGCAATGATTACATTCAATATGTTTAAGAAAAACTTCACATACAAACTTGAAAAATATGGTTATGCTTTCATTTACAAAAGTCAAATAGTATAAAACTAGAAAATTTCACTTACCAAAATGGTTCGTTCAAGTGCTCGATAGAGTAAGACAATGATGGTAATAAATACTGAAACTTATTAGTTCTTTCAATCTATTTTCATAGTGGAAGAGGTTTTCGAGTTTTCATCTCTTTCCATTCACCATAAATAGCATTCCAATCTACCTCATTTAGAGCATGAGGTGCACTGAGAGAGATAAACATTAACATATCCAATGTTTTTAAAGAAAGTCTTGATCTATCATCATTTTTTATCCGATTTAATTTTGAAAAATCTCTTTCACAAACTGTTGTACTAGCAGGAATAACAAGAATTGCTTGACATAGCTGCATTAAGCATCGAAATCCTTAAAACCATTCAATTTCACCTCCACATAGATCCCATGCTCCAAACATATGCTTTTTTGGGTAAGATTTATACATAGTACATATAAATTCATCCATTTCACCCATACATTTAATGTTGTCCACAACAAGCAAGCCTCAAACACTAAATTTTTCACATAAACATGTCAACCATCTTCTTTTTTGAGAGTTTGTATCATCCATATCCTCATAATAATTACGAGGACTAAAAATCTTGGTTGCATTAAAAATAGGTAAATATGTGAACCTTGCATTTAGAGAGTCAATCACCTTCATTGCAAAACCCTTTCCCAACATAATGCAGTCATCTAATGTCCCTGATCTTTCTGACTTTGACAAACTCTCAAACCTCAATTCATGTACATGTACTATACCTGTGCAATCTGCAAACTCAAGAGTTCCTTGTTGTGTTTTACTTAAAATGGATGATGTGTGCATTGCACCTGCATCAAATGTGCCTCTTAGAAATTGCTTATGAAGCAAGCTAATAGTGATATCCAAAGTTGTTCCAATAGATGTAATGTCAACATCATCCTCTTGAAACGTTTGATTCAGCTTATTTAACTCAATAAGCACATCTGCAAGTAAGTGGATGCAAAATTTAACTTGAAATATTGTAGTCATCTCATGCATTTTTTTTCTCCACTAACTCCCAGTCTCTTAACAAAGTAGGCATGAGCTTAAAGCGTCTTTCCATGAATTTTCCTCTAAAAAGCCATCTAATATGATGAATTTGTAACACTTCTAGCCTTGTGATTTGAAATGACTCCATTAGCTCTTTCAATTATCCATGTCTTTTAGTAGATTTCCCTAACCATGAATAGATCTTGTTTACAAACTTATCAATAGCTTGCAACTCTTCAAAATAGATGAAGCATCATTTGATGCTAATGCTTCTCGATGAGCTATACAGTGGATATCTACTAAATGAGGGGCATGTCGACGAAGCTTACTAGATACACCTTCATGAATACTCATCATGAATGATGCTCCATCAGATCCAAATCCAACTAACTTTGTCATGGATAGATTCATTTCTACTAAAAAAGATGTCACAGCATCATACATAGACTGTGATGTTCCATCCCTAATTTGTAGAAATTATATGAATTTTGTAGCACATGGACCTCTTCCTTCATTTGTCAAATGTGTAATATAAACAATCAAATGTTGCACCTTATCCTGATTAGTGCTTTCATCAACTAAAAGTGAGTAATATGGACTTTGGAAAATCTCATCTTTTAATTTTTTCCAATATACCTCCTTAGCAGCTTCTAGAAAATCTTTTCCAGATGTTGTATTTGTATATGCTGAGTATTCATCTGTTAGAGGCATGTGAGGAGTGTTTTTATACATATTCAAGTCACAAATTGACTTATATACTTCCAAAGGTAAATCATATATTGCAACAAAATACATGTTCTCAATAATTGATATAATTCTCTCTTTCTGAGCATCGACCATTAGCTCTACAAGTTTTGTAACTAGAAGAGTACTCTACTTACTTTCTCCCTCTACAAGTTGCAAAACAAATATATGAGCCTCTAACGTTGCATGGATGTTTAAAGTACTAACTTGAAGGGTTGTGCTTCCATCATTAGCAAATGAAGTTTCCCTTTTAAATTTTACCCACCATGAACATTTTATCCTTTCAACGCCATTAAAATCTTTTATAGCATAAGCCCATGGAAATCTTAGCTTCCATTTGGACTTGAATGTTCTTTTGTACCTCTTGGATGTTGGTTCCTCTTCAAAAATTTATGCACTATCTGATTCATGGTCCTCATCCAAATGATCATATACTTCATTTTCAGAAATATGTAGTTGATTAGAGCATTGAGAGATACCAAATACATTGAAAAGTGAAAGTTGTTTCAGATCCTTTTTGGGATGACCAAGAGGTGGAATTTTATACCTATAATCAACAAAACAAGAAATATAAAAATATAGATTAATATAAAAATACACAATATTCTTTGAAAATAAGACAATATACAACAAAATTCATATGAAAACTAATGAAAAGCAACAAATAGATCTCACACACATAGGTCCGCTGATCATCGAAAATTAAAATTAACATTGATCTTCATGGAAGGTTATGCACATTGCCATCACCAAAATGGAATTTCTTCTATAACAAGGAATATCTCAAATTGTTTTTCAGTAAATGTAATGTAGAAGGCCTCATGATTCACAAGGACAACGATCACAAAAAAGGGGATGCACAAAGCACACCAGCAATTGGCAGTTCGGGTGGGGCAAGTCTATGCAACATCCGTCATGTATGGATACTTCTTGAGAAGAGTTGAGAAACACTTCCAACTAGAGAAGAGCATGAAGATGCTTACTTTTGTCTCAAATGAAGAAACTGATGCTGAGCAGTTGAATTACACCCACCCAAAATTAGAAGGTGGAAATTGGAAAGATAATTTAGTTGTACGAGGTGGTGTGGCTAGATAATAAATAATGAATAAAAATCACGCACGATTATCTCCCAACACTGCTAACACCAGATGATTGGGATAGCCATGAACATTCACATGCATGGTTCCATGATTGTTATGTATGTTAATGGCTATATATGGTTGAGAGTGGAGGTGGGAAACTAGAATTCCACATTTCAATGCTCAACAAGTGTACATTTCAATGTTATGGTTCTAATTACATCACACATAAAATTAAAGACATGTCTATGTGTACATTTCAATGTTATGGTTCTAATTACATCTCAGATAAAATTACAAATATGAAAGAGTGCACATTTCAATGTTATGGTTCTAAACATGTCAAAGCATGACAAGGCATTCATGACTCTATTTTTTATATAGTTATGAGCTATGTCATGTAGTGGAGCCATAAACATGTATGGCATTCATGGAATCATAGTACTCCCTGTTATAATATTACTCCTTTTTATATGTTATGCCTAAGATTTTACCAAATTTCTAACTCTGATTTCAAAGCATACATTTCCTATACTTGTGAATCATTTAGTACATGTCTCAACAAACACATTACACGATCCACAACCAAATCTCCAAAATAAGTATTATAAAACAATTTTTTCTAAATCAAAAAATCCGGTTTAATTTAAACAAACTGAAATCCTCATCTCAGCGTTCATAATAAAAAATGTGTTAATCAAAGAAAATATTTACATAAAAATATATAAATAATTTGACACATATTTTAGAAATAGATTTATTAAAGTATAATTTATGGAAAGAAAATAATCACCGAGGCAAAGCACATATTGTTCCAATTAACTTGATGAGAAGATGAGTAAAATTATAAAATATAGATTTAATTTATTTTTATTCATTTTTTTTATAAACCAGGGAAGTTCCTCTCACAATTTTCATGTGGTGAGCACATTTTCAAATCAAAACTCTATATATAAGTGATGGCTAGAGAAAAAATATTTTAATTAGTTAAAAAATGTATATATAAAAGATTAAACTATACAAATAATTTAAAATTATATAGAATTATGGTTGAACGAATATTATATAGTTTATCTTTTTCATGTTATGTGAAGTTTAGATGGGGAAATGGTTTTTTGAATGGAAGAACAATATATCTATGACTTACAAATTTTTATTAAGATTGTGTGATGTCAAGATATCTAGGAATAATTTATTTTTCCCACATGTGACATTCATAGTCAATTATTCCCCATGAGATTTGAATTTGTGACTTCATGGGAACTATATTGTGATTTAATGGAGACTATAATCCACACAAACCAAGTGATTGACACCTCGTGCACGATGACCACCATTAAATTTCCATTCAACCATACCTAAGGAACACCATTTATACTCCTTTCTAACTAACTAGGTTTTCCTTGGATGTTGCACAAGGCAAATTCCATTATACTACAACACAAGCTAACCATCATAGACTCATCTTAATCTCATATCTATAAAACGTCAAAAGGGATCATATATCTTGAGGTGAAAACCTATCTTAGATCATAAAACTTGTAGAGAGGTTTAGCTCTCAAGAGAAACTTAGTGCCTTTTACTCTTATAGATATAGGATTAAGATGGATCTACACGTGTTCTTTCCATTTATGTGTGTATGCTTGTGCCATTTATTTCATGCTAAGAATGAAATATATTACACATTTCCTCCATTTTAAATAACACACAAATACAATATTTAACCCCATATATATATATATATATATATATATATTATTAGAGAAACACAATATAAGATCATTTTACTTTCAATTATTTTATTTGTACATATAGTTAATATAAAATTATATTACTTAGTATAAATATTGAAATATTTTATTTATAATTGAAAATAAAACATATATATATATATTCAACTATACCTAACTTTCAATTTAATCAATTTTTTTTAATTATTTAAGAAATATTTTAAACTGGGTGAACTTCAAATTACGCATGAAAAAAACATAAAAAATCTCTCATATTAATCTATATAATGTGATTCTAAACACAATAAATATTCAAAAGCATCAAACATTGACTCATAGATAAGACTATGCTCATGCTTAGTTGGGTAACATGCTCTTGTTCCACATCACGATCTAATCAGTAATCAGGGGTATCATGCGAAGGTAAACATTAAATAAAGGTAGCATAAATCCAGCGTAAATATATGTTAAGAACGGATTTAATAAATATTTAGAAAAATCGAAAATGGCCAGGTTAATTAACTAGAAAGTAGTAAATATTCAAAAGCATCAAACATTGACTCATAGATAAGACTATGCTCATGCTTAGTTGGGTAACATGCTCTTGTTCCACATCACGATCTAATCAGTAATCAGGGGTATCATGCGAAGGTAAACATTAAATAAAGGTAGCATAAATCCAGCGTAAATATATGTTAAGAACGGATTTAATAAATATTTAGAAAAATCGAAAATGGCCAGGTTAATTAACTAGAAAGTAGTACTCCTTGTGGGGATGATAGTACTTCCATGCAAGAGTCAAATAGAAACTTTGCGGTATTTTCAAGCTTTCCATCAGAGAAAATTAATAGTACTGATCCTCATATATTGGGTAAAGCAATGATTCCTCATGTTGACTCATCCAACGATGCTGGGTTATATTCGAGTCCACACCAGCAAATCGACCAAACATATCCTTACTGTCTTTCAATAACTTCAAGCTGTCTGCTTAATTCAAATTTTTTGGTCAACAACTAGCCGTTGAGGTAACCTTCCTTGTAGTTTTGAGTACAGTTTTGTAGTGGAATACTTTTATGGTGATAGTGAATATGACATGAGAGGTTTTGAGATTAGAGATTGTTAAAAGAAATGTTATCATGAACTCATGGAGGGCCTCCATTTTATAAGAATATAGATGGGACATTGAGATGCCCTTTTTGTAAAATAAAACAGAGGCATGCTCAGGTCACGAGTTGTTCAACACTAACATCTCAAAGACACAAGGGGTATATTCATGCTAGATATGAAAAAATTTCTAGGACTCGTGGCCGTTATGTTGAAAAGTACTTGGTGAGAAATTAGTAGAACAAGAGATCACATTTTGGACTATTGCAGAGGACACAATGGTATGGAAAGGAGCTATTAAAGTTTTACTTTTGGCATTGCAAATATGTGGCAGCATAAATTCTCTTGAATGCTAGGTTGAGAAGGAATATTAGAATCGATGCTTGTTGAGGTAATATCATGCCTCCAAGTCGCTGAGAAAGGTGAAAAATGAGAGACTAAGCTTCATTACACAAGGGATCAATACTGTAGATACTTGCTAGCTTCTTTAACGTCAATGACAAGGGTTACGTCAATACCACATTTGCAGTCACCTCTTATGGCATGACTAATGAAAATATGTGGAATTGACAAAGAAGAAAGGCATCTTAAGGTAGATTGGTTTTAAGGATGTTACTATACCCTTATTGAAAACTCTCGAGTCACGAAAAAATTAAAGAGAATTGTCATGGCAAGATCTTTGGAGCAAGGAGATCGAGAACACATCAAATGGTTTGCAGAATAAAGTCAGTAATATAACTACTCCTTGAATGTCATAACACAACTGCCATGGAATTGAAGAGATTATGAAAAAGTTTCTAGCTGAATTCAATGAACAAGGTTTTATTGAAGGACATTATGTTCTTGTGGGGATGATACTGGGGTACCAAGTAAGAAAAATCCAACTGGAGTACAAGGAATCACCGAAAGCTTGGTATGTGAGAGATTTTGGGTTCAATATAGCTGTTAAAGTGAGTGATACATTGCTTTAATTTCTGGGCGGTGCTTTAATGTCCAAGTTTTCTCAGAAAATGACGACTTGAGTTTCATTGTCATGTAAATAACTTGAATGCAAGCTGTTGATTTACAGTGGAGGTGGTTTACAGTTTTGTTACTGTGAACGATGCAATTTATTCTGTGTTCGAAAAAGATCGCCATGGGCTCTAGCATTCCTAGAAAGCCTAGGATATTTTGCCTGAGACAATCTCCTTTTTGTGAGAATTACGAGAGGTTCAATTGTGGCAATGGCCAAGATGAAATGCAGTAGAATATCCAGTCCAAGAAAGGCGCACTGAAGGTTTTTCCTGAGTGATTCAACAACAACGATAACAAATTTGAAAAGCATAAAGGTGTTTTTAATTTCCGGCCCAAGAAGAATCCTTAATGGAGACTTTCCATGAGTGATTCAATAATGACGATGGCGAAGGGGAAAAGCACAATAGTGCTTTCAATATCCAGCCCAAGAAAACCCCAATGGAGGCTTGTCTTGAGTGATTCGACACATTGATCGCGAAGGCGAAAAACAGAAGGATGCTTGCAATTTTGAGCACAAGAAAACCCTCCTAAAGATTTTTACTGAGCAACAGTGGCAAAGGGGAATGGAAAATGGTGTTCTTAGTATCCAGTCCAAGAAAGCCCCACCACAACGATAGTGATGGTGATGCAGGAGCATCTAGGCCTAGCCAGCAATGTGATGGCGTGGTCACATGTTGTGGCTAATGAAAGTTTGGAGGAAGAATTTGGTTATTTTATTTGTATTAATTTCAATTTATGTAAGTGGTTAATTTTTGCCTAATTATGAACAGAATTGGGAATAAATGGCAAGTGATCCTCCCTACGTGGAGATCAAGCCAATTAGCTATATTGATTAGTTAGGGCAGGATTTGATTTCTTAAAATATAGTGAATTCCTTCATTTGTGGAAGGAAACTGTTAGATGGAGCATATATGTAATTTCCTTTCTTTTCTGGAAGCAAGAGATGAGACAGAGAGAGAGGATTCATGAGGGAATTGTAAGCCTATGGGCAGATTAGGAACATAGGCCATGTTAGTGCCTAAATCTACCTCAGGCTGAGAAAGGTAGGTCTAGGGTAACATCAAACCACGCTTAACCTGGTAGCTAGCCATACCAGGTCAAGATAGGGCTCTCTCCTTGTCGATCTCAATGAAAATATATCGAGTAAGGCTTGAGATGACTGGTATGAATACTAATTTTAGGCTAGGTATATGCTTAGAGGAATTTGTTTGATTTTAATGGTTGGTCGCTGGATCAAATGGGGAAGGCAGCTTTGGGTCCGGGAAAACAACATAGATTTGTAGAGGTTTCTGTGGGGTGAGGTAGGCAAGTGTTTTAGCACTTTGAAATAAATGTAATGGTGAGTCTAAAGACTGGTGAGGAGTTGGAGAGGGCACGCAAATGTCATGAGTCCTCCTCAAACAGTAGAAAACATTTAAAACTAAATAAACCCCAAGGCAGAGCACTGAAACACCAATGGATTCCACCTTTTAAACTTGATTGATTTAGTTATGCAGAAAGAGAGAGATGATGGCACACATAAACATAAAATAAACTGAATTACAGAGAAGAAAACAATGCCGATAACATTACCACAAGAATCCCACAAAATGTTGCAAAACCCTGGTTTATTTCCTTGCAAAACTACAGAAGTGATGTACAAAATAGCTCAATGCATCCACAAGAGTCCAACCTTGACAAATGACTAAGAAAGTACAAGATATAGTCATCAAACCACCTATGCTATCCATCAGGGGTCGAATCCATGAGTCAAGGAGCCATTTCAACAAGATCTAAACTAGCAATTGAAAAATAGGCAGTGGAACAACTTGCCTCTAAAACTATGGAAACTGATTCATTCAGCTCAAAACCACCTATAATTGATGTATCTACCTCCTTAAGTTATTTTTCATCATTTTTACATGATAGTACATCAATTTAAATCATATTACATCATGAATTTGACCATGAGAGAAGAAAAAGTCAAACTGGTAGAAAAGTAGGCAAAATTCTGAGTTTTTGAGCAGAATTGACAAAATTTTGCCTGATGCGTAGGGCCCTGAGTCTGATGCAAAATGCCACTTCAAGGCTGAGTTTGAAGGCCTTCCCCTTCACCAAATTAGCTCCAAGATGGCTTGTTGGAAAGCTTTGTCTGTCTAATTTCTAGGACAACTAGAATTTTTGGATTTGGAGTCCATTTTCCCCTTCAAAAATCACTTCTCCCAAGACTGCTTCCTATGGGTCCAAAAAGTGGCAGAGAGGGCATTTTTTAGGTGTTTTTTGCCCTTTAGGTGACCCAGATCTCCTCCAAACTTCATGAAACTTTCTGGGTTTTAGTATTTTTTCATGAGGAATCCAAAAATGCAAGCCATTTTGCAAAATTCCCAGCCAGCTCAATGCGCAGCACTAGTGGCGCTGCGCATCAGATGAAATTTCCTGTGTTTTGCAATTAAAATTTGTGAAATGACAAAAATTTCTCCAAATTGCTTCAAAATTGGCAAGAGGCAAGCTTATCAATTGCTTTGCTGAGCCAAGGAAGCTTCAGCCAAGATTTTAAGTTTATCTTGCTCCTTTTTGGCTTTTAAGGCTCTCTTTAACTTAGCTTTTAGGCTTCTTATCCTTGTCTTGCAAATTTTGTTCCGGGCCAAGTAGTGATAAGCCATGTGGCGCAACATGTTCTTCTCCTTGTTAGCCTTATCAAGTAGCTTCTCAAGGTGGATATTCACTCTTTCCAACCATGATTCTTGGTCAGCCTCTGTTTCTTGCTCTAGTGATGTCATATTGATTTTCCTTCGTTTTGCCACTTGTCGGTTTTCCCTAATGGTTTGCAGCTCCATGATTGTTTGTTTGTCCTCCAATTGCTTGTTCTGTAGCTCAAGGTAATTAATGATCCATTTAGCCCTCTCAAGGTCAAGTGATAAGGCTTGCATCTCATCTTCTTTCTCCTTGATGACCACATCTTTGAGTTTTGAGCCTTGGGAGGCCAAATCAGTGTCATCTTCCTCAACCAAAACAAAATCCCTGTCTTGGCCTTCAGAAGGCCCTTCATCATGAAATTTCTACTTTCCTTTGTCCTGTACCTGGTCTGTTGAAGAAGAAGGCAAAGCCCCTTTCTGCCCAGGTGAAGATAGAATTTGCCTGTGATCTAATGAAGGAAACGAGACCCCTTCCACCCTTGGTGGAGATAGTACTTGTTTGGCAGCTACAAATAGTCTTCTTGTGCCTTTTTCATAAGTTATAAACACGGGAATGTGAGCCTCTTTAGTTTTGCTTTCAGGCTCTCTTTGTTGCCCAGAAGGTCCACCTTCCTCCTAAAGATCTGCAAAAATTTGAGGCCCCTTGAAGATTTCATGGGCAATGAAGGTTTCCCATGGCACTCCCAATTGAGTGAGCTGATGCACAACAATAATCTTGATGACAACAAAGTGATAAATACTGTTGAGCTGTTGTGGGTATGGTTTTCTCTTTGCAATCACAGTCATCCTCTCTATGTTTTTGCAAATGAAATATGGAATACTCATCATTCTAACCCTGGTGAAATGCATAAGCAATCTGATATGATAGGCATAGAGTCTGGAGAACCTACCCTCACATGTGAAGTATTTGATGATGAGTTTCATAAGTGGAACATACCGGTCCTCCAAGAACTTGAAAGGAAACACCCTGCCCAATTTACTATGATATTTGGCTTTAATGTATGGTTCATAGTGCTGCTTGTTGATATTCTGTCTTTTGTTCCACCTTTCCCCTACATCTGGCATTCTAGTTGCTTCTACAATAATGGCTGGTGAAAGAGTGAAATTGATGCCAGCAAGGTGTACCATATTGTTCTCCATGTTGATGACAAATTGCCTTGCTAATTCATGATGATACTTAACCCTCTCAACCATCTCACAAAACTCAAAGCAAGATTGGTATCTGAAACAAGTGGTGGCAAGGGGACAAGCAAGGAGTTCAACAATGCTAATAGGTTCCTCTCTGATAATTTTCCCACCCTTGTGAGGTCTCCTAGGCTGTACATTCCTTTCTCTTGAACTGTCACTTAGTGTTTCTTCTTCATAACTTGAGTCACTGTTTCTTGCCATGGTGCTTGGTGCTTGTCTTAGGAAAATGATGTGATGATGATATGGTGAAAAATGGTAATGAAGGAGGACAAGGGTGATGAGTATGAAGAGATTTTACTCTTGGGAAATGGAATTGGGGAATGAAGGGATTAGTTTTGGGAAACTAGGGTTTAGTGAGGGATTTAGGGTTTGGTAAAGGGAATTAGTTGTTTTAGGGGAGTGGGATATGGAAAATGGGATAAATGGAGTGATTTAGGCAAATGGAAGAGGGAAAAGGGTTTAATAATGTTTTTTATGATGGTGGAGTAAAAATTGCACAATGAAATGGAAAACAGTGAAGACAAGCTAGGGTTTCACTTTCAACATGAAAGATTCATGAAGAACACAAGTATGACATCAAATTCAGCGTTAAGATGATGATAACTTGTAGCATGGAAATGTAGCATTTTTTAGGGTTATTGGGCAATTTGGAATGATTTAGCAAGTTCTGGACTGATGTGCAGCGCACTGGGCCCAATGCGTAGCGCCCTCCTGATGCACAGCGCCCGTGCAAATTTACACTGGCAGAAAGTGACTGATGCGTAGCACTAGTCTGATGCACAACAGACTACCTCTGATGCACAATGCTATGCAAAGTTGCTTGGAAAATAGGGTTTTTGATCTCCTTTGCTCCAAATTGTGATTTTTTTCTCTCCAAGGGTATTTTTGCACAATGAAATGACAAATGGCACCCCTTTCACTTTATATATGGATGACCTTTAATTTTTACTTATTCCAAACCCACTTTTCTAATGTCAAAGTCACTTTTGGTCATAAGCTCTGTTTTTTCATTGGAATTGACTTTTCTTAATCACTTGGTAAACTGATGCATTGATGCTTGTGTTTTTGTCTGCAGTGGCTGGAGTTGGCAAGGTGAGCAATGGCAGCAGCTGGAACTTATTACATATAGTAAACATGTCAAATTACATAAATTTTGTACATAAAAAATAAAAACTCTGTTTTCACCTCAAAACAGAGTTTTGAGGTAAAAATCATTTATTGAGCATATCATCATTGAAATTTTTGATCTTGTGAATTTATTAGACCTCCTCATGTGCCTGTTGACCCTTTATTGAGTTTTTGATGACCATGGTGGCAAACCCTAGACCTAATGAGACCTAAAACCCTAAAAATGATTTTGGTAAATGGAATGAAATAAAATAACAGTAAATGACCTGAACATGTGAAAATAGGCCAACAGGTAAATGCCATGAGGGAAATTGACAATGAACCACTACCATCAGTTGATCCATGACCTAATGGAATGCAGCTGATCGGATGGGACACCTAATATGCATGCAAAAAGAGAAATTTGATCACTGATGGAGGGATGAAGATACCGACACTAACAGGCCACTAATTCAGGAATTAGGCCAAAGAGGAAGGATTCAGGTGAGCAGAATAGTGTGTGGATTGTAATTGAAACAGAGGCATTTTAATTTATGTAATCGGCCAAGGCGAGACTCTGTAATCGTTTTATATTGAATGAATGATATTGTGTGTTTATGATTTATTATCGGGCCTGTGGAAACCCTTGTATGCTTCTAGATTCTTTGTATTCAGGCAGGGTGATTATCCCTTAGTTTGTTATGCTTAAATTCATAATTGTATGATTGATAGAAGTTTGGATTTACTTTGAATATCATTGTTTGATGTGGGTCGGCGAAGTCTATTTACTTAGTTTTGGTTTCACAAGCGAAAAGCCCAGTTTACACTAAGAATCGTCGCAAAACACTGAATCGGATCGGAAATCCAGATTTGAAATTTTATAAAGGGAAGCTTATACCCATATCGGGTCCATAAGAATATCGGATCGGCGCTTGAGAGCGGACAGCGCCTGGCTGGAGGATTGCGACTATGTGATTAAATCGTAGCCGTCAGATCGCGATCAACCACGGCCGTTGGATCACGGAAGCAGTTTTGTAACAATGTATGGTATTTCAGGTTGCAGAAGGACTGTAAGCAGTATTGAGTGACAGTCGCCCGATTCCATTCACCATTCGACACGTAGCATGAGAGTGAATAGTGAAAACCATTTATCGGGCAGTTAATCCCCATGTTAATTGTTCGCCTGAAATAAGATGTTGGCCATCGGATCTGATACGCGCAGATCGACAGTGGAGAATTGGCGACAGTTTAAATATTCGGAATCAATGTTGACCGTTGGATCGGAGATGTGTTGAACGATGGAGATCAGCCGATCGGGGATTGGTGATCGGAGTGCGCAGTAGGAAGGCGATGAGCCAAAGGACGAATCCGTCAATAATTATAGTCGCGAAAATATAAAATTTGAGTTCCGGTTAAAGCATTTGGAGCAGGTTTTTGTTGGATTTTCCTGTGTTTCTATGTATTCATATATTTCAGATAAAAAGTGTTGATCGGGGTTTTAAGGCAAAGGTGGAATAAAACAACTCTGATAGTGTAATGGGCTGATAGATTAAATGGTCCCGTTTTTGAAGGAAAAACACCGATATAACGCTTCCGATATATATATGTGGCATGAAGCTTTGAAGGTTTATCAGGGTGAATTAATCCCGATAAGGTGTGAGGGTGTAGCAGCCTTATGGTTGCATCATTTTTGGTATCAGAGCAGGTTAAAGGAAGAAAATTTCTTGTGACAAGGATATCTTGCTTATGAAGGTTATGACTACAAAGGTATGAAAGTTGCAGTAGTTGAATGAATGGCAATGTTGAGTACATGACTACAACAGTAAGACTGTAGAAGAACTTTTGGAAGTTCTTAGAGATTGTAGTAGAACCTCATTCCAGCTAAGGCTTGGAATAGATAGGGACAAAGGAGTCCTTAAGAGTAGTGAGTGTAGCAACCAGAGAGAGCAAGATTGCTCAGTGCAAGTTCTAAGGGAAGAAAACTTGGAGACCAGGCATAGAAGAAGCTTGGTGAGAAGATCAAATTAGAAGGAAGTTGATTGGTTGCAGGTGTAGAGCTCACATAGAAGAGAAGATGGTTGTGGAAAGTCATATGGAAGGTTCAGAAGAAGGCTACAAGATGGAGGAGAAGAGTGCTCAAACAATCCATAGGGAATGGATGAGTCAAGTAGAGCTTGACAAGGAAATGGCTGAGATAAGAGAAGAAATTGATGTGCTAGTGATGTTACTAGAGGAGAACCAAATCCAGTGAAGTGGCCTAAGTTGCAGAGAAGGCTGCAACAAGCACAGGTAAAGTGGTTGATGGAAAACCTGAGAGAAGCAGAGGCAGAAATGGAAGTTTCCATTTGTAGACCAGAACAAGGTGAAATGTTTGGTGAAGAGGATAATGAGAGATTAGCTGAAGATCTCATGGAATATTGGCATAGTTCAGAACAATTTGAAGATATGATGACAATGGAAGCAGATGAGGAAATGAAGCCTTGTGATTTTAATTCTCATAGTTTGCGTATGTTTGCAGGATATACAGAGGATGATGGACAGTCGAGTGAAACTGTCACAAACAGGAATGAAGCTCTTGAGGTGAAGTATGATGGAGAATGTCTTTTAGAGGAAGAAGGTGCTGATTTATTGCAGCAGAAAGAGTTCATAGATGAAATTATGTTTGGTGTAAGATAGTCAGATGAAGTTGATATGGACCAGAAGTCTACTGAAAATGCCATAGTGGTATTCCAAGAAGGTAAGCAAATGAATTTGTCTGATGAAATTGATGAAAGAACTTTGCAATATGATAGTGCAGAAAATAGGATAACTCAAGAGGATTTCCAGGAAAAGAATGAAGCTGAGGATGGAAGTTGTGATGAACTGCTGGAGAGATTTCACATGGAAATAGAATTCTTGGAAAGACTGCTCAAGGAACCTGAAGAAGAAATGAAGCTTTCAGAACCTGATAAAGAAAAGGAAATGGTTACTATGCATGATAAGGATGAACTGTCTCTAACATTTATAGAGTTAAGTGAATGTTTAGACTCTTCAGTTAATGATGTGACTGTAGGTATGGAAGACAACATTAATAAATATGATGCTGAAATCAGAGAAATTGAGCAAAGATTATTTGAAGGTGAAATGGAAGATCAGGAACAACAAGGAAGTTATGTCCTTAGAGACATGAAGGAGACAGAAGAATTAATCCAACAAGATAAAGATGGGAGGAACTAGCCATTTAAAAGAGATGATCAACTACATGAGAATGAATTTGAGGAAGGCATTAGATTGTAGAAGTATAGCAACTGGCAGCAGAATGAAGAACAAGAGACTAGTCTGGCAGTAATGAGAGCAGAAGTGAATATAATAACAGAAGGGCTACAAAGAAAGACAAGTGAAGATCGAAGATACAGATGGAGAATGAAGAAAAGAGTCAAGTGGAAGCTATTGCAATAGAGGTGGAATGGAAAGCTAATAAATGAGTTCAGGGAACTTGAACAAATTCATATTGATTTGTTAGAGAAGGAGAGACTCAAAGGAATGGAGTCACAGCAAGAAGGATTTGTTGAAATCCAGAAGATCTATGATGGAATATTGGTGCTTGAAGCATCAAAAGAGGATGAAAGGTATTGTATTTTGAAAACTAAAAGTTGTTGTGTGTTTGCAGGTCATGTAAACTTGAGGGAAGACAAGTAGTTATTGGAAACTTTCATATTAACAGGTGAAGAGATGACTACTCACAGTCATATGAAGAATAAGGAGAAAAGTTCATGAAGGAAGATGTCCATTCAGATGACATCCAAAGGATAAGTCAAAAGTAGGATGACAAAGGAATGTTTGGAAAGGAAGAGATTCATTCATATGAACATAGAACAAAGATTTTTCTCAGGAAAACTGATGAAGCTAATACAAACCAAATGGAGAATCTTATGAAGACCTTGGTGTCTCATAGTTTTGAAACAAATATTTTTTGCGTAAATGCAGGATACATTGAAGTAAGGAAACTGTTTAATGTTGTCATAAGGGAAAGGAAAAGAAAAGATATGATTTTTCATAAGTTAAAAGAAGTAAATTCACATAATCTTGTGATGCAGAGGAAAGAGAATTTGTTAAACATAGCTATAGTGAATTATGCAGATATTGGAAAACTATTGAGGACTGAAGCCAAAGGAAAACATCTACTGAAGGTTTATATAGAAGATTTTGTAGATATTAAATAGTTATTGAAGATTTTTGACCTTGAATAAAGCCAGAGTAAAGAAGCACTAAAGACAAATGTTGCATACAATGAAGTTAGTAAAGATTGTGTAGAGCTTTTGGGAGAAATTCCAAATGAGTTGGTAGATTTGTGGCATGAGTCTAGTCTTTTGGAGAAGAGGCAAGAAAACCAAAGAATAAGTGATCAGATTGTACAACCAGAACTGGATGAGAATGAAGAAGTTGTCATGGATGAAAAATATGGAAAAGGAGTTGTCAGAAATGTTGGCATAATGAGGAAATATGGTGAAGCATTTGTGTTTAACGAATTTATTAACTCTGGTGAAGATTTATATGCAAAAATAAGGCAATGTGAAGTCAGTTCAAAACAAGGAATTGATTTTGAAGATCAGATCGAAGTAAGGAAGGATGAGATCAGAATGTCTCGGAAAGATGGAATGATGTTGAATTTATAGTATGGAAATGTTGAACTAGAGATGAGTTCAAGAGATGATAGTAACAAGAATACTATTGTACCACAAAGAGTTATTGATGAAGAAAAAGCTGAAAATGACATTTCAGAGTAGACAAATATGATGTCATGATCCTTAAGGGTGCAGAAATTAAGTTACTAGAAGAAGAGGTATTCCAAGTATCTAAACAAGCAGGAAGAATTCTTAGTTTTCAAGAAATTTGTGGAGTTGCAAGTATACTGGAAATTGAAGTAAGAAGGAATGAATGAGAAACCAAAAGAAGGAACTAGAATTATTGCAGGGGATCAATGGAGAAGGTATTTGTACATTTCGGAGATGTATATGAGAAAATATTGGCATAGGAATTATGATGTTCTTATGCAAGAACACATTCAGTTGCAGAAGAATAGTATTCATCATTTGAGAAGTGAAGTGGACAAAGAAATTGATGAGTTGTGGGAACTCAGACAACAACATTCTAATAAACTAAATAGAGGACAAAAGAAGGAAGGAATATTGGCTGGAAGGAGTGGTATAGGTGAAGGTAATGGTAAACTACAAATTAAAGTGTGGAAGCTTGACATAAATTGTGATGATGAGCAAAAAGCAGTAAGTTATATGAAAAAGACAGTAGAAAATAGTGAAAGCATAGCTAATGGGGCAGTGCACCACAAAGTATGGAGACCTAAAGGACAACAAACAACAACAGTAACCAAGGACAAACTACCAAACAAAGTATTGGATCCAGGAGGACACGGATCAGAAGCACATGATCAGGAGATCATGATTATTTTTAATCTTGGGAGTTTAATGCAGGAGCATCTAGGCCTAGCCAGCAATGTGATGGTGTGGTCACATGTTGTGGCTAATGAAAGTTTGGAGGAAGAATTTGGTTATTTAATTTGTATTAATTTCAATTTATGTAAGTGGTTAATTGTTGCCTAATTCTGAACAGAATTGGGAATAAATGGAAAGTGATCCTCCATGTGTGGAGATCAAGCCAATTAGCTATATTGATTAGTTAGGGTAGGATTTGATTTCTTAAAATATAATGAATTCCTTCATTTGTGGAAGGAAAATGTTAGATGGAACATATATGTAATTTCCTTTCTTTTCTGGAAGCAAGAGTCGAGAGGAGACAAAGAGAGAGGATTCACAAGGGAATTGTAAGCCTACAGGCAGATTAGGAACATAGGCCACTAATTGAAGAATTAGGCCAAAGAGGAAGGATTCAGGAGAGCATAATAGTGTGTGGATTGTAATTGAAACAGAGGTATTTTAATTTGTGTAATCAGCCAAGGCGAGACTCTGTAATCGTTTTATATTGAATGAATGATATTGTTGTGTTTATGATTGATTATCGGGCCTGCGGAAACCCTTGTATGCTTCCAGATTCTTTGTATTCAGGCAGGGTGATTATCCCTTAGTTTTTTTATGTTTGAATGCCTAATTGTATGATTGATAGAAGTCTGGCTTTATTTTGAATATGATTGTTTGATGCGGGTTGGCGAAGTATATTTACTTAGTTTTGGTTCCGTAAGGAAAAACGCAGTTTACACTAAGAATCGTCGCAAAACACCGAACCGGATCGGAAATCCAGATTTGAAATTTTATAAAGGGCGGCTTATATCCATATCGGGTTCGTAAGAATATCGGATCAACGCTTTAGACTGGACAGAGCCTGGCTTGGAGGATTGTGACTATGCGATTAAGTCGTAGCCATCAGACCGCGATTAACCATGGACGTTGGATCGCGGAAGCAGTTTTGTCATAGTGTACAGTATTTCAGGTGGCGGAAGGACTGTAAGCGGTATTGAGTGACAGTCGCTTGATTCCATTCACCATTCGATACGTAGCACAAGAGTGAATAGTGAAAACCATTTATCAGGCAGTTAACCCCCGTGTTAATTGTTCGCCTGAAATAAGATGTGGACCATTGGATCCGCTACACATAGATCGACGGTGGAGAATTGGCGAAAATTTAAATATTTAGAATCAATGCTGACCGTTGGATCAGAGATGTGTTGAATGGTGGAGATCAGCTGATTAGGGATTGGTGATCGGAGCGCACAGTAGGAAGGCGATGGACCAAAGGATGGATCCGCCGATAATTATAGTCGTGGAAATATAAAATTTGAGTTCCGGTTAAAGTGTTTGGAGCAGGTTTTTGTTGGATTTTCTTATGTTTCTGTGTATTCATATATTTCCGATAAAAAGTGTTGATCGAGGTTTTAAGGCAAAGGTGGAATAAAACAACTCCGATAGTGTAATTGGCCGATAGCTTAAATGGTCCCATTTTTGAAGGAAAAACACCGATATTTTTGGAATATTGTCCCCGGAGAAACCCAATGTGGGAAAACGGGTGCAGTTATCTGAGGGTTTTCTTATTAAGTAATATCTTATTACAATCTAGGCGCCGAAACTAGCCTATCCAATAGAGAATTTCCTTAGCAGTAATACCTCTCTATTTCAGACAAATCTACTCGTTGAAACCTTGGATAATCCTTCTAGCATCTACTCAGCACCAATCTGCCCCATAAACCCCGACGTCTGCCCAATCTAGACTGTATCAGCCTCTCCTAGCCCAGTGCTGGCCCTGCATCAGCCTATCTTGGCATGCGTCAGCCCCAGGAGGCCCTGTTTCATCTCTCTGAGCCTCTGCATCAGCTACGCTGGCCTCTTTGGTGCTTTGTGCAGCACTCAGATGCCTCTACATGGCCCTACGTGAGCATTGGCTACTCCTATGCCACTCTCTTTGGCTGCTCTGCTGCTTTCCTGGCATTATCTCTGCCTCCATGTCTCTATGTACTCAATGCCCCTCAACTACTCTCTTATCACTAGTTCTATCTCTCTTAGCAAACCCCACTCTAGAGAATAGAATGATTGATCACTCTGGTATGTTCTCCAAGTGACCCTCAAGCCTCCTCTTATACTTTTCTTGTTGACATATCAATGGTCAAGATTAAGTCCCTAATCAACAACTAAGATTAGATCTGGCTTCATACATGTATTTTGGACCACTCTAACACAGATTCATATTACTACACATTAATATTTTATTTTCCCTAAGTTTAGACTTAGGGACTCCATTAAAATATTAATTATTTTAATATCTCCTGATCTGTTTAGAATCTTCCCAAACCCTTTCTGGGTTTTCGAGATCTCATGTGCCCAAACGTCTCCACCAAATTTCATGGCTAGGGTACATTCAATGCTACCCCAAATCAACACTCCCTCTTAGCGAGGACTATGCTCTAGTAATACTCTTCACTTAGTATTACTATGATCATCTAGCATCGGTACCTATGTTGATGCTAGGCCTTCCTACCCAACATTCTCTGCACTGTTTCATTTTGTACTGCTACCCATGGTTCTGCCACTGCCACTGTTGCATATGTACGACAACTCCCTCTACATCTGTGCTGTTGCTAGTCCTTTCTCCCAGCACTGCATCTGCACTGCACCTCCTCTCATCATGCTACATCGTGCTGCCAACTGCTGCACTGCAACTCAGTTACTGAGAGGTAAGTAACTGATCTCCCAACTGACCTCCCTGTTGGGCTAGAGACACCCACTGATGTTGAAGCTCCCTCTACCGCTGACAAGTGATCCCTCTCTGACCTTTGCGCTGCTGCAACAACTCCCTACATCTCGCATCGTTGCACACTGCTCTGTGTCTTCCTACACTAGTGCAACACTCTTGTGCCTCTCACACTGCTGCAACCTACTAGCCTCTCGCTGTCTCGGGACTCCTGCACTATAACTCTCTCTGCCGCTTCATCCACATCCATCTCTACCTGACTCGGCCAGTCCTGCTACTCCTCTTCGTGGCTCCCGTAGCAAGGGATGATCCAAGGGGCTGGGTACCTCGAGGATCCTACCCCTCATCGCTTGTAGTCTGCAGGCTACAGATCGATGTCTCCCCACTTCTGCTCAAGTGGCATGTGTGCACTCATGGCATAGCCATTGTCTATCTCCACTTCCTTCTATGTCCGTGTTGGCGCTGCCTTAGTCTCAGAAGACTCTCCCTTACTCTTCTTCCTTGGACACTGGGTCGCATAAGGACCTAGCTCCCCATAGTAGAAGCACTTGATCGTGGAGAGATCCTTTTTCTTCCACTTTTCCTGCTTTCCCTCAGATGCTAGGGCCACAACTTCCTCCTCCTACTTGACTTTGATCCCTTGTTGCTGCTACTTGTCTTTGATTGTCATCTGATCTCTTCTTGGCAAAGAGTTGCCCATATCTCGTCCCAAGGAGGAAGTGTTCCTCTGCCTAGTATACTCTAGACAAACACTTCTAAGTCTTCTGAGACAACATTCAAGATTGTCCTCACCATTAGCTCCTCATCCAGTGTCACCTCTATAGTAGTCAACTGATCTCAGATCTCATTCAGTCCTCCAAGGTAGGTGTCAATTAATTGTCCCTTCTTCATCTGATACGACCTCATCTAATTCTCAAGGAGAATTCTTCTTTGCACATAAGTATGTTGGTACAGCTTCTTGAGAGCATCCCACATCTCAAATGTCATTTCCTTCTCGGCGATGTGTGGTACTACATGATCCTTGACCCCATCAAGGATAATGCTCTTGGCCCTTGCCACCTCATAACTATCATTATCATTGTGGTCGATTGGGATAGCTATCACCTTCAAGTCAAAGTTCTGGACATGATTCTTGTCAAGTACAGATAATATTCTGGCCTTCCAGACTGCGAAGTTCGATGCTCTGTCCAGTCTATCCTGGTCTCTTACTCTATGTAGTGCCATGATGCTCCTCTACTTCCCTCCTGGAAGTTCTCTTTTCGACTCTTCTGAGTCTCTACTTCCCATCTGGAATTTCTCTTCTGGACTCCCTTTGAGTCTTGATTTCCCTTTTGTAAATCCTTCTGCCACTTGTTGAGATGCCCACTACTCTGATCGTCTTATGCAACCGCACTACTAATCTGGGTTCCTCGGCTAGAAACCCTTGGTTGCAACTCCTCTGGCCTTGCACTGTCAGGTACTGTTCTAACTACAGTACCTCACCATCTCCACTCTGTAATATTCCTGCAGCCTTCTAAACCCCAACAACTACCTCTCTGTGGACTATGGCAACCCCTCTCTGCCTTACGCTGGCCCTACATCACCCCGGATGGGTCTGCATCAACCCTCTAGCCCTCTGCGTCAGCAATGCTGGCCTCTCTAAGGCTCTGTGTAGCTCCTGACTGCCTCTGCATGGCCCTCGCTGGCTCTGTGTCACACTCCTTGGCTTCTGTGCTGCTAAAAATAGCTTATGTCACCTGGGACAATTGTTTTCTGCTGCTATTGCTCTGCTCAACTGATGTCTTTTCGTCCTCTTATGATCTGTAATCATGCTCTAATACCATGTTGAAGTTTCTAAGTTTACTTAGTTAGAAACACTCCATGTACTTTATCTGATTAATTCTTTCCTACTTGTTATTTTCCTTAACAAGTTATTTACAATGTAAATACTAAAAATAAACACTATTGCATGCTTAGCATATTACAAATCAGCAACTAAAAAGAAATAGAAACAAAAACACCATATGACACCATTATTTTTGGACTAATGTCCCCGGAAAAACCCAATGTGGGAAAATCGGTGCAGTGATCTAAGGGTTTTCTTATTAAGAAATATCAGAGTACAATCTGGGTGCTGAAACTGGTCTACCCAATAGAGAATTTCCTTAGCAATAATACCTCTTCGTTTCTACCCGGATGCGGGTGACCACCGAGGCATTTAATGGAGACTCAACGGATTGGCGGCGTTCAGACTAGCCAGATGGTGGCCAGCGCACCATCCCAAGTCCACCTAAAACGAACGCAGGCCCGCCTGCATGCTGCATTTAATGGCCGCTCAGGCCGAGACCCGGACACAATTTGCCTTGACATGGAGCCTTTCAACCCCTCAGTCTGCCCTCCTTCCCTCAGCATTTTCCCGCCCCAAGCTGGAAATCCCTGCAGTAGAACTGTTACCAGGAGCCGCTGTTGGCTTCTGTGCTGTATCGACCTTGGAAATGGGCATCATTATTCCCATTCTAGGCATTGCCCTCTGAATCCTGCCCAGTCGCCCTCTGTTCATACTCTGCTATCCTTCCCGGCATTCTATCCTACTGAATTCCATTCCCACCACATTGATATGGTCCATCACCGAATGAGGAGCCACAGAGGTGGTACCCACAGTGGTAGTGCTCGCCCACAGGCAGTGCAGAGCTCTGAACCTGCCTCACCACCTCCTCCCCATGAAAATTCTCCCCCTCCCAGCTCGCCTCACAGACATTATCCTCAAACTCGCAGTGGTCGGGGTCGTGTGCAGGCTTCATTTGATGAGCACAGAGATTTCAGGCTTCATACAGCCACTTTTCCTTTGCACCCTAGTTCGGTCCCTCACTCGACTCAATTCAGGTTCCAGAGCAACCTGAACAAGCCTATCATCACTGCCAACGTTACCATTGTCTTCTCTGAAGAAAATGAGCAGCACAGCGCTCCTGTGAGAAACTCTGAAACGCAGCTTCAGGAGGAACGCAGTCATGGAATTGGTCGTGACTCTGGGCTGCTCCCGAAGGAAGAAGGTAGGGGAATTCAGCGTGGCGGACTGCATGCAGAAGGAGGACACACTAGAGACATTAGGCAACCAGGTGGTAGCTTAGTTGGTGCTTCTATTTTGATGGCTATGGCCGGCAGTTCGAGCGGCACTCTTCCTGCGAGGGAGCCACCAGGTGGCATGGCGGAAGGCGGCGTGGCGGAGGCGGATGAGGATTGGTATCAGTATGCTTGTCGCATTGTCAAGGAGACTCCTGACCAGGATGAACCCAAGTGAAGCCACGTGGCATCCGCTGCCACCCACGCGCCAACTCAGGTCTTTGCTGCTGACTGGTTTGGTCCAGTCACTTGTTGTTTTTTATTTTTGTCTAAACGATAGGCGGTTATGTCATAATTTCAGCTGTATCATGTTGTGTTGTGTCAAAACTTCTTCTGGTTTCTTCGGTGTTGGGTCCAGGTCATATGTATGGTTTTTTTGCTATGGCAAACTGGTTTCCCCAAATATGGGGCAGTTTAGATACTCCTGATGAACTTCGTTGATAACGGCTGAGGCTGAGGCCTCTTTGTAATTATATTTTTGTTTCTTTTAATAGAATTAGCCTTACACAGAAAGAAAAAAAAAAAAAAAAAACCTCTCAATTTCTAACAAATCTATTGTCTGAAACCCTAGATAATCCTTCTGGCAACTACTCAGCATCAATCTACCCCAAAAACCCCAGCGTCTGCCCAATCTAGACTGCATCAGCCTCTCGTAGCCTAGCATTGGCCCTACGTCAGCCCATCCTAGCCTGCATCAGCTCTAGGAGGCCCTGTGTCAACTCTCTGAGCCTCTACGTCAGCTACACTGGCTTTTATGACGCTCTGCACAACACTTAGCTGCCTCTGCATGGCCCTGCGTGACCACTGGTTTCTCCTGGGTCACTCTCTTTGGCTACTCTGCTTCTTTCCCGACATTATCTTTGCCTCTCTATCTCTCTATATTCAATGCCCCTCAGCTACTCTCTGATCACTGATTCTATCTCTCTTAGCAAACCCCGCTCTAGAGAATAGAATGACTGATCACTCTCGTATGTTCTCCAAGTGACCCTCAAGCCTCCTCTTATACTTTTCGTATTGACATATCAACGGTCGAGATTAAGTCCCTAATCAAAAGCTAAGATTAGACCTGGCTTGATCAATGTCTTTTGGACCACTCTAACACAGATTCATATTAATACACATTAATATTTTATTTTCCATAAGTTTAGACTTAGGGGCTCCATTAAAATATTAATTATTTTAATATCTCCTGATCTGTTTAGAATCTGCCCAAACCCTTTCTAGGTATGTTTTTTGTTTGTGTCGATCTTTAGACTAAGTCTGCTTTGTGTGCCAGGCAGCCTACAGATTTCTCTTGCTATGCAAGTATATATATCTATTAAATTCCACAGCAGTCAATCTCAGTAAGGATCATGTTGTCATTCTAAATCTTGTAATTTCTTAGTAGAGAGATGAATCTTTGAGTATTCTTGTAATTACCAGTTTTCTATCAGTAATAAAATAATTACTCTTTGAGTGTTCTTGTAATTACTAGTTTTCTATCAGTAATAAAATGGTATCAGAGCCAAGTTGCATTTCGTTTGAGCATATTGTTGGGAACATCTGAGTTTGCTTGAGTCTCGGTAATGTCTGTTCCTTGTTAAGGCCGAGGATGGCATCTATGGCGTTTGAAGACTAGGAGATAAGAACTTCTTTCCAGGAGGAGCCACGAAACCTGCTTTGTTTACAATCACAATACTAATAAATCTGGTACACAGCATTTTGAAGATTTATATCTATTACTCTGAAGTTGCATAAGTAAATTGTCGTCCGCTATACTTAATTCTTCATGCTGTTATGGATTCTTTATTTGTATCTACTTCTCGTCATGAATTTGGGGATAAATCATTTGAAGAAATTATAAAAGAACAAGAAGAGGCAAATATAGAGAAAAGAAACTCATCTGTCACAGAGTCTATAGTTCTTGATAAGTTTGTTAATCTATTTTCAGAACCTGTTGCATCTGGTTCTTGGACTCTTCCAAAAATAGATCCGAAAAATGTTTACAAAAACTTAGGATTACTGGACTCTATCCAGTTCTAGAGATATAAGGTCAAAGAAGAAGTTTTGCAAACAACCTCAAATAACAATATCCTCCATTCTCTGAATATCATAAATCAATCTGAGTTTGATGCAGCCAGAAAAGCATGCTATAATTTTGCCCATTTTTGCCATGTCCAAATAGGTATCCAGCCTCTGCACTGAAAAGGCCAGGATGTTGCCTTTTTCTCTTATGTTTTTGATCGAAGATGGAGAACTTTTTCTAAAGCCCTTATTGGTGGATGCCAAGGGACCCTTGCCTATGGCCCAGCCCTGTGGTCATGCTTTCCTGATTTCTCCATAGCCTTAACAGCTCCAAATTCTATAAATGCTTTAATGTTAGGCTTACAAACACATGGTTATGATGATTTTGATGATGATAGTAAAAACATAGTCATATGGTGGTCCTCAGTAGTCAAATTCTATAAAAAGACTACTCCTTCTATGATTAAATCTGTCTCATCACAATTTGAATTCACTACTTTAATCACCCATGATTATGGCATGAATCTTATTGCACCCCAGATGATTCCCCGATTTGAACTGAAACCTCATTTTGAATGGGTTGCTAAATGGGAATCCATCAGAAAACCAACTAGACCGTCTCCAGTAAATTCCTCCATAGTTTTTACCACCAAAGATGGAAATGTCCATACCATCTTCCCAGAGTCACGAACTAAGCGTGGTGAACCTTCTATAAATATTTATACATATGTCAATACTGCTCCCACATTTTCAGTTGATCCTACATTTCTCCAGACTGTAAAAAAGTTAGTCCTAAGTGAGATTGCTTCCTCTAGTAATTCCCTAACCGTTGTCTATGACCATCCACACTATTCTAAAACCTTCTGTCAATTCTCTTCACCACCACCCAATCCACATGGCAATATTGAGGATGACAGAAGAAGAATAAACATGATTACTTTTATACCAGATAAAAGTAAATCAAAATAAGGATATAATAAGACAAAATTCTTCAACATTCATGAAGAAATAATTATCCAGTCAACACAGAAAAACAGCCATCATGGTTTAGGATTTATGGATGGATCAAAAATTCCATCATATAGGAAAAATCCCAAAAATAAAATTCCAAGGCATGTGGAAACTCCTTTAGATAATGAAATTTCCGCTTTCCTGAAGATCTATAAAGGGATTAGTCCGTATGATCCTGACAATCAATGGAAAAAGAAAATGTTCAACTAGGACATTTTCACACATAAATCTGAAAGCAGATATGTTGAAGAACTCAGACTGCTGCCTAAAGAAGAAAGGAAAAATTTGAACATCCAGAAAAATGAAGAATGGAAGAAATGGATGAAATCCAACAATCAATGGATTTCTTTTTATGAATGGTATTATCCTGCCTCTAATCAGATAGAGGAATCCTTGAGGAAAAGTTTCTTAAATCAGGCCAGGCAGAAGAGAATTCTAAATGTTGATAATTTTGTAGCAGAAAATATGGAATCTAATCCTATTACTATTCCATCTCCCCTTGTGACTCCAGAATTTTCTCCAAAAATACAAAGTATGATATCCAAACCCAACCTGCGCAGTGATTTGTAGGCCATAAGGGTGAAAGGAGAAAAATTAATAAGAGATATCTGAAGTTGCTTGCAGGTAAACATGATCAGATCCAGTTCCCCTGCAAAACACAAATGGGAACTTTTTGATGGACAGATCTATGAAACTAACAATGATTTTCCACCTTGGAAAAACTTTGTCATCAGAAAAAATGATGGGAAAATCTTCAAACTTTTCCCAATCCAAATAGAGGACTCTGTGAAAGGCTCTATCCTTGCCACAAATTGGACTAATCTTGCTCTTTCCAGTTTGGAAAAATATCTGAGAAACCGGCATAAGTCCATAGAAGAAATGAATGACATTTTGAAAGACTTAATGAATAGAATGTTGCAAAAGCAGGGTTATGCTTTGGTTTGTCTGAATGATAATGTCAAGACTCTAGCAGAAAATGATAAACATATAGCTGAAAGTTTGGATAAACTCAGGATATCTACATAAAAAGATAGTTGATGCAGCTATAGTCCATGGAAAAGAAATTGTTAGAGTAAATTCTAGTCTTGATATTATAAAGAAGCAAGTTTTAAATGTTTCCAATTCTGTTGAATTATTGAAGAAAAAGCCTTCATCAGATTCCTATAAATCCACTACCTTGTTCAGTGAACCTTCTTCACAGATGCCCTACACTATCTCTGTTTTAGTATCAAGTCTTGCAAAGCAACCTGTAGAAATAGAATTTCCCAAACCGGGAACCTCTTATCCATACAGTCTTTTTGCTGCCCCAAGTTATTTTGGACATTTAAAATCCAATCCCATAACTTCCTCACATTCTAGTACATCAACCAATGCCTCTCTGACAGAATGGATTAAAATGATGAAAGTAGAGGAGGAAAATGTAAAAGAGGAAGAAACAGGAAGAAGACAGTGGTATGATGAGGAAGAAAAAGAAGCTATCGGGTTGCACAACATAGAGATAGATGATGAAGAGCCTTCCCTAGAACAACTTGAGTATGTACAGAATTTTTCTCCTCAAGATAAAGCTCGGTTTAACATTCCTAAAGACCATATGGTCAATGCGACCACATCCAGATCTACCTGGAACTCTACCTGGAGCCCTGCCCTAGACAGAAGAGATTTGATGAAATCTAAATATCATAAAGATTGGTCTGCATCTTCCACATATTCATGGAATATAGATAATTGCACTGAGGCAGAAGTTTTGTCAGTCATGCATTCTATGCTTGTTTGTTATAGAACTTATTTGGCTGATGACATTGGACCCATTAAATCTACCAGAAGAATTATTGGTGGGTTCGAAGGATCTTTAGACTCATGGTTAAAAGCTAAAACATTGAAAGATATTGCCCTATTAACAACATGGGAAAATTCACAAGTTTTAAATGCAAATGGAAGTGTGTACATGGACCCGACAACATCACTCCCTGTAAACAATATGATTGGTTCTTTACTTTATGGCATTACTGTAAATTTCATTAGGTTTCCGCAGATTAACAATGATTTAACTGCGATCACTTTGGTTGCTATGAAACTCCATAATATGCAGTACTTTGATGAAAATTTTAATGAGTTCCTACACAGGTTGCATACTTTATCCCTTGAACTCATCCTTGAACCAAAATGGAAAGAAATATTCATCTCCTCTTCACCATTATGGGTTTCACAAGCCATAGTCACCAAATTACCTGGAAAGATTGGTGACTACAAATTTGGAGTGAGAAGGCAAGCAGTTAAGGTAATAATTGTTGAACTCTGCTCACAAATGAAGATTTCAAGAGCAGCCACAAATCCAAGAAAGCCACATGGCTATCAACAATTATGCAAACAATGGCATATTTCTACCCCTAAAAATTCAGGGGGGAGAGAACAAAGTGCTTACAAGAAAAAGAAGCACTCTTCAAGGAATTTTTTTGGCAAAAGAGTCATCCATCAGAAAAAACCAAAGGACTACAAAAAGACACAACTATACTCTAGAAAGAAAGAAGTCAAATGTTATCATTGCAATAAGAAAGGACGTATCTCTCCAAATTGTCCAGACTTACAGAAAAATAAACCAAAGAAAGGTAACAAGAAAATCTTCTACATAAATAAATTTGGAAAGGTAAATTATTTGAATTTGCCTGAAAGTTGTGAATAAATCACTAGTGAAGAAGAATCAGATTATGTAAATAAATTTAATTCTGACTCTAACACTTCTGATTCTGAGGATGAATATTGTAATGATCCCCATTGTGTAGAATGTTTCAAAGACAATTGTGATTATAGCGATCCAGATGTCTACCAGTGTCATTCTCTTAATATTTTTAAATAGCCTGAGACAGAAGAACAAACTAGGAATTTGTTCGCACAAATTATGGCAGCCACAGATCCCCAGTTGAAAGAAATGTATAAAGAATTGCTGGTAAATCAGTTAATTTCAAAACCAGCAAAGTAGAATAATCCTAATAGAGGATATGTGCCACCAGCTTCTCTTTTCTCAGTAGAAGCTTTAACAAGGCAATTCAAGCAAGAAGACTTTGGTGAAGAGCTACCACAAATCTTGCCTAGCATCCATAAAGCAATAAAGGAATTGAGAAAGACAGTGAAGGAGAACCGAAGGCTTTGTATTGAAAGTCATCAGGATTGTCAACTCAGAGGAATGAATGAACAAGGATCCAGTTCAAAGCAACCTATTTTCTCAGCCCAGACACATAATTATACTTATCATCAGAAACCGTTTAAAGGAGTAGAAATTCATGAGCATGATTATCATGAAGAAACAGATCGGACTAGTCTAGGATGCAATCAAATCACTGGAGATGTGATGTATTATATTGAGATTAAAGTCAGAATTGGTTGTAGATTTAAATACTGGAAATTTCTCATGGATACCAGTTCCAGGCTTAATATTGTAAATAATTCAATTGTAGAATCTCATCTTTTTAGACCTACAAGTTGTCCAAAAGTCACGACAACCAGCGGAGATATTAAGACCACTTCAGAAGTATTAGTGGATATCTTTCTTACATAATCCATTGGAATCAAAGTTGTTTGTCCAATTGTCACAGGTATGGATTGCGCAATGTATTTGGGAACACCTTTATTTCAAAATTTCTAGAAGCATGGAGCAAAGTTTGACCAACAAACAAAGAAGTTCGAGTATTTTCTGGAATTGGAAGGTAAGGAATTATTTTTCCCTTTCATAAATTCAAGCTCACCTAATAGGATAAAACGAATTGAAATATTAGAGAATTTGTTGGCAAAGATGGAAAAGAAGAAAGAAATCCTAAGGATAGATGAAAATATGGAACAGGGAAAGTTTGATAAAGAAATAATGAATCTCCGAAATAAGTTTCTGGAATGTTGCTCAGAAGATCCTAATGCCTTCTGGCATGTACATAAGCATGAAGTTGAGCTACCATTAAAAAAGGATTTTAATGTAAACTCAGAAGATCAAAGACCATTCCAATGAATCAGGAGCAGTTAACTCTCTACAAGAAAGAGATCAGAGAACACTTACAAAAAGGGTTGATCAGAAAAAGTAAGAGTCCAATAGCTTTCTTTGCATTCTATGTTAACAAGCATGCTAAAGTTGCCAGAGGAAATCCCAGGCTAGTAGTAAATTATAAATCTTTGAATAATTTACTTAACTATGATGCCTATCCTCTTCCAAAACCATCCACGATCTTGGCACAGATCTCTAAATCAAAGATTTTTTCTAAATTTGACTTAAAATCAGGATTTTGGCAGGTATGGATCAAAGAATTAGACAAATGGAAGACTGTTTTTTCAGTACCAGAAGGCCATTTTGAATGGAACATAATTCCTTTTGGATTGCTA
Organism: Pinus tabuliformis; assembly: GCA_031772625.1. NCBI lineage: Eukaryota > Viridiplantae > Streptophyta > Pinopsida > Pinales > Pinaceae > Pinus > Pinus tabuliformis. The sequence continues at coordinate 567,319,482 of CM062812.1, read as the reverse complement.
AATGCCCCTTCGGCCTTTCAGCGCATCATGGATGAAACCTTTGAAGGTATGGAAGATTTTCTTAAAAAGTATATTGATGATATTTTAATTCATTTAGAAGATATTCCTGCTCATATTAAGCATTTGAAGATGTTCCTCCAGAGAGTGAAAGAAAAAGGAATAGTTCTTTCTGAATCAAAGATGAAGTTATTTAAGATAATGATAGACTTTCTGGGATACAATATATAGTTTGGCTCCTACCAAGTAATATAGAGGAGTCTGGATTTTATTGATAATTTTCTTGATGAAATTTTAGATAAGACACAGCTCGAGAGGTTTCTAGGAAGCCTTAATTATGTATCTAAATTTCTTCAGCATTGTGCCCAAGAAAGAAAACTTTTGAACCAGAGGTTACAAAAAGAACCGATCCCATGGAATGAAGAATGCACTAAAGTTGTCTGAAGAATCAAAGAAAGGATCCGTAGAATCCAGCCTTTAAGTCCTATACAAGAAAACTGGAAAAAGGTAATCATGATAGATGCTAGTAATATTGGATGGGGAGCTGTTCTTTGCCAAGAAAATCCAGAGAAAAAGAAAGAACCTCTAGAAATCTGCCAATATGCCTTTGGATTATGGTCTATAACTCAGACAAACTGGGCAAGCCTCAAGAAAGAACTCAGAGCAGTCTATCTGATAATTGAAAAATTCAAAGATTTTGTTATTTATACAAAGTTTTTGGTAAAGACGGATTGTCATGCATTAAAATTCGCCATCCAAAAATGTGATTTTGAAGATGCTGCAATGATAAGATGGATGATGACACTTAGTCAATATAATTTTGAAATTGAATTCATCCCTGGCCATAAGAATTCTTTTGTTGATATGCTATCCAGGGAATTCTTAGAAAAGAATTCTATTCATTCTTTAACTTGCAATTTCATATGAAGAGTAGAATATTGTGTTGAAATTGAAACCCCTTATGGATGGGTCAGGTATCCCAATATCAGTCATACCATGCTATTTGATCATGATGATGAATGGTACTCAGTAAAGGAGATAAGGTGGAGAGAAGGTATTCCCAATCTCTCGACTTGGGATGATCAAGAAGTTGAGAATCATTTTGCCATTCAAGAACTTGATTATTTGGCTCATATCAGAAACATCACTTATGAAATTTATTATGAAGATGATAACAGGATTGGAAATTGCAGAATCACAATTAAACAGTTCAACAAACCTCTTAGAAGGGCTGATTTTGATCCCGAGAGACAAAGGTCTGCTTTCTTCCAGATGATGAATTTAGAAAATATCTCCAATTTTTTCTATCATCTCCAATTTGATTTTAGCTATGAAGATTGGTCAACAGAAAGAATGAATCGTGAAGATCCTTTCCCAGATTGGTTTATAGATTGGTGGAAAATCTATGGTCTCAATGCTATCCTTACCATGCCCTATCATTTTACACGATTGAAGATTGATGGTTTTTCAGTACCCGGCTCACTCCATACTAGAGTTATGTATAAAAGCTTTAAAGATGTCATGGAAATAGAAGATCTCACTTTCCTAAATGCATTAAGGAGACGTGGTCATACTCACTGGTTTGTAAGCCAGAGGGTTTGTGCGAGACAGCTTGCCTCTAGCACTGATGGGACCAGAATGGAATACAATGATTTTCATCATCAATCAGATCTAGATAATAATCCTTTTGAAGAAATTAATTTTCTTCAACCACCAGAAAATCATGAAGATCAGATTTGGGAATCTGAAAAAGAGGTTATGGTTATTTTCTTTTCCACAAGTCTCATCGATCATTTCCGACATAGCTACTATACACACCCACAGGTGTCATTTTTTGTACTGTAAAGTCTTTCTAACCGACAATGGTGTTAGACGTTTCTTTCATGGGTTCTTCATAAAAGAATCTCCATTTTGTACACACCAGCACATAGTATTATATATGTTAGAGAATCTCTGTGCGGATGTCCTTCCAAGGTTACTCGAAAGCAATGATCCCTGACATTTTACTTTCTTTATGTCACATAATAATTGTAAGGATTCTGATACCCTTGCACGGGTTTATCAAATCCTTCTTTCTTCGGACAATTTCCTTGCACAGATAATCAATATGAAGGAATCTTACTTTTGAAGTCAAGGATTTCACGAGGGGAGATTCTTCTCCAAGAATTGGCTATATAAAGAAGGGGAATGCCCAGATGAAGGCATTTGGATCGAGTCTTAGAGTGTTTTAGGAAGTCATTGTGTCGAGAACCTCTCCTGCTCTGCAACTGCGGACATTCAGTCTGATCTGCTTGCATCACGAGAAGAACTCAAGTCCTTAGGAGATTTGGGAGCCTGTGTACCAGTTTGCTCGGCACTGGTAAGAACCTAAAGTGGCCAAATCATTTTAGGATGTTTTATGTCTGTGTCGATCTTTAGACTGAGTTTGCTTTGTGTGCCAAGTAGCCTACAGATTTCTCTTCCTATGCAAGGATATATATCTGTTAAATTCCACAACAGTCAATCTCAGTAAGGATCATATTGTCATTCTAAATCTTGTAATTTCTCAGGAGAGAGATGACTCTTTGAGTGTTCTTGTAATTACCAGTTTTCTATCAGTAATAAAATAATGGGTAATTGGCATGATAAATATATCAAGGAGAAGAAGTTTCAAGCAGGAGATTGGGCACTTTTGTTCGATTCAAAATTTAAATATTTTCAAGGGAAGTTTCATACTCATTGGCTTAGGCCATATGAGATTGAAGAAGTCTTTTACAATGGAGCAGTGAGAATAAGGACAATAGATGAGAAAAAGGTACCTCTTCTTGTGAATGGTCATCGGTTGAAAATATATCATAATCCAATTTCAAGAGAGGAGTTTATTAAGATTTTCCAAAATAACTCTGAAATGAAGCTAGTGAAGAAGTATTCTTCTTCTCCACTAACTTAGCCTTTATTTTTCCTAATATATATATATATATATATATAGATATATATATATATATATATAGATATATATATATATATATATATATAGATATATATATATATATATATATATATATATATATATATATATATATATATATATATATATATATAAGTTTGAAAACCAATCATTGATTGGCATACTTATACAGAAAATACAGGGTGAAAATCAGAGATTTCTAACATCCTATATTTTCTATTTCCTTTCTGTAATAATTAGTGACAAAACGCTACATTCATTTACAGTTCAGAATCTGAAAATTCATTGTCTCATTCCATCTCATTCTGTTTTCATTTTATTTTACAGCTCCATTTCATCTCACTATCATATTTCATTTACATTTTATTTTTACATTTTTTCTCCATTTCACCCTATTTTCCATTTTATTTTACATTTAATTCCATTTCCCCATCGTAACCCATTTCCATTTCATCTTTGCACTCATACTCCATAGTCATACTTCACTTTTCCTCCTTTTTATATTCTGTAGTTGATTCCATTCTACAGCTAATTTGATTATGTAGCTACAACCTATTTATCAGATCTTGGCATAATTGTATAGCTCACCAATAAATCATGAATGTAGGAAATTTGAGAATCTAGTTTTGGAGACCAAACATGTTAAAAAGTACCTACGGATCAACACCAAAATAATCATCAAACAGAAAGGTTAAGTTCTAAAGGTAAAATGCAAAAATTATTTCAAACAACAAGTTAAAAAGATAAGGCATGTATAATATGGATAATCGTATGTCTCCTTAACAAATAATCATTGGATTTGATTTCCATCTCTATTGTATTGCACATCCGCCATGCCCTCCATAATCTATTTCTAACGGCCCATAATAACTTCATCATACCACATCTCTGCCACATCCTCCATACTCTGTGCCTAACGGTCCATAATAACTCCATCAGTGATTGTTAACGGTAATGGCTATGATGTGACCAACTTGTCAACGTCTCTCCAAACCCTCACCATCTACTTATTCCACACAAACCCGTAAGTTCTTTTTTCACTATACTCGCAGTCAATCCATTTCATAAACCAAGAGAGTAATTCTAAAGGTTAAGAAATTTTGCGAAACAGAAGACATGGGACTCATTGTCAGGACAAAGCTAGTAGGAGCAAAATATATGAAAGGATACACACAACTCAAGGAAATGCTGTAGAAGGTTGGATGGATCAACTTCATTGAAAAATTTGATGGTTTTCATAAAGGGATCACAAAATCGTTTGCTAGAGCTTTTGATGGTACAAAAGTAGAAATTGGGGACATTAAGTTTGCAGTAACAAAATCCTTCATAATAGAGGCTAGAAAACTTCCAAGACATGGTGAAATATGGTTCAAAAACAAAGAATTCCACAGTGAAACATGGAAAGTAATCCTCAAGAATCAAGTATGGATGTCTCTGTGTTTAGAAAAGGAATTCCTATTTCATCTCATAAAAGTAAATGGAGAAGCATTCTTTTGATATTATAGAAATTTATCACTTGTGAGGGGAGATTCGGGTGCATGTATGTCTACCATATATGTTTATTGATGAATTTTTTAGAAAATGGAGAAATCAATATTCATTTCTTCCTGCTAAATAGTTTAAGAAGGATGGCTTCAAATGTGTAGAATAAAATAGAAGTCATAGACACAACCATGTACCATCATGGGTTGGTAAAAATACTGATTGAGTTTCATTTGAAAATCATAAGAGATACTTGGGAAAATTTTCTGATAAGAAACCATTTCCAAGAGGCACTAGAGTCACCTGAAGAAGGTAATGTCAGAAGGAGTAGGAGAAAGAAGACTGGTATAACCATTCAAAGCAAACCTGAATCCTCAACACAAAAAAAGGATGAAGAGCTAATCTCTGAAAAACTGACAGAGATTAGGAAACAAATCAAGAGAAGAGAAGAGATAAGAAAGGAGAAAAAGGGTACAAAGGAGGAGAATGTAAATACCCTACAACTTAGAAGGAGCTTTAGACTCCGAGGTATGGTAAAGAAGACATCATCAAAAGGAACAGAGTTCATAAATTTAAAAGAAGAAACCCCAATACCATCTCCTGATAACATTTCCTCTATACACGGTCCTCAAAATTCTCCTGAACATTATTTCGAAGGCAGCCCCAGCAGAAGATCTCCAGGCATAGACCTAGTGCAACAACAAATATATGACTAGATAGAATAACTGGAGAAGAAAAGTGCCTCAATGGATCCAAAGCCTTCTATCAAACCACAAGAACCTCTAATTGGTGCTCTCAAACAAGAAATCCACGAATTAGAGATATTGAACAGACATATCATACAGGAGAATGAAACCTTGAAGGAACAAAATAAACTATACAAAGCAATTCATGACAACATTATTCTGCATTTAGGACTGTGGCATAAGAAAAACAGAAAATTGGAAAGGAAGAATAAGATTTTGAACAAAACAATCATCAATCTCAAGTACAAGCTTCTTATGTAAAAGCCCAGGATGACAGTCACCTCAAGGAAGAACAAAAGAAGAAAATTAGATGTGCTAGAAGAGGTGCCTGAGAAAATGCAATAGGAAAAAGGAATTCATATTTTTTGACAAATTTCATGAGGACATGCAATGATTTTGCAGTGGGGGTATGTTGAACCTCAGAATTACCCTATCTTTGACAGCTTTTCTTACCTTTTTCCCTTGCTTTTCCATAAAATTACAGATCCCAATCAATGATAAATGATAGATTTTGTCTTAAGGAAGGCGTTAAATGATTGACATGTTATATTTCTATGTTTTTGCTATTTGAATAAATTTTTGAAAATTAGCTACAGAACGCAGCCTATTCTGCAGCTAACTATGTATTCCGTAGCTACTTCCATGGTCTAGCATGTTCCAAGTGTCAAATGAAGAATCCGGCCACATGTAGATCTCTAGAATCGGCTCCACATGGATTCTATCCTATTAACCCAGCCTAGATCGACAAGGAAACAAGATCAAGATCGTAGTCAAAGGTGGAGTCAAACGTATGATACCCAGAAGCAGTAGGACTCTTCGTCTACTTTTTCGTGGTTAATCAATAAATCTAACAATTCTGTTACAAGCATTAACTCGGATCAACCACTTGTGTTAACGGTTCTGTTGCAAACATCTTGCTTGAATTTAAGCCACCTGACACTAATTAGAGGTTTATGCAGTTCTGTTGTAATACGTATAAGCCACATGTAGCTAATTTTCCTCAAAGACAGTTATGATTATTTTCTTTTAAATATTGGTTGTACAGAACCGAGGGCGGTTTGAAGAATTTTATTATTAAGTTCAAACTTTCAACTTTGTATTTTGGACTTCGTTCTTTTCTATAATATAAGTCATGTGTTGACCAATGATCGTTTAAGAGATCATTTTTAATTAGTTAGTAACTCAACCCAGTCAGTTGTAGAGGGCCGCTGCACTGAAGGAGGTTTTCTTTCCATTCGTTTTCTATTTAGTTTTAATTTCATTACTTTGCTTTTAGCAGTTTTTCTAACTTAGGTTGATTTATTTTAGTTTTTATCAATAGCATAATGTTAAAACTCAATTGTGCAGTCTTTTTCTTCCAACACATTTCATGAAAGGAAATGATTTTGTTTCTAAACATAGTAAGGTTGAAATAATAAGAATGCACTGTTGTCTAGCTTACTCACTATTTTGTTATTTATTTCCTAGGACAAATTTGTCAATCCACTGTGTTAATGAATGTTTTTGAACACCATTTCAAGTTGATACTCATCCTAAACTAAATGGTTAAACATCCACTTCACACAATGGTTGAAATCAGTCAGTTACCTTATGCATGCTTCATTTAGTTCTCTAGATCATAAAGTACAGAAAGTTGGTGGTATCCCATCTCAAGAAGGTTATCTTTCAAAATTGAAGGTTAGAGTAACTAAAAGTACTTTAGTTGATTTCATTCTCCTATATTTATTTCAACATGCATTCCAACTTCATCCTTAAGAAATAGATTCATGACTTAGGATTAATGATGAGATAGGATAGATGCTCTGTTTTTCTTTTCATTAAATTAGGTTTTGACTAGCTTGAACTCTTTGTTCACCTTTATGAAGTTAGATTGACTTAGGAACATTTTTCTTCTTTTAAGAAAAAGGTCCATTAGATTCACTTAAAGTTTCTCATAATTCAGATTGTACATCATTAGGAATCAAAGAACAAAAACCCCCAAAACAATATAAAATACAAAACAATGAAGTAAGAAAGGTTAACTAAGCACATATAGTGCACTACACTTCATCAGCTTACAAACCTCACTTGATAATTTATGCAAGCAATTTAGGACACTAAATTGGCTAAACATAGCTTTTGTAGTTTTTAATTTTGATACATATGGAATTAGAAACCTTTGGGCTCTCATTTCTCCCTTCATGTATCTAGCATGAGCTTGTGTATCTTCTTGTGGAGGTTGCGTTATTGATCCCTTAATGTGAACCATGACCTCATTCTCAATAAGATTGAGGTCAATCCTTTTCTTCCATGCAAGGATGTTTACAACCCCATCAATTTTATTTATTTCCTTACAAAAAGGCATTTCGATATTATCGAATATAGTCATGGACTTTGTTAGATTGTTTCTTGTTTCCACCTTCTTCTTGATTTATTGATGAGAGAGACCTTGATTTATGATCCTTTGATGATCTGAAGTGCTTCTAGGGTTCCAATTTTTATTCCTGCTTCCTTCTTCGATCTAGGGTTTCTATGATGTAGATATTGGACTTATTGATAACCTTTGACTTGCTTTGATTCCTTCTTTGAAGCTTGATTTGTGTGCCAGCTTGCTTTGGCTGCCCCTTCTTGTCTTCAACACCTAATCTCTGAAAACATGTTCAAAAATCTAGGACATTTAATGTTAACAAATTTCTTTGCTTGATAATTTCTTATGATATGTTCGTTCTTCTTTTCTTATGATGTTTCAATTTGTTAGCTTATTAATGTGTTATTTTCATCAAAACAATTATCAAAATAAATAATAAGAAGTGACACACAATATAGGCTTCTCTAGCCAGGGCCAAAACCTCTCACCTCTTGAGAGAAAACTCGATAAAATTCTTCTTCCAGACCTTTAATTGATAAGTACCAAAATGATGAAATTGTTCCTTGACTCTAGTATCCTCTTCAAGAACCTTGTCATCAACCTGGTCTTCCTTGCTCTTCCTTCTCTTGTTCCTTCTAGAGAAAATGGGTCTCTATTTCTTATATTGCACCTTCACAACTTCCCTAGAGAATCTTGGTCTCTAGGTCTTATAGAGAAACTCGGTCTCTACTTCATTATCCCAAAAGATCCCTTCCTTCGCTATCCCAGAAGATCCCTTCTTCATTTCCCTAAAAGATACTTCTTCGCTACCCTAGAAGATATCTTTTTGCTGCCCCAAAAGATCCCACTTCACTGCCCAAGCATATTCTACTTTGTTTGCCCCATAATATTATGTCTTTGTTACCCTAGAAGAGTGTCCTTTTAGCTTTAGAGAAAACCATTTGTCACTGCCTCTTTTTCGCACTTCCTCTTGCACTCATATTTGATTGCTTGCACTAGATGCATTGATTTTAGTGTAGATGTTGTTTTATAATGATATTTGATTGCTTGCACTAGATGCATTGATTTTAGTGTAGATGTTGTTTTATAATGATATTTGATTGCTTGCACTAGATGCATTGATTTCAATGTACATGTTTATAATCCTATTTGATTGCTTGCTCTAAATGCATTGATTTCATTGTAGATGGTGATTTTTAATGATATTTGATTGCTTGCAATAGATACATTGATTTCAATGTAGATGTTGATTTCTAATAACATTTGATTGCTTCCACTAGATGCATTGATTTCAATGTAGATGATTTCCAATCGTATTTGATTGCCTGCACTAAATGCATTGATTTCAGTGTAGATGTTGATTTCTAATCATATTTGATTACTTGCACTAGATGCATTGATTTGAGTGTAAATGTTGATTTCTAATCCTATTTGATTGCTTGCATTAGATGCATTGATTTCAGTGTAAATGTTGTTTTCTAATCTTATTTGATTGTTTGCATTAGATGCATTAGTTTCAGTGTAGATGTTGATTTCTGATTTGAAGTAATTGGATGTATGATGGTACATTAATTTTAAAGTAATTGGATTAAGATTGTGCATTGATTTATGTGTAAACAAAGAAAATTATTGACAATGTACATTGATTTTTGTGTTATAGTAATTCAACATATTGGACAAAAATACAAGGTATGATGTTTACTACAATAGCTCAAGCTAAAGATTTAAATGGTTTACGATTTAACCTATCATTTTCATATAATTGATATGAAAATATGACAAAAGTAACAAGGGTGACAATAAGAATAGTAGAAAAAAATAGTTTGAGATTAATACTATTTGTAATTGATTATATTCTTATTATTCACATTTTCTATCATTCAACACCATTACATTGTTATTTTACATTCAAAATTTTGATTTCATCATTTTACATAATTAAAGTTATTAACAATATTTATCATCTCAACAAAACTAGGTAACCAAGCAAATTTAAAATTAAAATGACCTATTTAGCATTTTTAAAATGATTATATTAATATTAAATGAATTCATATATCACTGATAAAATTAATTATATGTTCATTAAATTTTATTTGCCACACACTACTCAAACCAACCTACTTAACTCTAGATTTATCAAATATTGAGAGAGATCAAATCTCTAGAAAAATTTATACATCAAAAAATTTGATCCTTCTAAACTCTTTATAAATCCAAAATTAAAATCAATCTAAACTAATTTATAACACCTTAAAAATTCATAACACACCCAAATACTCCACTTGACGCATCACACATGAATCCAAAAAACACTCTATCTCCGCCTGTGCCCTCTTTCACTTTCGAACGCTTTTTCCATTTTACTTTTTGCGCTTGCTCACCACATCCTTTATTTGTGCATTCCTTGAATGTAATCCACAAGGTAATGTTTTTTTTGCAACCTCCCTCTACCACGTGTTGTTCCTTTCTATATAATATTCGTTGATCCCTTTCCATGGTTATTTTTAACTCCGCGCCCTTTAAATAGGATTGCGTGTTGACAAGAGCCAACATCCCTTAAATCCAAATCTACTCTCAATCTAGTCATCATTTTACAGTTTACATTAGTTTACGAAAAAACAATTCACATAACCGGGGTGACAAAAAATAATTGTTACACACACATTTAAAATTAAAATTGAACTATAGAGATTAAAAGGGAAAAAAATTAAACACATCCATTTAATCTAAAAAGTCCCTTCCCATTCTTTTATATATATAAACAAATAAAAAATGAGGATAAATTATAATTCAATAACACTGAACTTCCAAATTTTAATGAAGATAAATTATAATTCAATGACACTGAACTTCCAAATTTTAATCATTAAATAAATAATGTCATATTTAATAAAAAATTAACTCACCATTTACTGATCTCACAGGTACATAATTCGCGACTTGACTTTGATAACAACTAAGATAAAAATGCCAATTTGATAGGGACCAGGTGGGTTGTGGGCGATTTGGCGTGGTCACAATAAAAATTGTCAAATCCGCATTAAACACACAAGCCACAGGAAGAGAGAAATAGAAAATGCATTTTATCCGCACAGTTGTGCTGGCCCAACCCAGTTTCAGTGCGTTACATAGTTTCTACATCTACAGGTAAGAAGGAGACGAGTGCCCGAAACATAGAACTGGCTTGGAAGGTACCACTTCGGCGTGCGTTAGATCCACGAGACAAGAAATTATTTCTTCTGCTCTATCTGCCTATCTAAATTTTCATCACCTTATTTGTATGTATCCATCCTGTTAATTAATGGCTGATTCAACAATCATTCCTCATCAATAATTCGATCCATCCTCCTCTGCGGGCACTTCCATGGATGTATCTCGCAGCACCAATTCAAATTCCAGTTACAATTACGAGGTGTTTATAAATCACCACGAGGAAGATGTGAAGAATACCTTGGCCAGTCAACTCTACCGGCGTCTCGATGACCGTGGATTCAGCGCCTTTCTGGACCGCGACGAAATGCAGGTAGGAGAAAGCATAGATTCTCAACTAGAAGGAGTCACTGCAACGCCTCTCTGGACCGCGACGAAATGCGGGTAGGAGAAAGCATAGATTCTCAACTAGAAGGAGTCATTGCAACCGCCGATGTTCATATAGCAATATTTTCTCCAAGATATGCCCAATCAAAATGGTGCCTTAATGAGCTCGTGGAGATGCGCAATCAGATGCAGAAAAGAAAAACTACAATTATTCCAATCTTTTATAATGTTGATCCTTGTGCTCTGCGGATCAGGACGGATGACGGCCAACATGGACTGTTGGGTCAAATCTTGAAATGCCTTGGGTACTCCGCGCGCAACAATGGAGTCTATGCTGAAGCCTTGCAAGGTCATGTAAAGAAAGGGAGATACCCACAAGAAAAAATTGCAGATTGGAAAAACGCATTGTCTGACGTTTCACTATTAAGCGGTTTGGAGCTAAAGATGCATAATGGGTTAGAACTTTTAGTCTTACTGTTCCTAATAGTTTAATTGTATTGATAAACGAGGTTTTTAGTACTTATGTTTGGTTTTGCTGTGCATAACCAGTGACGAAGGCAAACTCTTGGATAGCGTACTTCAACGGGTGGAGGAAAATGTTAAAAAACCACACTTGTATGTGGCTAAATATCCAACTGGTTTGGATGAAAAGCTACAAGATTTTGAGGAAACAGTGATCCTGCGGCAGCTACACAGCGGGGAGCCCAAGGTTGTGGGGATTGTGGGTTCTGGTGGTGTAGGGAAGACAACTCTGGCGACAGAGTTCTTTAACCGCAACTGGTCAGCTTACGGTAGATCTTGTTTTTTGAAAGATGTGAGAGTCGAAACTTTGCGTGACTTGCAGAATAAACTCCTCCGAGACTTGACTTCCCAGAATCTGAGAATAAGTAACATTGCTGAAGGTATATCCGCGGTGCTTTCTCGTTGTCTCCCGGATTGTAAGGCCCTTATAATTTTAGATAACGTCGATCATGACAGACAGTTGCATGCATTATTTTCACCCTTGAAGGAGGTTCTTAGTCACGATAGCTGAATCTTACTTACATCTAGCAATTGGGATCTTCTTTCAAGAAACGGTGTCTCCTTTGTTTACAAGCTGTCAGGCCTCGACAGAGAACAGTCAAAAAGGCTTTTCTGCATGCATGCCTTTCAGGAGTCTCAACCCCGTGCGGGATTTGATGAAGTGGTTACAAAGTTTTTGGATGCGTGTGACGGATTGCCTTTGTCTCTCGAAGTGCTTGGGTCTCATCTTTCTAACAAAGATTTGAAGTATTGGGAAGGCCAATTGCGGAAAATATCAGATTTAGTACTTCCCCGGGAAATACAAGACAGTCTTAAGATTAGCTACGACCGTCTTGACCCCCAGGAAAGAGAGGTATTCTTAGATATTGCCTGTTTCTTAATAGAAGAAGATAAAGATCAGGCCATAAGCGTATGGGATGGGTCTAGATGGGAAGGAAGTGTGAATCTTCAGAACCTAGAGTACAAGTGTATTGTGCAGATCGACAGTCAAAACCGTATAAGAATGCACAATCACCTCAGGGACTTGGGCAGAACTTTAGCTGAAGAGGAACTTCCTAAATATCCTCGTCGTCTTTGGCGCTGCAATGACAACATTTTTCATAATGCGTTTATCCAACCAAGTGTACGCGTTTGAATCTAATTTTCAAAGTTATATTCACAGAAATGTTCTGAAAAATTTAAAAGTATATTGTTAATACTGTTTAGCTCTGCAAGTATGTCCATATTGTTTTCTAACAGTTTTCAGATAACAATTCAGGTGCGCGGGATTAACAGGGTTGAAGGAGTATCTGACCAATCATTCCTCAACTCTCGGTATCGACCTTCCGTTGATATGAGCAAGTTGCATCTGCATCTGTTGATGGCTGAAGGTGATTGTTTGAAAAACATATTTGAGTTTCTGACGCAAACGGATCAGCTTGTATGGCTTTTGTCACACCTATTTTTACATATACATAAATTTTTTAAATATATATATATATGCCAACCTTGTAACTTAATGCTCACTATGATGATCCGGCCTTATGTGAGCACCTTACACTTTATAACTATAATTTACACGTTATACCTTACACATATGTATCATTGGCATACGTTAATTGGAATGCATAAAACAATAAACATTTGGTATGCATTAATTAAAGTTACGTGAAACCATGTCCATGTGTATCGTTGGCTTGAGTTCTATGCTATGGATCTCTGTTGTATTTACCACGCGGCATCAATCCAAACAGCACTATGTTTAAGTATATACACTGTTCATATTCAACACCTACCATAGATATTCCAACGGCACTGTATTAATAGGCGTGGGCTTTCATGGTCCCGCCGCAGTACTTATCCGGTGACAGGTCATACTTGCCTTTACGACGGTCCGTCCTTCCGGGCCAGGTGGCATGGCCTGGTTTCTCCAGCCATGTGACACCTTGGTAATGCCAATTTTGGTCTCACCGCCAGTGACTCCCGCCATACTTCAACGGCCCGGATCTCTTCCGGAGATCGGAGGGCTGGAGATCTTTCAAGGATTATCGGTGATATTTAAGCGTCTCTTCACCGTAGTTATTTGGTGTCTGTGGCCTTTGCGGACTAGTTCAATGTCCCTCCTCGAGCTCGACTCCATCAGACTCATTCCTTCAACCTGCAATGCTCCGGGGCTGCATTCCGCTCATAAACAATCCTCGCAGGTATTAACGATGTTTCTCTCAGTCTTGTATATGTTTTAACGGCTTAGTTATCACTGGATTATCACTTACAGTCTTTACATTTCCCTACCAAGTTTTGTGCAGCCGCTCTTGCTATGCTTCGGGCGAATCCCATGGTGACTTGCTCTGCAAACAATCCTCCAGCGACTCCAGGTATGATTCTCGGCATTCGAAGCCCTATTTACTTGGTATGGTTAATGGATATAGTTATGAATTACCCTGTATGGTCTGGTGCAGATCTCTGTTTTCAATATGGTCTTCTCATTCCGCTACCGGGTATTCTCTGTGGAGAACCCTTACAGTCATCTCGTTGCATAGATAGGTTATGACTGTGCTGTCCGGTTAAATGTTATTGATTGCAGAGAGGTTCTGGGTTTGTTATACCCGTCACGTTTTCTTTTCGTTTGGATTACAGAACCGCCTAGCGGCAAACTTGGTTTATTTGATGCGGTTGCATGGTTTCAGATCTGGCCTTCACGCGCAGATATAGTCATGAGTATATTGGGCTTGTTCCCTTATTCAAATGTATTGATATGTTTATGTTATTACTTCACCGTTCGGTGCAGTCATAAACTCTTCAGCCCTCAGGGCATTTTCGTTAATGAATTGATTTGTTTCAGTTTGGATGTCCAATACTCATGAACGGAGACTTAGGGTTTATATTTTGTACAGGTTTTATCTATTCTCAAACGGCATTCGCCTCGGCATTGTTAGGTTATAATGATAATCTTTGTTTATAATCTCTGTACTTCTAAATACTCTTATTTCACCAGTCGATTTAATATAACTTCGGTGAATGGTTAGTTTGACGGATAGCCCCTTTTTCCTGTGGAAAGGGTTTACCCTTCATGCACGGTTTCTGTTCTTTCGCACCGTTTCTCTGATTATTATGAGTATCTGTCGTTACAGTTGCATGCACAGGCTCTCTGTTTTAATAAGGTTATATTTCATTTTTGCTCGCATGCACAGGTTCTCTGAATTAATAAGGTTATAATTCATTTCCAGATACATGCTCCCGTCTCGGGTTTGATATAGATGTCTTCCATTTTGTTTGCATGCATTAAATCTGGACATGTATTTCCACAGTGATCATTTGTTGCTATAATACACAGAACGTTGGAATATATTCTTTCTATATTCAGTTATAGCTCTATAACACAGATTTGTTTTTAGGTTTATACCGCAAGCACTGAGACTCGATAGAAACTCTTTAATGAAATCTATGGTTCTCTATTCCACCGTTCACCAACGCTCTCTGTGCAGAGTCATTTGCTGGACAAACATGGTTTATTAATGACCTAAGTTATCTATTGGCTCATCAATTCTCCGTCGCGGGATTACTTCCGACTACAGTCGGTGTTTTCTTTTACAGCAGAGGTTTAAACCCTCATTCGAATGTCGTTCCACAACATTCACCTCAGACCACAGGTTATAGAGTTTACTATTGTTTAATTGCTTCAATGTCTGTTAGTTTTGATTAATAACTCCTTGGCTAATAGGGTTAGGTCGAGACTGTTACCCAGTAACCAGTCCTTGGGTAAGACTTCTTTATACCCATATATAACCTTGTTTCTATATTTCTGTACCGTTTATTCTATCTGGGTACTAACTCAGACCGGGTCCATTAACTGACAGTTTTCTTAAAGTTTTTCAAAATGCACATTATGCTATCCATCACAACAGTAATTAGGAAACAAACATTCTTTTCCTATTTAAATTACTGTAACTTCCATGCACATTACTTTTTCCTATCAGGGACTACCAGTTTGGAACCGTACCTGATTACCTCTGTTAGGAATGGTTTTGTTCAACAAATAAGTCACCTGAGCTTTAATTCTGCTCTCCACCCAGCCATGAGATCCATCCCTCAGATGGAATTCTTCCCCCGAGCCATCCTGCAGGCCTCCAGCCCTCAACAGGATTTGTGCACTCTTTGTGCCAGGTTATCTGGTCCTAACCAGACTTAACCCTCTTTTCTCTTCCTTTTCTTTTCCTCTTCTTGGAGAAAGATTAATTTTTCCTTTGTCTGTCCTTACAGCACAGAATTCCCTCAGTCATGACTTTTCCTGTTTTGGAGGGTAGTTCCATCAGTTATCACAACTGATCATTTTCTTTAAGATTCACCTCTTAGAGGCTGCCAGCAATTCCAAAGAAAATATTTAAATTACTTAATCAAAATAGTTTGCCACAGTTTTGTTTAAAACATAACAACAACTGTATTAGTCTTTTACCACAGTAAACTTTCAAATTTACATAAATCTGGGGTCATTACATCTCCCCCTCCTGAGATTGGACATCGTCCCGATGTCTGTCCCCTTTAAACAAGTTTGGGTAAGCTTCTCTAAGGAGTTCCTCATCCTCCCAAGTGGCCTCCTCTGGTCCATAGTGCTGCCACTGTACTTTAGCTTGGGAAATAACCCGTTTCCGCAGCTGCACTTCTCTCCGGTCGAGAATGGTCAGTGGTTCGACCAGAACCTCGCCTTCCGGCTCGACCTGCAATCAGCAACAGATTTAATTACTTTTCAGTTTAGAAACAACGCTTATCTATAGTGACCAGATTACTTCTTACCCGAACATTCTGCCATTGAATCACATGTTTAGGATCGTAAACGTATTGCTTTAATACGGATACGTGAAACACATTGTGAATCCTAATATGGCTTGGTAGGGCAAGTTGATAAGCTACCGGCCCCACTTTTGCCAAGATCTGGAAAGGTCCAAAGTAGCGAGGTGCTAGTTTGGCACATCCGCTCCACTGCAAGGTACTCCTTCTTGGTTGGATTCTTACAAATACATGATCCCCAATCTGGAATTCCTTAAATCTTCTCTTTCGATCAGCGAAACTTTTCTGTCTGTCCTGAGCGGCTTTTAAGTTGGCACGCACCCTTTTTACCGTATCCTCCATTTCCTGGAGCATATCAGGACCAATTCGCAACCTGTCCTCCGGTCCACCCCAGCTTGCGGGTGTGCGGCACTTCCGCCCATACATAACCTCGAAAGGACTCATCTGTGTTGAGGAATGATATCCATTGTTATATGCAAATTCGACCAGATGGAGATAATCTTCCCATTGGGTTGGCTTCATCATAACGCATGCTCTCAGCATGTCTTCCACAACCTGATTCACTCGTTCTGTTTGGCCATCTGTTTGGGGATGATAAGCTGTGCTAAAGTTCAGCTGTGTTCCCAGTTCAGCAAACAATGTCCTCCAAAAGGTTGATGTAAACTTGACATCCCGATCGGAGATAATCACCTTCGGAAGTCCATGCAATTTGAACACATTTTGCATGAAAATATGGGCAATTTGCACAGCCTTATATGTCGACTGCACAGGTATGAAGTGTGCTGCCTTACTCAGCTTATCCACTACCACCATAATGGAATCATTATTTTTCTTTGTTTTAGGCAGTCCAGTTATAAAATCCATGGAGATAGTCTCCCATTTCCATTCCGGAATGGGTAAAGGTTGTAACAGCCCTGCTGGGTGCATGTGTTCCGCCTTAATCTGCTGACATTCTAGACATCGTGCTAGATACTCAGCTATCTCCTTTTTCATTTTTGGCCAGTAATATTCTTTTCGGAGAGCGGTAACCATTTTCTGGTAGCCCGGATGTCCAGTATAATGGCTGGTATGAAATTCATTCAGAATCAGCTTCTTAACACTGTCTTCATTGGGTACATACAGCTTTTTATTAAAGCACAACATTTCAGCATCATCTAGTTTATACCCTTGTTGTATTTCCTTACCAGATTGCTGCTGTATTTGCTGTTTAATGTGCTGATAAACAGCATCTTGTTCAGCTGCTATTTTTATCTTTTCCAATAGAGTACTTTGCCACTTACTGACCGAAATCTTGCACACGCACTGCACCTTTCGACTTAATGCATCCGCTACTCGGTTCTCCTTCCCCTTTAGATGCTTAATTTCAAAGTCGAACCCGCTTAAGAAGTCAGCCCAACGAGCTTGTCTCGTATTTAAGGTGGGTTGGCTGAAATAGTTCGTTAAGCTGTGGTGGTCTGTTAATAACAGAAATTTTCTGCCCAAAAGGTAGTGTCGCCACATTTTCAGGGCATGAATGACAGCAGCCAGCTCCAAGTCGTAAGCAGAGTATTTCTGCTCGTGCTCTTTCAGCTTCCTAGATTCATAAGCAATGACTCTTCCTTCTTGCATCAGCACCCCTCCCACACCTTCTTTACTTGCATCCGTGCAGACCACGTAATCCTTATTAGGATCAGCTATACTTAATATAGGTGCGGTAGTGAGTAAGTGCTTGAGCTGTTCAAAGCTCTTCTGGCATTCTGAGGTCCACTTAAATATTTTTCCTTTCTTTTGCAAAGAGGTGATAGGGTATGCTACCCTCGAAAAGCCTTCGACAAATCTTCTATAATAACCCGCTAACCCCATAAAGGACCTAATATCTGCCACGTCCTTTGGTATAGGCCACTCCATTATAGTTCTGATTTTCTCAAGGTCTACTGCGATTCCTTCCTTGGTGATTACATGGCCCAAATATTGTATCTCCTCCTTGTAGAAATCACATTTACTAAACTTTGCATATAATTGATGTTCCCGCAAAGTTTGCAACACCAATCTAAGGTGTTCCTCATGTTCCTTTCTTGATCTGCTGTAAATCAGAATGTCATCTATGAATATCAGCACAAACTTGTCTAAAAACCGATGAAACACACTGTTCATCAAACACATGAAGGTAGCAGGTGCATTGGTCAGCCCAAAAGGTAGCACCACGAATTCATAATGCCCATACCGCGTTCTGAAAGCGGTCTTAGCGATATCTTCCTCTTTTATTCTGATCTGATGGTAACCAGATCGCAGATCAATTTTAGAGAATACCGTTGCTCCCTTCACCTGATCAAAAAGCTCGTCGATCCTAGGCAAAGGATATTTGTTTTTGATTGTAAGCTTATTCAGCTGGCGATAATCAATGCACATCCGAAAGGTTCCATCTTTCTTTTTGACGAACAGCACTGGGGCTCCCCAGGGTGATACGCTGGGACGGATGTAATTTTTATCTAACAGCTCCTGCAGTTGCATTTTTAATTCTGTTAGTTCTGGTACACTCATACGGTAGGGTGCCCGTGATACAGGTGCTGCCCCTGGGATCAGCTCAATAGTGAAATCCACATCCCTTTTCGGTGGTAATCCCGACACTTCCTCGGGAAAAACATCTGCAAACTCCTGTACTATCGGAATGCTACCCAACATAGCAGTTTTGTCTTTTTGATTTGCGTATCCCACCTGAATAGCGTAGATTTGACATTTCTTCTTGATGCACTTAGCTAGCTGAGTTGCTGTAATGGGTCGGATCTGCACAGGGTGTCTGATTCCTTGCAACTCCCGCTGCTCTCCCAGGTCATCCTTGTAATAGATGGTCTTGGTCTTGCAGTTCACTAAGGACCAGTGCTTCTCCAGCCAGTCCATCCCAATCAAGATATCATAGGAACCCAACGGTAATACATTCAAATCCGCCACTATTGGCTGTCCTGCTATGGCTAAGGAGCAATTATTTACTTTGGCCAAGACTCGTCTCTTGGCTCCTGTAGCTAGTTGGACCAGCCACGGATTCCTGAACTTTTCAGCTTGCAGTTTACACTGTTCTACTATTTTCGGACTAATATAGCTTAAAGTAGCCCCTGGGTCTATAAGAACAGCTATGTGAAAGTTTGAGATTTTACCTTCGAATTCAACCATAGATGGCTGGTACTCCGCTTGGCGGTCCTCTAGCGCTGCATTGATTCTGGGTACACTACGTGCCACGTCCCCAACCGTCGATGCTTCATGAATCTGGGATATCTGGTCTGTCCCTTTTCTCTGTGGGCAGTTTTTAACATAGTGAGGTCCTCCACAACCCCAGCATTGCACTGGCGGTCTGGTCATCCCCTCACCTTCTGGTCTAACAGACTGCTCATTTGCTTTAGATTCACTCATTGGTCTAGACCAGGGCGCATTCCTTGCAACAGGTCTACTGCTTAGTCCTTTACCAGCACCTTTATTCCCACTGCTGCGACTTCCTTTACTGCTCCCAACCACCCGACCGCTTCTTTTCTCATTCCATCTTTTGCTTGAAGTGTCCCCCTTCTGTTTACTCTGCTGGTAGCAGATTCTCGCTTTACGGATGGCCTCATCCATGGTTCTAGGATTATCGAATTCAATCCTTTCCCTTATATATGAAGGTAAGCTGCTCACAAACCTCTGAACCTTGGCTTTCTCCTCCTTGATGTAAGGTACATAACGTAGCAGCGAGGTAAAACGGTTAATGAACTCGTCCATGGTCTGCTGTCCCAGTCTTAAGTCGTGAAATTCCCTTGCCTTCTCATCATAGAAGCGCTCAGTCAGGTACCTTTCTTTAAAATATTTCTGGAACTTTTCCCATGTAATGGTTCGTTCGCTAACCCCCTTGACAATCTTGATTTCCTCCCACCACAAGGTTGCCTTACCTTGTAACTGAAAGATTGCCAATCTTGCCTTCAGATTGTGGTCGTACTCATACAACTGAAAATACTTATTCATATTGATCAGCCAGGCTTCCGCAGCTTCCTCCTGTTCACCATCAAAATGTGGAGGTTTAATCTTTCGAAATTCCCCCTGCAGTTCCATTTTCTGACGTTTTGAAGTTTGCTGCTGAGGTGCATTATCAGAGTGATCCTCCTTATCTTCAGAATTTTCAGGTTCCATTTGATAGTTTTGCTCTTCTGTCACCCTTTGCTGTTCTGCACTGGGGTTGGACAGGGGTGGGTTCTGCCTGTCCGACAGGCTCTTCAGAATCTTTTCCTGTTCAACTGTTAAACGTGCGTTGTCCTCTCGCAACCTTGCCATCTCATTTTTCAATTCCTGGACAGTTTCCAGGATTGCAAGGTTGGTACTCCGTGATTCTGCACCCAATTGCACCCACAGCTCTGCATTCTCTTGAGGGTTACTGCCGGGTCCTTGCATTTTGTCTCCTTTCTGGTTTAACTGCTAGCTGTTGCAATTCTGTATTTCATTCCAAATAAACAGAACACAGTTAAGTACATTGTTAGCTTGCATAAGTTTGCTTGGTGTACCCTTCTGCATACTGAATATGTTCTACCTGAGGCCACAGTGTTGAAACTGGGCTCTGATACCAATTTGTCACACCTATTTTTACATATACATAATTTTTTTAAATATATATATATATGCCAACCTTGTAACTTAATGCTCACTATGATGATCCGGCCTTATGTGCGCACCTTACACTTTATAACTATAATTCACACGTTATACCTTACACATATGTATCATTGGCATACGTTAATTGGAATACATAAGACAATAAACATTTGGCATGCATTAATTAAAGTTATGTGAAACCATATCCATGTGTATCGTTGGCTTGAGTTCTATGCTATGGATCTCTGTTGTATTTACCACGCGGCATCAATCCAAACAACACTATGTTTAAGTATATACACTGTTCATATTCAACACCTACCATAGATATTCCAACGGCACTGTATTAATGGGCGTGGGCTTTCATGGTCCCGCCGCAGTACTTATCCGGTGACAGGTCATACTTGCCTTTACGACGGTCCGTCCTTCCGGGGCAGGTGGCATGGCCTGGTTTCTCCAGCCATGTGACACCTTGGTAATGCCAATTTTGGTCTCACCGCCAGTGACTCCCGCCATACTTCAACGGCCCGGATCTCTTCCGGAGATCGGAGGGCTGGAGATCTTTCAAGGATTATCGGTGATATTTAAGCGTCTCTTCACCGTGTTAGAGTTATTTGGTGTCTGCGGCCTTTGCGGACTGGTTCAATGTCCCTCCTCGAGCTCGACTCCATCAGACTCATTCCTTCAACCTGCAATGCTCCGGGGCTGCATTCCGCTCATAAACAATCCTCGCAGGTATTAACGATGTTTCTCTCAGTCTTGTATATGTTTTAACGGCTTAGTTATCACTGGATTATCACTTACAGTCTTTACATTTCCCTACCAAGTTTTGTGCAGCCGCTCTTGCTATGCTTCGGGCGAATCCCATGGTGACTTGCTCTGCAAACAATCCTCCAGCGACTCCAGGTATGATTCTCGGCATTCGAAGCCCTATTTACTTGGTATGGTTAATGGATACAGTTATGAATTACCTTGTATGGTCTGGTGCAGATCTCTGTTTCCAATATGGTCTTCTCATTCCGCTACCAGGTATTCTCTGTGGAGAACCCTTACAGTCATCTCGTTGCATAGATAGGTTATGACTGTGCTGTCCGGTTAAATGTTATTGATTGCAGAGAGGTTCTGGGTTTGTTCTACCCGTCACGCTTTCTTTTCGTTTGGATTACAGAACCGCATAGCGGCAAACTTGGTTTATTTGATGCGGTTAAATGGTTTCAGATCTGGCCTTCATGCGCGGATATAGTCATGAGTATATTGGGCTTGTTCCCTTATTCAAATGTATTGATATGTTTATGTTATTACTTCACCGTTCGGTGCAGTCATAAACTCTTCAGCCCTCAGGGCATTTTCGTTAATGAATTGATTTGTTTCAGTTTGGATGTCCAATACTCATGAACGGAGACTTAGGGTTTATATTTTGTACAGGTTTTATCTATTCTCAAACGGCATTCGCCTCAGCATTGTTAGGTTATAATGATAATCTTTGTTTATAATCTCTGTACTTCTAAATACTCTTATTTCACCAGTCGATTTAATATAACTTCGGTGAATGGTTAGTTTGACGGATAGCCCCTTTTTCCTGTGGAAAGGGTTTACCCTTCATGCACGGTTTCTGTTCTTTCGCACCGTTTCTCTGATTATTATGAGTATCTGTCGTTACAGTTGCATGCACAGGCTCTCTGCTCTAATAAGGTTATATTTCATTTCCAGTTACATGCTCCCGTCTCGGGTTTGATATAGATGTCTTCCATTTTGTTTGCATGCATTAAATCTGGACATGTATTTCCACAGTCATCATTTGTTGCTATAATACACAGAACATTGGAATATATTCTTTCTGTATTCAGTTATAGCTCTATAACACAGATTTGTTTTTAGGTTTATACCGCAAGCACTGAGACTCGATAGCAACTCTTTAATGAAATCTATGGTTCTCTATTCCACCTTTCACCAACGCTCTCTGTGCAGAGTCATTTGCTGGACAAACACGGTTTTTTAATGACCTAAGTTATCTATTGGCTCATCAATTCTCCGTCGCGGGATTACTTCCGACTACAGTCGGTGTTTTCTTTTACAGCAGAGGTTTAAACCCTCATTCGAATGCCGTTCCACAGCATTCACCTCAGACCACAGGTTATAGAGTTTACTATTGTTTAATTGCTTCAATGTCTGTTAGTTTTGATTAATAACTCCTTGGCTAATAGGGTTAGGTCGAGACTGTTACCCAGTAACCAGTCCTTGGGTAAGACTTCTTTATACCCATATATAACCTTGTTTCTATATTTCTGTACCGTTTATTCTATCTGGGTACTAACTCAGACCGGGTCCATTAACTGACAGTTTTCTTAAAGTTTTTCAAAATGCACATTATGCTATCCATCACAACAGTAATTAGGAAACAAACATTCTTTTCCTATTTAAATTACTGTAACTTCCATGCACATTACTTTTTCCTATCAGGGACTACCAGTTTGGAACCGTACCTGATTACCTCTGTCAGGAATGGTTTTGTTCAAACAAATAAGTCACCTGAGCTTTAATTCCGCTCTCCACCCAGCCATGAGATCCATCCCTCAGACGGAATTCTCCCCCCGAGCCATCCTGCAGGCCTCCAGCCCTCAACAGGATTTGTGCACTCTTTGTGCCAGGTTATCTGGTCCTAACCAGACTTAACCCTCTTTTCTCTTTTCTTTTCTTTTCCTCTTCTTGGAGAAAGATTAATTTTTCCTCTGTCTGTCCTTACAGCACAGAATTCCCTCAGTCAGGACTTTTCCTGTTTTGGAGGGTAGTTCCATCAGTTATCACAACTGATCATTTTCTTTAAGATTCACCTCTTAGAGGCTGCCAGCAATTCCAAAGAAAATATTTAAATTACTTAATCAAAATAGTTTGCCACAGTTTTGTTTAAAACATAACAACAACTGTATTAGTCTTTTACCACAGTAAACTTTCAAATTTACATAAATCTGGGGTCATTACAGCTTTGCTGAGGGAAGTGTCCGGCTTTGCTGGAATAAGTGCCCGGACACTTCCCTGCTTTCTTGGCTTGGAATCCAGAAGTTGAAAGCTTTGCGAATATCCGGCGGCGAATTGGAAACAACATGGTGCGATAGGGAAAGTGTGGTAAAGTTTTTTTTAGTTTTTTTTTTTTTTAAGAATTCGCAGAGGGGTGTTAATGCTTGTAGATGTGTTATTAAATTAAATTGAAAAAAGTTGAAAGATAACAAATACATAATGTATATTTATGTTAAAAAATTTCAGTTGCGAATAAAACTTGTGGTATACGTTTTAAATTTCTAAACATTTAATAGATCTTGTTAACATAGACCTCGGGGCTGTCTCCTGTGTCGATTTGCAGACGCAGACAAACTACGGCGGAGATTCAGGGGAAGTTCAGCATATTAGTTTGAATGACTGTTCAAGCTCTGAGTTCTTGTCGTCTTACCCCCTTCAACTTGAACACTTAGATCTGCAGGGGACGAAAATAAAGGAAGTTTCATTTCCTGAAGGCTTTTGTCCAAACCTAAAACATCTCAACCTCAGCTTTTGTCGTGAACTAAGGGAGGTTGGAGCGTTGCCAACAGGGCTAATATCTTTGAACTTGGAAGGAAGTACTGCTTTGAAAAAGATAAGTGGGCTTCCTGGTCTTACAGAACTTCGACGGCTGGACATCAGCGGGTGTAACGAACTAGAGGAGCTGTCGGGGCTTGACACGTTGCCATCGTCGTTAGAGGTGAAGGGGATATCTGAATGCAGAAAGCTGTGTATAAGAATATCGAAAGGGAAAATGAAACTTGTCGCAACTAACTTTTGATCCAGTTAGGAAAGATTTCATTTTCCCCATTTATATTCTGCACCATTGTATTTAAAATGGTCACAGCAACCATATTGTTTTTACTAGTTTCTTTGGTATCCAAATAAAAAATAATCCTAATCAGGGATTATAAT
Organism: Pinus tabuliformis; assembly: GCA_031772625.1. Classification (NCBI taxonomy): domain Eukaryota; kingdom Viridiplantae; phylum Streptophyta; class Pinopsida; order Pinales; family Pinaceae; genus Pinus; species Pinus tabuliformis. The sequence goes on along the minus strand of CM062812.1, from coordinate 567,294,602 downwards.
TATAATACATGTTCATTGAGACTCACTGGTAAGCGAATATCAAATCAGTGATTATTGATACATGTTCATTGAGACTCACCACTAATCGAATATTAATCAGTTTCGTTAAATTAATATATAATATCTGAAAATGTTAAATTAGAGATAACTTATAATAAAATGTTTCAGTGGTTTGAAGATTTATTATCCAATAATTATTTCAATCACAATATACCCATAACGCATATATATTAACATAGTTAATTATATTGTTAGACTGAATAGAATTTCTATAAACCTAATTTTACATTACAAATCAAATAATATATATTATTATTATAAAACCTACACAACCACATAAAATTTAGTATTTTTTTTAACAATGAGTACTCTTTATATTAATTCCGCATCAGCAAAAGAGATTTACAATTCATATACATCAATGGGCTTCAATTTTGTCATTTGCAGACAGTCAATCCATGTCCAATTCTCTCTGATCATTACAAAAAGAGACAATACTTTATTTATTCTATACTAAGATATACCCCACAAAATTGAGACAGAAGGAAAACACAGTAAAAACCAGTCATTACATTGGAAGTTTAAGCATTAAGATCAGCACAGGGTTTAGATCAATGCCCAAGTTCTGGACTTCAGAAAGGGATTTTTGTTCTTCTAGACTTCAAAAGGGGAGCTTTGTTCTTCTGGGAGGATGCTAGACTTGGCCATTTGGAGATGGAGATCCCTGATCATGCTACACAGTGAACCGACCTCGTCCTCAAGCCTGGCAATCTACTTGCATTTGTCCTCTATTACATCAGAGTTTTCACAGGCTATCGCATTTTGACGGTGCAGAAAACCTTAATGTCAAAGAGCTCTGTTTTAATCTCTGCGAGCTCCTGGGCACATTGCACACATATCGCAGGAGTCACCGGAACCAAGAGTGGTTGCTTTCGGCTCATTGTTAGATTATTAACATAATTTTCCACCACCCACCCTAAACGTACAAGCTGACTGCCTCAGGTTCCCGTAGCCATCCTCTAAGAGCGCCACTGCAATGCAGGGCAAGCACAAAAGGCGGACCATAGGAAATTCAACTCACGATGTGGCTTATCCTGTATTTAAACGCACAGAGCTCTCGTTGGGACGAGAAAGAGCACCCAAGTAGGGAAACAAAATCCAAAATGAACACTGCAAACTCACACCTCTAAGACTTTCTTGGGTTATTCTCACCGAGAGGATGGAACCCAATCCTACCAGAATTGTAAACAATAAGAAGAATGGGAAATTGCAGACAACCCAAATGAAATTTATAGCATTTGCCAGACAAATACCTCATATGGTGGAGTAGAGACGAACTAAAGCCTCTAGATCCCAATGCAGCGCCATCGTTTCCCTGAGAGGAGAGAGAGCTTCAATTACTTATAGTGAGGAGCTGAAGCGGTTGGACAGTCTAGTCTAAGCCAAGGGGAGTAAATGCAAGACGAGGATAAGAGGGCTCACATGGTGAACAACTTCAAATTCCTAAGATAATCCTTGAACCAAGAACTAGACAAGAATACTCCCACGCTTAACTGAGGATCCGGCACAAATAGCTTAACGTGAAAGAGAGAATGTAGTTCGTGTGTGAGGAGAGAAAGGTAGTGCTTCATCATGCAAGCTAGCGGGGAGGGACGAGGTGATCTCACAATGATACCAGCTAGCTGGACAGGAGGGTTAGAATTAGTTGCCTTGGGATTAGGGAAAATATACAATAAATTCCTTGGGTGGATGGGGCTAAGGGAGGGATACATAAAGGGGCTAATCATGGGGCTAGTTAGGGAATGGGAAAAAGGCCAAGGACCTTATTAATTTATGATTATCCTTCACTATTATCTTTCACTTAAGGGACAAGCTATGTTTGCCATCGAGTGAGCTTCTGAGTTGAGGTTTTTGAGAATATGTCAAACTCACAAACTATCAAAAGTAAGGAGAATACTTTGAGCATGTTGGAGAGTGATTTTGATGATTGTCTTAAGGGAGGTGGTTCTTAAATTTCTTATTACAAGGAAGGAGTTTCCCATATACAAGCCACAAACCTCAGCTTGATTATTGGTCCTTTTATCTAGACCCGAGAAATACTTATTCAATATTATTCCTTCAGGATTATAGAGAATCTCTCCCCTCCTATCACCCCTATAAAATCTAGTATTATTATAAACTTAATAAAATTTTATAATATTATAATCCCAAAATAATAACTTAACATAAATCTACCTAAAACTTGAATAATAAAACTTAAAACAAAAGTAATAAGCATAAATAATAAACTAATAAAACTTTAAGCAATAAACTTAAAAATTTAAAACTAAATTGATAAACCTATATTTTAAACCTAAAAAAATAGACCTAAAACATAATCGGGTGTATATGGCGTAATAAACCTAAAACCTAAAAAATAAAACATAATAAACCTCAAATATAAAATCTAAAAATTATAAACTATTAAAATCTAAAACCTATTGCTCTAATACCTAAATCTAAATCTAGTGCAGTATTTGTCCATTAATCCTAAAATACAATTTCAATGAAGTTTTAACGAGGAGAAAGAAAAAACTATGCTTTATTAAGATAAAAAAAGTCTAAAAACTAAAAACTATTAAAATCTAAAACCTATTACTCTAATACTTAAATCTAGTATAATATTTGTCCATTAATCTTAAAATACAATTTCTATGAAGTTTGTGATTAATCCGAAAAAATCTCAGATTTAACAAGATAAAAAAATGTTTATATAGTCATACTTATAATATATGTGCCATAATAAGAATATAGCAATATAGCCCACACAACATACAACCACTTATCAATCTAACCAACTAAACACACAGGCTTAAAAAAAAGTTACATAGTCAAATGCCCAAACAACTGATAGTCACTCATCAATCTAACAACCACAAGCCTGCATTAAAAACCCTTAGAATATGTTGTATTTATCAAATGCCCAATGACGGGAATCAGACCATTACAAAACAAGTGAAAAACCAGCATATAAATATGAATGTTGAAAGAAATGACAAACTTATGAATGTTGAAAGAAATGACAAACTTACAAAAGACCAAAATAAGTCCTCCCACAGTGCAATGTCATGGGAAGATGCAAACTAGGGAATGAAGAGATTAATGTCAATGAGATATATATCCAACCCCAAAGAGATTAATGGAAAACATAAAAATTCAGTAAAGAGAATCAGGGAAACAAAACGAAAATGGGAAAAAATCATAAATTTATGCCCTTTAAAATGGACAATAAGTTCCCCTCATTGATTGTTTAAATTAGACTGGTTTTCTTGCCTCTCTCTAAAGGAATGAGGGAATACTAAGAAAGTGGCACATGGAGATTTATATAATTCAATATATTAGTTTTTAATTAATGCTCTGGTCTAAGTGGAGAAAGTTTGAGTGAAAAGCACAAGTCTTTGCCATTTATCTTCTTTAACTGAAAATTGTGACTATTCGTTATCTCAGCTTTTCAATTCAGTCCATCTGATTAAGACACAGGCGAAGAATATTCCGAATTAATTAAATCATAGTCATTTAAACAAATTTTTTATTTTAAAATTTTGAAATTGTTACATCCCAATTTTAATATAAACCACTCTTATTAATATAAACCACTCCTATCACTATAATTACGTAGCTAATAAATATTTATTAATAATAAATATTAAAATATTATTTTCTAATACATTTCATATTATTGAAATAGAAATAAAAATAAATGGTAAAAATTAATTAAGTGTAACTAGATTTTTTTAACTATGAAGATTGACGCTCATATTACCATGAAGATTTTTAATTTGTAAATAGACTTTGTTGCAATCCATGGGTCAATATTATGGTTTTATCAATACCACATGCCCAAAAAACCATTACTCATTTCATATGAGAATTTTTTTTAATTTAATAAATTTAATTAAAAATGCATCAATGGTATAACTACTTTTGAGATAAATCTCAATTTTGATTTATGATTTTTACTAAGAATATTCTAAAATATTCCACGGCGGTTAAATCCTTAAAATCCACTTAATAATTATTGATATCATTTTTGGGAGATTAATGGAGAATAAGTCATCAAACTCTAATCATATCCATGAGTATTGGTCTCAGCTAACCAAATTTTTCATGATTTTGAATAGATTTCAATTACCTTTAGATGAGAACTAGGACATCCTATAGTAATTCTTGTCAAAACTAGAGGAAACTTACAAGAAACCAATTTTTAGCATAAATGATAGACAGAGGTCAGGGCAGGCCCTCATCTTGACTCCCATGCATTTATCCCATTTTTAAGTCCTGGACAAAAGCTAGAAAGAGATTGGAGACCTCTTAGAACACCTCTTTTCATCACTGCAGTTTGAGTTCTATTTTGATGGTGAATACCTTATTTATTTTTGTTGCCTTCTTCTTCTCTTTTGTGGCCTAGATGATTGCCTAATGGCCTTGGAGTTCTCTGTTTTGATTAGGTTTCTCTTAGGCACTGTCATTTTGGGTTTTAGCACACTTTTTTCCTTTCTTCCTTCTTTTAGCAGCATTCTGCCTTCCTGTAGTAGTCATTCCTTCTTCCTTCAGAGTCTTCTAACTGTATGGGAGTGAAATGAAATGATGAAGAGGGATTGGATGATGATGCTAGGGCTCAAAGGGAGTAGTGTAGGTTTGTGAAAATGGAGAGGATGTTCTTCTTCCTTTTTTCTCAAGAATGAAATGGGATCGATGAATGATGAATAGATAATGAATATGAAGTGGATGGAGGGCTTGGAGTGTTGTGGTGACTTGGCCTTTGCAGAAATTTCTTCTTTTAATTATTGTCCTCATTCCTTCAAATCATCACCCTTCATAATTTGATTTTTCAACATTGCATGAGTGAAGGAGTGAGCTGCAATTAACTAGTTGAAGGCGGTTGAGACTGCTGACCCATCCTTAGCTTATAAAACCTCATCTCTCATGCATTGACAACAAATTTCTAACTATAATATGCTCAAGAGAAGAGGTCAAGAATATTGCATACCTATACCTACCTGATGGTTGTTGGAGAGACATGCATGTTGCTACTGAGTTGATGTTGATGTGCAAGTGTTGGATGGTGATGCTGATGATCCTGATGCTGCTGCTAATGTCTAGAGGAGCTTCTTTGACCTCTGGATTTCCTTTAAAACTGCTCACTGCCAATCCTGTAGGTGTTGTTTTGTATCCTATTGGTAATAAGACAACAACTTTTTGTCCATATCTTCCAAACTGTAGACTGGATTGAGCTGAAACATTTTGAGCATTTTTCCATCATCTTATGAACTTCCCCATAGAAACATTTTGGTCAATGGATGCACGGATCTCGAGAAAAGCTAAAAATGGCTTTAGGTGATGGAAGCTGATTTCTTGGAAACCGTGCATTGGAATTTGTTGAAATTTTTGGGCATGTTACCATCGTCCATATGCATCTCCCCATGAAACAAGATTTTAAATGGATTCACAGATATTGAGAAAATGCAAAAATTGATGAAGGTCATGGAGGCCAATTTCTTGGAAACTGTACAATGAAATTTGCTGAAAGTGCTTGAGCATGTTACCATCATCCATATGCATCTCCCCCTGAAACAACTTAGCAAATGGATGCATGGTTTTCAAGTTATGGCAAAAACAAATTTATGCTCTATGTATTTTTATATCTTGTAGTAAAACAGAGCATCATGTAGTTTTTTAGGACAGCAAGCAAATTGAATGGTAAAAGCTTGAGAATGATGGGTGGATGGTGAAAAATAGATGAGGGTGATGGATTGACATGACCTTGGCCTTGTTGGGGCATTTGAACAAAGGAGGAGAAAGTCAAAATTTGACTTCTTTTCACTACTCTTGACCAATTTTCCTTCTGGTACCAACTTGTTCGTATTGCTTGCAGATGTTGAAGAGTACATGCATTTATCAAAGAGATGCATGGAGCAAGGATTTCTTTTATTTCTTTTTCTCTTTTTTTCTTCTAGGCCTACTAGCTACCTCAATGAGGTTTTCAACTAGTAGGTCTACCTAGGTGCCTCAAAGGAGGTTTTCACATAGGATCTTCTTTTTTCTCTTTTTTTTTCTTTTCTTCAATCCATTGACTGCCTCATGGAGGCTTTCAATCAAAAATCCAATCTGAGGTGCCTCCAAGGAGGTTTTCACCTTATATTTTTATTTTTTCTCTTATTTCTTTTTATTTTTATTTTTTTTCTTTTCTTCTACCCTACCCTAGTACTTGAAAAACAAAATTGCTTCAAGTATAAGAATACTTCCAATGGAGCCATGTGCACATCATGATTTCAGACAAAATGATGTGGAGGCTTGAAATGTATGCTTTGACATGTACCTAGATTTCAAAAACCAAATGATTTGACTTTGAAAGGATCAAGAATATTTGAGGAAAAGAGTGATGCTGCAACTTAGTGACTATCTGGAACCTTATTTCAATATAGTTGTGATGCCCCTGGTCCACTTGCTGATTTGAATCATTTTTCATATCTTCTTCTACCATGGCCTTCAAATATTCCTCTTTTTGTTGATTGTTCTCTTGAATACATGGAGGATTTGATGGTAACCATGAGGGAGCTTTCTCAATCTCTGATTTTGATGTCTTCTCTTCATCAAGTGCAACCCATGATTCTTTGATATTCTCTTTTGAATATTCTTCTTCTGCATGTAGTCATTCAATGATATCAAGAGAATATCTTTTTTTCAATACTCTTCCTTCGCTATGGTGAATACCATTGAGCTCAAGAGTAGATGTTTGGAAGTGTTGTACCTCAACATTGTAAGTGGGCTAAACTACTTCAATGTGTGGGTTTGGAAATGGTGGTACAGGTAGTTGAGTGAGAGTGTAAATTTGAGATGGATATGAATGGGGTTGTGGTTGTGGTGGAGGTGAATTGTAAGGGTAAGATGAAGTTTGGTATGGAGGATATTGAGGAAAATACTAAGGATACTGTGGATGGCTCCTATAAGTTCCTTTCCAACCTTGTTTCCAAGATTGGTTTTGGGGTTGAGATGGCTAATGTTGCTAAGGAGAGGTTGTGTTCCGATTACTTTGAGGTGGATGTGCGTAGCTTGAAATTGTTAATTAGGCTCTTGCATCATATCACGCTGAATAGGCTCCCATGGTCCTCTTGGAGCTACATAACATTACTTTGGCAATTGACTTGCTCCATTTTCCTCTTGGTGAACTTCCTTCAACCTTGGTAATGAGGAGCAACATTTAACATCATGTGATTTTGCAACACAAATATCAACATTTTCTTTTCCTTCATCTTGCATTCTTAACATTTCTAATTGTTTTGTTAGATTGCTAAGAATTTCTATTTTAAAATTATCAAACAACTTTACAAGTTTAGCTTGACTTACCGACCTTGATGCTGATTTACCTACTCTTGCTTTTCTTCTTGATATGTGCTTGCATGTTTCAAAAATTTCCTCAAATGATAATTGATATACATCACCTCTACTCATGAGATTAAGGAGATCAATCCACTCATCCCTAATTGTTCTAAGTAAGAGGGTTTTTAGTGTGTCAGATCCTAAATGATGTAGTTTTTCCCTCTTAACATTATACATGAACCTCTCTGTTAGATCCTCTAGATTCTCATCTTCTCTTTGATTCATTCTAAAGATTTCTTCCTTAAGATTATGGTCTTTATAATTTTCTAGAAATATCTTGTGCATATCATTCCATGATCTTATTCAATTAGTCCCTAAACTCATGAACCATTTAAGAGCTATATCCTTCAATGTTGCTGGAAACAATCTCAGTTTTTTAGTTTTTGATAAGTAACCATAAGATTTACAAACAATTTCAAATTCAAAGAGAAAGGTTTCTGGATCCTCTGACCTTAGACCATGAAATTTTGGAAGAAAAGATGGAGGGATGTTCTTCATTTGCACACTACCATCAGTATCTTGAATGGGAAATCCAAGAGGATCTTTTTCATTGTCATCATCTCCATCCATTTCTTCTACATTCTTTGCCATCTTCTTCTTCTACCTACAAAAGTGAATGGTGATATGGATTTTACTGCACCATGTGATCAAATGGAGGGGTGGGTTGGTGTTGGAAAAAAGTTGTTTTTGTTTTTATGATTGAATGAAAACTCTAATGCAATGCAATTTTCTATTTTTGGAATGAAATATGCCTAATGCAATTATGTTTTGTTTTCGCAAAAAATAAAAAGAAATGAATCAACTAGGGAAGAAAACAATGCATACTTTGACACCTCCCCAACAATGGGGCCAAAAAGTGATGAGCTTCAGTATTGCAACAAGAATGCTGCAACTTCCAAGGCTATCGACTTTAATTATCAAGCTGGGGTTCGTATAAACTTAAGAGGTATTGGCATTATATGTGCAGCATACATTGTGTCCTTCATTTGCTATCATGATGTAATGGAGTGCATGTACTGAAGTCAAATCCTAAACTAATTGCATAAAATGAAATGCTCGAAATGGAACCTTAACCTATTGCAAGAAATAAAGTACAAGGAAAGAGAATGAAATCAAATGCTAAAACACAACATTTTCTAACTAACTCCTAATAGGATTTGCTTCAAAAGAATGCTAAGTTAACATGTATGCAGTCCTACTGTCCTAATCATGCAGATTCGAACCATCAAACCTTCTACTATTGTGCATGTAAATGAATAAAATAAATTTGTTTTCTTTTTGTCTTCTTTCATGTGAGAGTGTGAAAGATAATCTCTTTTGGTGATGTGGCAGGTGGCTTGGAGATGATGGTGAATGTTCAGAAGGTTTGGGAGACAAGTAGGGACCCGTTACTAGCTTCCTAGAGCATTTTCCCTCAATTCAGCCTCAAAACAGGCTTTCCTACACGATGCTATAGTGATTTCCTACAAGATCCCCTAATATCCTATAGGATGTACAAATTTACTAGAATTGATCGAATGGCCAAGAAAATAAAATACAAATTGGATGGGACAAATTTTGGTATTAATTAGGATGTCTTAGGTCCCCATTCCAAGTTGAATCACTCAAAAATACCTATGTTAACCCATGCAAAAAAAATAAAAAAACATTACTAGTTGAAAATCTAGAAATTCGAGAACTAGTGAGCTAGTAAATCTAAAAAAAGCCTAAACAAATCAAGTGAAAATTAAATGGGGTAATTTTGGTTATGAACTAGAATGTTTTTGTGATCTAATGCAAGTGGAATCAAGTTGATTGAATCTCGTTAGCATGCTCTAAAAAATAGCAGAAATTTACTGTTCTTTGCCAAAAAGGAGGTCCAACAATCTAGATTTGGGAATAAGAAGACTAATCCAAGAAGTTCAATGATTTCTATGAACTCCCAAAGATTTTCCAATGATAAAATAGTGCTTGTGATCCTGAAAAAGAACTTATATCAACCATTTAACTCAATCCTACAACAAGAAATTATTAATCCTAAAAGCAGAAATAGAAAGACATAAAAACTAGAGATGCATATGAATAAGCAATGAAAAGAAGGCAAGAAAATGATAAAAAAGGGCTCCAAGGTTCCTAGGATGGCCAAGCCCAAGGAAACTTAGAGACCTATGGAAGAGAACAAGATTTAGAAGCTGAAAATGACACCAATCTTCATTATTTTCATCAATAGAATTACATCCCTGCAAGAAAATACAATGGAGTTGCAAAAATACAAACTCTCTCCACAATAACACTAATGAAAATATATCTCTAGAGGAAAATTTGACTTGTTTCTTATAAAAAATGATTAGGAATCATTCCCCATGAATGGAGGAAGTTTTCCCCACCGAAATCCCTTGATTAGTGGATCTATTCCCTTGATTAGTGGAACACATTCCTAGATTTTCGTAATCATTGGAGTTCCACAATTTGTGTCATAATTCCAAAATATTTTGTTGACTTATTATTTATTATTGATCCTCCAGTAGTAGGGAACAAGTCCCTAAATTATCTCCTCCTCCAACTCTTCATAATCTGCCCAATATTCTCATAATATTCCACAAAAATAAATAATATTAAGCACAAATATTCAATTATTCATAAACCTTCCTAATGAATATATTAAAGTTAAAAATAAATTATCTAATACAAAAAGAGAGGTTTAATGTGCTAAAGGATGGTCATAGGCCTTAATTTATGTTTTAAATTAGAGGCATAGGCCTTAATTTATGTCTAATTTAGAGGCCCATCAGGATGAAGGAAAAATGATGAGCAATGGGAGTAAGGAGAGTTTTCTGAGAAGAGTAGTGAGGGAAGAGTTGAAGAGTGTCCAACAGACATCCTGTGCGAGAGAAGTTATAGTGATGAGGATATGTTGTTATGAGCAAGGAGTAAAGAGAAGCTAGATGAGACAAAAGAGAGTATGTGGCACAACAGTGAACTAAGAGAAAAAGGTGTTTTTGCAACCAACCAATTTCGTATTTACTTGTAATTGTATATGCCTCTATTTTTAGTTTGAAAATTGAATGAAATAGTAGAACAGTGGAAAGAACAGGTTGGTGCCTGCATTCAAAAGAGGTTGGTGCCTATTGGCAAGTTGGTGATTGCTAAACTAAGGGGGTCGGTGCCTCTTGTGAGTGGGTGCTAGCAAAAAACTGATGTAATTAAGTTGGTCCTTAAATTACATCATAAACAAACAAAAAAATGGTGGTTTTTTTCCTTCTGGGTTTCCACGAGAAAACACCAGTGTCAAAATGTGTATGATTCTCATGTGATTGGTTGTATGAACATATGAATTCTTATACTTGCTGCTTACTTTCCTTACGAATAAATACCCTCATAAGTAACAGAAAATAAAAAGGATTGAAATGATATTCAGGAAAAGGATTAAAGAATATCACTATTATTGATTCACCTCCCCCTCCCCCCAGTGGTTCCTTATTCCAACAGTTTGACATGCCAAATATTTCCTTATTCCAACAGTTTGACATGCCAAATATTCATTTATAGTTGGATTACCTCAGTGTGCAGTAGATCTTGTAGCCTAAATTCATCTAGACCATTGAATTGGAGTATCCTCTCAAGTTGTGCTACAATGAGGTCAAGCCTAACTGAGATGTCATCCTTAAGTTGTTGTATTCAAATTCAATAGACAGCAAGGCCTTCTTCCCATAGACTAGTTCGAATGGAGTGATAGGTAGTGGATGTGTTGTGCTTGATGTGGTGTTACTTCATGATATCTTCAATTAGATTTGATGTAAATTGTGCTACTTTATTGATAACTAAATCCCTTGGAAAACCAAACTCGTAGAAGATGTTCTCCCTCAAAAATTCAACCACCTTTTACTCAGTTTCTTCCTTTACTCCCTTTGTTTCAGCTCATTTAGTCAAGTAATTGGTGCACACAATGATATATTTCTTTTGTCTTGATGGGGGTCAATAGGTCCAATTAAATCCATGCCCCACTTCTCAAATGGCTCTAGAGTCACTTGAGGTTGTAAGAGAATTTCATCCTTGGGTGTGGGCTTACCCATCCTTTGGCACTAATCACAATTGGTGGTGTACCTCCTTGCATCTTAATGTAAAGTGGGCCAATAATAACCTGATTGTAGAAATTTGAAAGGTTGTCCACTTAGCAAAAATGTGGCCCCATAGGGTCCATCATGGCATGCTAAGAGGATGTCAAAGACCTCCTCTTCCCTCACACATCTCCTCATGATCTAATCTAGCCCTTATCTGAAAATATTTCCCCCAATCCAAATGAATGGGGCACTTTTCCTGACAATCTTGCTTTTCTCCTTAGAGGATGGATTAGGAGGGAACCTTCCAGCAACCAAGTAGTTGGCTTTATCAACAAACTAAGGAGAAAACATTGATATGGAAAAGAGATGTTCATTTGGAAGTTGATCATCCACAATTTCTTCCTTTTCTGTATGTAAGGTTATTCTTGAGAAGAAATCTACAACCACATTCTCTTTCCCTCGTTTATCAATAATAGTCAAATCAAATTGTTGCAATAATAACAACCATCTCTTTATCCTAACATTGACATCAATTTTATTCATTAAATACTTAATGGTGCCATGGTCACTGTGAACAAAATTTGGAAAACCAGTGATATAATTCCTAACAAAATTTGGAAAACCAGTGATATAATTCCTAAGCTTGTTCAAAGAATTTACCACTGCCAAGAGTTCCTTTTCAATGATTGTATAGTTTGACTCATCTTTAGAAAGGTTCTTACTGATGAAATAGATAGCATAAGGAAATTTGTCTCCCACTTATTCTAAGGTAGTGCCTACAGCTTTGCCTGAGGCATTTGCGTGTATATGGAAAGGTAATTCCCATTTGGGACCCTTAAGGAGTGGTGCAGTGGTCAGCATTTATTTCAGTACATCGAAGGCTTCTTGAAAATTGTTTGTCCAACAAAAATCTGAATCTTTAGCCAACAATCCAAAGAAGGGTAAAGCCAGTTTACTAAAATTCTTTAATGAAACGTATATAATACCAAACCACTATGAGGAAAATCTTGACATCTCTTTGTTTTTTAGGAATGGGGACCCTTTTGATGATGGAGATTTTGTTTGGTCGGCATGTATCCCTTGGCCAAGGAAATTCCCTGCATTCATAAAAAAATCACATTTATTGGGACTTAATGAAAGATTCATTTCAATGCATTTATTTAATACTTTGCAGATATTAGAATGAGATTCCTTGAAGTCACATCCATAAGGGGTGAAATCATCCATGTATATCTCAACAAAATCATGAACAAGTTTAGCAAAGACACTTATAACTGCCCTCTAGAAAGTAGCAGGGGCATTGCACAAACCGAATGGAAGGAATCTATAGGAAAAGGTACCCCAAGGATATGTAAATGTGGTCTTATCTTGGTCTTTAGAGTTGATCTGAATTTTCTTGCATCCACTAAACCCATCCAAGAAGGAGAAGAATTTATTTCCTCCAAGGCCATTTAGGACATGTTCAATGAAGGGAAAAGTAAAATTGTCCTTCTTTGTAGCCTTTTTAATTTCTCAGTAATAAACATAGATCATCCACTTCCCATTCTTCTCAGGGACTAAAATAAGAGGTGGCACCCGCTCACTATTTGAAATGGGATACATGAACCCTACACCTAGTAACTTTTTCAATTCTTCCTTCAAAATGTCTTTAAGAGTTGGTTCATCCTTCTCTAGGGTTGGTGCATAGCCTTTCATCCCTCTTTGATGTAAATACAATGAGTATAGAATGATGGATGCACACCTTTCAATTCCTTATAATCCCAATCAAAATCATCCACGTGTTGCCTCAACACACTGCAAAATTGTTCTTCCTACTTAGCAAAAAGAGAGGGGTTGATCTTTAGAATTCTAGATGGGACAATCTCCACAGTCACGGTATATTCCAGGCTAGATTCAATCGATCACAGATCAATCCAAAGACTAATCTCAAATTATTTCATTAGTTCATCAACTAGTATAACAATGGGAGGCTGATTATGTATGATATCATTAATAAGGTCATCTTTATCAAGCTTCCCCCCTCCTATAACAGTGTCTAGAGTGAAAACTGGGTAGAGGGATGTCTAGTAAAATTCTTCCTCCTTCTCATCCTCTAACCATAAGGATAAATTATGCTCAATAGAACGTTGAGTAGGAGGATACAACACAAGTTGTTTTGATAACTGTCCTTTCTTAATAGCCATGTTCCCAACCCTCCAACTAATTGATGAGCACCAGAAATGGGTAATTATATGGGTTCATTTAGCCTCCTAATTTGACTTAATCCACCATTATCATTAGTTTATTGCATGCTTTTGATTAAATTTATGCTAATAAAGTGAACTGGGTTAGTCATTATGCCAAAAAGTCTAATGTGTGCTTTATGCAGATTTTTGGTTAATTTTGAGACAAAATCAAAGGTTTAATGAGCACTTGGCAGCCAAATTCATGGAAGAACACAGGAGAGGATTTTTAGGAAGGTGTCCCCTTCATTTATGAGCCCTTACCTCAAATTCTCCATCAAAAACTCAGAGCACAAGGGGCAGCCAAGCAAGTCAAGAAGGACTGCTGTTAACTGCAAGTTTTGGCAACCGAGTTCCTAAAGTTTAGGAGGACTGTTGGGGTCCTCAATTTGTATAAATAAGAAGGCTTAGGGCCTTCATTGGGTTAGTCAGGAGTTAGTCAGATGTTAGTCAGATTGTAGTTAGATTTTAGTCAGTAGGTTAGTCATTTTGTTAGTCTATTTTCGCACTTTAGTGCAGCTCTCTATCAACACATTTTCGAGTTTTTTATAAACAGTTTTTGGGATATAGCTATTATTTTTTGATCAATAAACATGAATCCAGTTTTTCACTAGCTTTGATATTTCTTAGGAGGCTGTAGCTCTTGGGTTTGGCCCCAACCCAAGTGTCAGTACCTCCTTTGTATACTTTTATGTGTCTTTGCTACATTCATAGAATATTTTCTGTTATTTAGGTTAAAATCTTTCTTTGTTACTTAGGTTGTTTTTGATGATTAAGATAGTTTTTCATGCTTCAAGTTGATTTGACAATTTGGTAATAGAAAAGATCTACAAAAGGGCCACCAAGAAATTCTTGATCTCATCTCTTCCTCCTTAGGACCATGAGGTGAGACCAAGGCATACTTGCTGTTTTTGGGAAAAGTGTCTATTCAGAACGACCCTATCCCACTGGGTTGTGATAGAGACCTCAGAAACAAACAGGGAAAACTACTCTTGTATTCTCCTTTATGAACTATAAACGAAGATGAATAGGATGAACCAACCTGTGTCTTGCGCTAGTCCTTTGATCCAATCTCTCTTCTCTTTGACAGCTTCCAGCTATCTGCTCCCTCACTTGCCCAGCGTCACCAAGTTCCTGCAAGTTCACAGAAGAAAGAAACTACACAAAGACATGGATTTATGTTCATAAAAAGCTTAGGATCAGATTTAAGCTAAACATACAAATATAACACACATCAATGATATACAAGCATGTAGGAGAAACTCAAATAGTTTTATTGATAAAAAAAGAAGATCCAGGAGGAGTTACAACCGATGATTCTTGATCCAGCATCAAACTCCCAGCATAGAATCCCTTCTTCACCTCCAACAAAGCATAAATCACCCAATACTCTGATATCTATCTCAAAACCAACAGCAATTCTCTGCAATGTACAAAATTCCAGCCTCTGGATCTCTTGGTGAGGGATCCATATATAGATGTATGCAAAGAGGATGAGTCAGCTCATGAATTGATTAGTGGCTTCTCTCTGTCAGTTCTTGCTTCCACTTGGAGACTAAGAGCCTCTTACTCATCACTGGTCGAATTCAGTGAGGCAAGTGTCATTGGAGAAGATTATGGAAGCTTCCATTGTCTCTCCACCTAGTGGAATGACTCTGCCACTTGTCATTTCCCGCTCAACGCACCCTGGTAGTGCATTCAAGTGCGTTGCAACGCACCTAGCCAGTGTATTTGGGTGCTTTGCAACGCAGCTAGCTAGTGGAGCATCTGAAATGATCCTGATTTGACTAGTTCTGAGCAGTTTCTGGTGGAGAACTTCTGGGAGAAGCTGTAATTTGTTGACCTTGTTTCTTTAGGAGCTGGAACAACCATTTTAGGGACTTAGGATCCCTTGGTTTATGGAAATTTCATGCTTATAGCTGTAAGGCACAAAAATGTCTATAACAGTTGCCCCCTAAAGTATGAGGCCGCTTATCGGGTGAAATGCTTTATTAGGAGGATCCGAAGTTCTTCTAATGCTGGGGAGGAGACCTGTAATAAGATACAATACAATACATTATTTTCATACTGTTTTCATGATCTAGCTGAGGCGGGCATTCCCATGCTTAGCTTTATAAATTCATTTTCATGTACATAGGACAGACAATCGTCTGATGGTAGACTGATGATTCTGATGAAGTCATCATCCTTTTGGTAGGATGATTATCTGTGCTACAATGCTGTACATTTCAATGTCTTTATTTTTCCTGAATATATATCGCAGCCCGGATGGATGAAATTAGATCCGGGGTCTTCAATCTCGTCCGATCTTCACTCTAAGTACAAGTCGATCCATGTGAGAAATGTTTTGAAGTCGAACATGGAAAGACATCGCTTGATTACCAGTCAATGATGTAAACTGTTAACAAGCGTGAGAGGAATCACCGATAATGATAATGACCCTCAAGGTACTGCAGTACAATTCACGTGGTGTGAATGAAGGACTTGGCGTCGAACACCACGCAAAATCTTTCGGTCGAAGGTCATTGATGTATACCTGTCGCCGGAAGTGAGAAACTTGCCATTGAGGCATGCAAGCTTCAAAGTACTGAATGGGGTGTTCCTAGATCAACTTCTTGGATAATGAACTGATGTCGACAAGAAGCGATCCGTCAAAGGAGGGCCTTAATGAATCCCACATCAATGACACGGAATGGAGCAAATGATTTTGATGGAGGTGAAAACAATTTGGTGATATATGGTTCAGGGTGGCGGTCATGAAAGAATGAAGTATAATGTATGGTAGTGGATGGGACACGGGTGACTTCTCTGGATGACTTCTCTTGAACATGTCGGAGACACTTATGTGATGGATCGGTAGCATTTACCCCAAATGTGGATGGTATGGTGTGACCATGGTGATGTG
Organism: Pinus tabuliformis; assembly: GCA_031772625.1. Lineage (NCBI taxonomy): Eukaryota > Viridiplantae > Streptophyta > Pinopsida > Pinales > Pinaceae > Pinus > Pinus tabuliformis. The sequence continues at coordinate 567,278,016 of CM062812.1, read as the reverse complement.
ACCGGTGAATGAAACAACCCAACCCGACTCTGGCACGGAGTGGAAGTGTCATGTTCAAGAGCGACTTGCTACCAATAAAGTTTCTTTGAGTTTTCTTCCCAATTTTTCCCCAGTCATTGCTGACCAGTACCTCTTTATTTTTGTCAAGCTTGAGGAGGACAAAATATGCTTGTTCTATAATTTGCCCTTCGGGCAAACCCATCGCTATGTTTTAATGAGCCTAGCGATAGTGAAACTCGTTCTCGCCTAAAGACAAGTTTGTCGCTATTAATATTTTTAACGAGTCTAACGACAAAGATAACTCGGTCCTTTTCATTTTTAGAGAGTCTGAAAAGGTACGTAAAGGTAACTCCGAAGTTCCTTTTTCGTCATCTAATCCCTTAAGTCCGAAAAAGTATAAAACAATACAGAAGGGATGAATTTTCGATAGTTTTAACGAGCCGAACAAAACAAGCGCTCGATATTTTTGTGCAATAATCCCTCAGGTCCAAAAAGATTAAAATCTAGAGGAGGGATGGCACTTCCGGTCGCTTTAACGAGATGGAAGGCCAAAACTCGGCAATCTTTTCATATTTTACGAGTCAGATGAAAAGAGCTTAAAGAAGACTTGTCTTTTGAGGAACGAGTGATAAAATGGGTAGCAGCTGATTCCAGGTAAGGTTTGGAATTTTCCAATCACGGCAGTGTCACAAGGATGGCTAGTGAAATCACTCTTCGGAGCTGTTCCTCAAAATGGGTAAACAATCAAATGGAGGTGAATGATCGGCCAATGGAAAAGTGGAAGTGATGGTGCAAACACGACCAAGGCTTTAATGGCTGAAAATGCTTCATTCACGGTGGTTATTTACGGGGGGGATAGTTCATTTTTTAACGAGCTTAAGCGCGGGTGGAAACTTTTGCTCGGTCTTATGTTTATTTTTTAACGAGCTTGAACTATTTGCTAAAGCTGCTCAATTAATCCAGTCATATGATAAGAATGTCTCATATAAAAACGACAACTTTTAGATTTTTGCCCCACATCCTTTCTTTATGCAAGTTTGGTGACGACTAGTCCTACGAGTTTAAAGGTTTAGAGGTCCTAAAAATTTAAAAAATAAATAGCCGCCCCTCGCTTGCATGCCAAAAGGTTTGCATGCCCTCAGGTATAAAATAGAGTTTCAAAGTTACCCCTACTTTAGTCCGTCAAAACATTTGTTTTACCGAGAGAGGCCTACCTCTTATAGGTTACCCAAAGATTGTTCTATTCACACAGCAAACAAAACACTTCTTTGGCGATGTCTACCGAGATAAACAAAGGCGAGTGACTTAGCTCTGCCAACTCACATAACTTTGACAAGAGAATCTTATTCTAGAATAACCCCTCTTCCAATCACGGACGGGGTACAAACTAGTCATATTCTCCCCCGGAAACCTACTCTATACCCGAAGTTTTCCTGCCGAAGCAGACCAGGATGCACGCCCCCTGGGTTTCAGTCATATCCCTCTGAATTACTCGCGCTCATCGGGAGGAAGGACTGGGGATTGAGACATTTCTCGCGTGAAGAGACCATTCAGGGACCGTATATGACTATTTGCTATGCGTGATCTGGGAAATGAAAGCTGGTCCACGAGCTTGACCACTCTTCCTTCGTGCGGAAAACACATTACTCTAAAGAGTGAGGAGACAATGGCTCCCATGCAATAAATATAGTCTCGTCCAAGGAGTAGGTTATAATCCAAGGGTCCTTTAACGACCATGACGTTCATGCGAACTGTCTTCCTTCTCAATGTTATGGGCACATTGGGAAGGATCCCCAAATGTCGACTGGTTCCTTTATCAAAGCCTGTCAGATTTCTCATTTCAGGCAACAGCAATGGCGAACCAAGTGCTTTCCAAGCAATAGAGGAAAGGATACTCACAGAAGCCCCCTCATATATGATGGTGCCAGCCATGACCATTCTATATATTTGAACGATAATTCAGAATGGTATGCTTGCTGGCAAACGGGATCTGCCTAGTTGATTCTAGTCGAAGGATACAACTAGGTTGCTTGGAGGTGGGACCGAGTAGACGGCCAGGTATGGCTCTGACGAACTTCCTTCCTGCGGTAAAGGAATGGGTGGATTGCCCCCATGTTCGTCGGAGTCTGTGTTGATGAAGAGAATTTGGACGGTGTCATCCTTATTCTCTTCAGTGACTGTATCATTCGAAGATAAAACCTCTGAAGGCAAGACCGGGTCAACTGCCGCCTCGACCTTTTGACTTTCGTCTGGTATGGATTCAGTTGGTTTATCTTCAATGATAGACGCTTCAGCCGACCATTTGAGCGGGCCAGCTGGGTTCTCAACTAGTGACGGACTCGGGAAGAGTTTTTTATATCCAGGAGGAAGTCGTAACGGTGAAACCGAACGATCATCCAAAACTCTTTTAGCTTCGTCTAAGAAGGGAGAACGGTGGAGGGCATGGTCGCCTTCGCACAGTTTACAGGGAAATCTAGCTTTCCCTTTTTGTCCTGGGGCTTCACTTTCACTAGTTGACGGTGTGCTTTCAACATGATCTCCAGAGGTTGATGACACTAGATTGTGAAAACGAGGAGACCAGTCCCGTAGTATCCGGGGGATGCAAGGACAATCTCTGTGAAAGTGGTCTCCTCTGCAAATGACACATGGCGATTTAGGCCTGGTCGGTGCTGTGTGTGGATTTTCGTTAGACAACACTTGTTTTCCCCCATTCGCCTTTGGCTCCTTCTTCTTTTTCTCTTTCTTCTTCTTTTCCTTTTTCTCCTTAGGAACTTGGCTTTTAGCTTTACCAGTCCTGTTAAGCGAAGAGGAAGGATGAGAGGAAGAATTAGAGGAAGTAGAAGGCTGGTGGGTAACTCTGGAATCGTCTAATTGCTGATTCGATTGTTCAGGAATAGTGGTGTTCTGAACGACATTGGTTGAGAAGAGCCATACTGGCAAGCCAATTGTCAGTCCTGGAAGCAACAATGTGGCCATATGGAGCGCACCAACATCTCCCCAAGAGGAGAAAGGACTAGGATTTCCACCAAGGGGAATTCCTTGGTTGGTAGGCTCCATTTTCTCAACCTAAAGATCAATGTAGGAAAAGGGTATGAATGTTCCGCTTAAAATAAATTTTAACACGCTTTGACACAACTTGTTTTTTCAGTTTTAAAGAGTCGAGAAAAAACAAAAGATGACTCTAGTCTCCTTCGATTTTTAATGAGCCTGAAGTGACAAGTGCTCAGATGGACCTTTTCCGTTAAGGAGTCTGAAAAGGAACGAAAGGGACTGCTCTGGAGGTCTAGGTAGAGGGAGTACCAAACCAATCGCAAAACCGCAGAATACATTTTAGGGTACGGCAGTCAATCTTCCCGAATGTTGTGTTCGGTGCATTGCGATCAGTAGGGCGGCCGACACAGCTTCCTATGGATAAAGGTTTTATGCCTATAGGGGTCTCCCAATATATACTCGACAGTACGTGGGAGCACAAGTCCGGACTGGCACTTATCGTCTCAAAGTGGAGGAATCACCCAACCATCAGTGAGGACAACAGTTACCAGGCTTTACGACGCTGGAATACGTCTCTAGCATAGACCTCTAAATGTTGTGCGTTAAGTTACAAAGCGTTGTTAAGTTCATTGAATTTATTTTAGGTTGATCTTTCTTATGAAGTTTGCCTTTTGGGTTCACCACGAGATGTAGATGTAATTCCTAAAATGCAATCTAAAGATGATAAGCAAGCTTTTATCTCTTTTCAACAATGAAAATCCTAGCTACAAGGGGAAAAGAAAGACACAATCTTTTCTCAAAGAGCAAAGAGCACACTGTAAATGCACTTTTCCTAAATCAAGCCAAACAGACTGTCAATATGCAAATGCACATGTGCATGTATTTTTTTTTCACTTTCTTAATATTGATGCCTAAAAAGAAAGTTGTTGTACAAATTTGAATTCGCTTTCAAGTGAAAAACACAAACAAGCTTCTTTTCGAAATCAAAAGGCAGAGACGATTACGACACTTTATGATTTTGAAGTAAACACTTGTTTCGACACTACAAATTCACAAATTCAAGCCAAAGGCAAAAAGTAAAAGCGTAATCGACTGTCAACAGCAAATAAACTTTCTCTTAAGATTAAAATCGACACTTACGACAGATCTAAATCCAAGGACAACAGTATGACTAGTTTACTTTTGCAATGGGAAACTATAAATGACGTAACAAACACACAAAAACAAATACAGTTTCTTTTATACAACTGAGGCGGAATTAAGGCAAAGAAAAGGGGCTTTTAAACAGACACACACACTGATCACAGGCTGCAAAAATCAGAGGCAAAACTGGAAAAATTGAGCAAAGAACCTCAGCTACACGGGGCTGAGCTGATCAACGCACCTGCTACACAGAGAAACTGAGTTGCAACACAGGTAGCCCTCTCGGGAACTGCGCTGAAATGCAGAGTCTCTTCACAGAGCCTGCGCTGGAGTAGAAACGAGAATTCTCTCCGGGTTCTCGGTCACGGTTTGCAGTTTAATCTATGGTTTTTGGCCGGGTAAAAGCAATCAGTAATGCACAATCAGAGGATTGATTTAAAAGAGGTTTAAGAGCTATCACAAAGGGTAATCAGATCATTTGTGAATCAACTGTTCAGATCATAAATAGATCCAGTGAATGGACTAGAGTAACAGATGTCTACTTTGCATTTGTAAATGGAAAATGCAGTTCGATTCGCTACTCCTAAGTTTATGAGATGAACAACGATAGAAATACAAACAAACTAACTAGACATGATCCCCAGCGGAGTCGCCATTTTGTTTTCGGGAAAAGTATCTATTCAGAACGACCCTATCCCACTGGGTTGTGATAGAGACCTCAGAAACAAACAGGGAAAACTACTCTTGTATTCTCCTTTATGAACTATAAACGAAGATGAATAGGATGAACCAACCTGTGTCTTGCGCTAGTCCTTTGATCCAATCTCTCTTCTCTTTGACAGCTTCCAGCTATCTGCTCCCTCACTTTCCCAGCGTCACCAAGTTCCTGCAAGTTCACAGAAGAAAGAAACTACACAAAGACATGGATTTATGTTCATAAAAAGCTTAGGATCAGATTTAAGCTAAACATACAAATATAACACACATCAATGATATACAAGCATGTAGGAGAAACTCAAATAGTTTTATTGATAAAACAAGAAGATCCAGGAGGAGTTACAACCGATGATTCCTGATCTAGCATCAACCTCCCAACATATAATCCCTTCTTCACCTCCAACAAAGCATAAATCACCCAATACTCTGATATCTATCTCAAAACCAACAACAATTCTCTGCAATGTACAAAATTCCAGCCTCTGGATCTCTTGGTGAGGGATCCATATATAGATGTATGCAAAGAGGATGAGTCAGCTCATGAATTGATTAGTGGCTTCTCTCTGTCAGTTCTTGCTTCCACTTGGAGACTGAGAGCCTCTTACTCATCACTGGTCGAATTCAGTGAGGCAAGTGTCATTGGAGAAGATTCTGGAAGCTTCCATTGTCTCTCCACCTCGTGGAATGACTCTGCCACTTGTCATTTCCCGCTCAACGCACCTTGGTAGTGCATTCAAGTGCGTTGCAACGCACCTAGCCAGTGTATTTGGGTGCTTTGCAACGCAGCTAGCTAGTGGAGCATCTGAAATGATCCTGATTTGACTAGTTCTGAGCAGTTTCTGGTGGAGAACTTCTGGGAGAAGCTGTAATTTGTTGACCTTATTTCTTTAGGAGCTGGAACAACCCTTTTAGGGACTTAGGATCCCTTGGTTTATGGACATTTCATGCTTATAGCTGTAAGGCACAAAAATGTCTATAACACTTGCTTCCACAAAAACATTGTTTTTGCATCTTCATGCAATTGCTAGTGCTATATTTTTAGTTAGGAAAGTTGATACTAGTTCTACTTGCATGTCTAGAATCTGTACTTTCTAATTTCCATAGTTATCTTGCATAATTTTCTGCCAATAAACTTCTGTTCATCATGTTTCTGGTTTTTAGGTCAAAGTAGGTCAAAATAGCTAGATCTTTGGTTTTCCTAGACTTTGTTGATCAGTTTTGGAAAATAGTGTAGAAAACCTGTGATACCTCCGTACCTACCCTTCCTCCATCATACAACCTACTGCAACCCCTAATCCAAGATTCCTTCCCTTCATTTGCACATTTTCCCACTTTGCCCTAATTTCTACATTCTTGTGCATCATTGCTCCCTTCATACTTGAAAAATCCAATCACCTTAATCACTCCTTAGCCTCATTCACCAGGTCTTAGACCCCTTAACATCCTCATCCAACCTCCATTTCCACTTTTCCACCGTCTTTCCACCATCAACCCTCCAAAATCCCCTTTCGGAACATCTTGTAGAACCCTTGCGGACTTCCTGTAGAAGTTCACGTTAGCGGTTTTTCAAGATCTGAACACTGTGAAACTCTCTAGAAGGGTTTTAGGTACCCCTTAGGCCCTCTTCTCACCTTCCCAACCTCCTGCAAGTGCCTACTCCACTTCCTTTCGCCAATCAACCTCTGCACAGTAAAAAATAGTCAAAGCACCTGCATAATAATTTTGCGAAATCACTCAAAAATGCAAAAAGATGTTTTTTTCATATTTCTCTTCAGAAGTAGCTTAGAAACATGCATTTTACCTTTCCAAGAGTTAATGGCATCCAGTTCCACCGCTTTCATCTCTTTTCTTGCACCAGTAGCGCTAGTCGGTAAAACTAGGATTTGCTAGGGTTTGCGTCTCTTTTTAGTTTTCAACTTCTTTCTGCAAGTAGATTAGCCTCTGTTGAGTTAGCTTTCGTCCATAACAATTAAAATCGTCTTCTAAGAGCTCATAGAAGTTGGCTTAAGCTCTTAGTAGACTTGTGCCAGCTGACCAAGTGACAACCTGCGGCAAGAGCTAGTACTTGTGCATATAGCACTGTCGCTTCTAAGTTTGTTATGAACTATCGGGTTGATAAAAGTAAAGAATGGAGTCCCAAGAGTTGCAACATTATTGCTGCAATACTGGAGCCCACCATATTTTTGGCGCCGTTGCCGGGGAAGCGTCAGAGTATTTGTGATTGCTGCTTTTCTTCTATTTTCTACTGCAGCCTTCTGCTCAATAATTTATTTCAGCGAGCGTAGAATAGTTGTTTCATTTCCATTCTGCAATTTCATTTCTGCAAGAGTAGATTAGACATTTCCTGTTTTCCTAGACTAGCATTTCAATTCCGCAATTTCAATTATGCAAGCGTAAATTAGCATTTCAATTCCGCAATTTCAATTCTACAAGTGTAGATTAGCCTTTCATTTTTGCAATTTCATTTCAGCAAAATAGATTAGTCATTTCCTGCTTTCATTTCGATTCTGCATTTTCATTTCAGCAAGATAAATTTTAGTTAGTTGCAGTTCAATCTATTTCAGTTTTGCAGGTACAAGCAGAAAAAGAAACAAAATTAAACCAAAAATATTTACTTTCATGCCTTGTAGGAGTATAGATAATTCAGAAAAATGTTTGCACAACACCCCCACTGCTTCACACAGCCGACCTTCTCTCTTCTTCGATGGCTGTGATTAAGAAGAACCCTTAGGTGAATATCAAGACATATTTGAAGAACCTCTAGGGGAGAAGAAGAAGAAAACATTGCTTTGGAACAAATGGCTGAAAACAGAAATGTTGGGAATAGTACCTTTTCTTCCAACTCATCCATTGAAGGTGAAATTGGAAACATGTGGGAAGATTGCAAGAGTGAGATAAGGCAGATGGTTGCCATGCAAATGGATACCTTGCGGATCCAAAGAAAGCAAGAGGAAGCTAAGAGGGCTTTGGCCATCTTTTGTCCTAGGTGCACTAGAAAGCATCCTAGGAAAAAATGTCCATTGCACTCTATAGAAGTGTGTTTTGTATGTGAAAAATACCATCCTACGAATCAGTGCCCCTCCTTGCCCAGAATTAAAGCTGCATATCAGAGGGCCAAAGGAGCCACTGAACCACTCTATTATATGAAACAAAGGAGGCCACATGGACCCATGATACCTTACCAGCAGGGAATGCAAGGGACATCCTAGACCTATTACAACCCCTATCAAGCCACTTCCATGCCTTCTTGTGGTCCCCCTGCTCATCCTTCCAAGTCCACACCTCCTCCTTTGTCGTTCGCATCTCCATATTATGCCCAACCAGCTGCTCATCCATTTCACCCCTATGCTCAGCCAAAACCTCAGTGGAATGCACCTCATCAGGGGTGGAGGCCCCAATACAACACTCCTCCTGCCTCTCGCTCATTTTCTTCCACCACCTTCTCAATCGCAACCATCACCTTCCGCTCCACCAAAGCAGCCCCAAATGCCTGCTCAAATGAACTCGAACCCAAATAACAGGAAGGTTTAGCAAGTATATAGTGGGAAACCACCTACCCAACCACAACCCCATCCACATCCATCTCAAATATACACCCCCACTCAACTACCCGTACCACCATTTCCAAACCCGCACATTAGATTAGCTCAACTCAATTACAATGTTGAGGCACAACATGTCCAAACAACTCCTCTTGAGCTCAATGATATTCACCATAGCTCAGGAAGAGTATTGCAAAACAGAGATTATATTGACATCATTGAAGGACCACATCCAGCAAAAGAAGATTCAAAAGAGGAGATCAAAGCACCATGGGCTACACTTGATAAAGAGAAGACATCAGAATGAGAGATCGAGAGAGCTCCCTCATGGTTACCATCAAATCCTCCATGTATTTAACAGAAAAATCAGCAAAAAGAAGAAGATGTGAAGGTCATGATAGAAGAAGATATGGAGAATGATCCAGATCAACAAAAGGATCAAGGATATCAAAGCTATATTGAGATATGGTTCCAGACGGTCACTAAGTTGCAGCAGTACTCTCTTCCTCAGCTATGTTTGATCCCTTCAAAGTCAAATCATTTGGTCTCTGAAATTCGGATACCTATCAAAGCATGCATTTCAAGCCTCCACATCATTTTGTCTATCATCTCGATGTGCACATGGCTCCATTGGAAGTATTCTTATACTTGAAAATGATTTCGTTTTTCAAATAGGGTAGGGTAGGAAAAAAAGAAAAAAAAGAAAATAAGAGGAAAATAAAAATCTAAGGTGAAAACCTCCTCGGAGGCACCTCAGATTAGCTCATTGATTGAAAACCTCCATGAGGCGGTCAATGGGTTGGAAAGAAGAGAAAAGAAAAAAAGAATAAGATCCCTGGGTGAAAACCTCCCTTGGAGGTGCCCAGGGCAGGCAATTAGGGTGAAAACCTCCTTGATGCGCCCTAGTTGTTTTCAAAAAAAAAAGAGAAGAAAAGAAACAAGAAGAGAGAAAAATAATAATAAACCTCATTTCTGTTGAATAATTGCAGGTTGCAAGAAGGACATTGCAGGTTAGGAGGATCGCACAAAAAAAAGACAGAGGTCAGCATTAGGTTGCAAGCATCACTCACAATCCATTCCTCCATGACCACTACCCTTTTCCAAGATTTGGTCTCATTTGGACTGATATTTCACCTTCTACAGGAAGTTCTGTGTCTTCTACAGGAAGATCCTGTAGAACCTACAGACAAGCCAAAATTGATCTCAGAAGAGGACCTAAAGGTTGAGAATATCTCTATGAGTCCTATAAACATCCTTGTTTCCATCCATCACCCTTCTCCATCATTTTTTCCACCTCATTGTGTTTCTTTTCTGAAAACTGTTTTTTCTACAGGAAGTTCCTGTCGAAATTACAGAAAGCTAGAAATGGATTTTAAAAAGTAGTTTTGCGAACATGGAAGCTTCATAAAGAGTTCATAAATCCTCCTACAATCTTCAAACCTCTCTCCCATCAATTCCAAGTCTGCGTTATAGCCCAAGCTCATTTTTTCTTATTGTGCAAAAAACTGCAGAATGCTTTGAAACAAAAATACATAGAGCAGAAATTTGTTTTTTCCCTAACTTGAAAACCGTGCATCCATTTAAAAAACTGTTTTATGGGAGTTGTATAAGGATGATGGCAACATGCCCAAGCAATTTCAGCCAATTTTAGTGCACGGTTTCCAAGAAATCAGCCTCCATCACCTTCAACCATTTTTGCATTTTCTCCATATCCGTCCATCCATTCAAAAGCATGTTTCATGGGGAGATGCATATGGGTGATAGTAACCTGCCCAAGCAATTTCAGCCAATTCCAGTGCACAGTTTCCGAGAAATCAACCTCCATCACCTTCAGCCATTTTCTGTTTTTCTCAAAATCCGTGCATCCATTGACCACAATTTTTCCATGGGAGGTACATAACGATGATGAAAACATGCTCGGAAAGTTTCAGGTCAATCTGGTCTATTGTTTGGGAGCTATGGACAAAACAAGTCATTGTCCCGCAAAAATCCAGCATCAGCAGCATGAGGGTGCAAATTTGAATGTTGAAACAGACTCCTGTAGCGTACATCCAGCTAGAGGATACTTGCACAAGAAAAATAGCCACGTATCAGCAACCAAACCAACATGCATCCACAGAAACAAAGGCATGCAGTAGAAGGAAAGGCCACAACACCTTACAACAAACGCATTCGTCTTCCAGGTACATGACTAAACTCGTTCCTTTGTTGCATGAATGTAATTTAAGAACTGCGTGGACAGTGAGATGGTTGTGATTAAACAAGATTGATGGCCAGCTAACTGGCCACCCTCATCTAGTTCAAACAACGCTCAGTGGGTGCAATCGGCACGTGTGCTCAGCCATCTCAGGAAGAAAACTGAAAACAGGTAGTGGTGGCTGTTTAAACTCCAACGTAATTGATTGAAGTGATTATGGGCAAGCAACATATAGTTTCATAACAGAACTGCAGTCTGTTGGCATTATGATTCAGGTGTTGTCCTTGATGGCAAACCCATTCAGGTGATAAATCAAGAAGGATGCAGGAAATATGTTCAGCAAGTGCGTCCCCGCAGGTATACCATACAGAACCCGCGTCCAGGGACGCAGGCCAGCCGTTCAGGAGGTGCGTCCGCCCAGTGCACACATTTCAAGGCAGAAAAAAGCACGTGGGGGTTTCTTGTGTGGTATCTAGCCGACGGTTTTGTGTTTCCATGGTGTCGGCTCGTGGTTTTGTTCCATGTTTTGGGGAGAAGCTTGCCTATATAAAGCAAAGGAGTTCATTTGGATTAAGCATCATCTTGGTTGAATATCTTTTGGTGAGATCTAGTCCAGATCTATGAAGGCGAATCTTCTAATGGACTGTGATCTCTATGGCGCATGATCAGATCTGTGGATCTGAGTGTTTGGGTTGGTTCTGAAGTCCTCATACCTTTTATATCTGAAGGGACGCAGGTTCAGTGAAGGGAAAGTGCGCCGGGACGCAGTACAGTAAAGGCTCAGGTGCGTCTCGGAGGCAAAGGACGCGGCGTGACTGTGTTATTGGGTGCGTCTCTGAAGCAAAAGACGCGGCGCGATAGTGTTTCTGGGTGCGCCGGTCGCAGCAAAGCATAGAGGAACAGTGCGTCGGCACGCAGAACAGTGGAAGGTAGACTGCGTCCAGTCGCAGGTCACAGAAAGAAAATATGCGTCCCTGTCTTAAGATGATCTGTTGACTGTATATTTCTGTTCATAAGGTGTTCTGGGTTATTTCTGTAATTACTAATCTGATATCTGTAGTGGACTGTATCTGTTGTATACTTGTTGATCATTTGATTCTTCATGAAAAGAAGTAGGGGGTTGTAGCTCCCTTCCAGGAGAGACTGGAAAACGAGAGAGAGTTGTAGCTCTCTGCAGGTTGCAGCCTGCGTGCTGGTAAAGGACTGCACCAGTACAAAATCATTGTAAAAAGAATTTCTTGAAAGAAGATAGAGACATATTACAGCAGGTGGTTTTCTCCCGCATTGGGTTTCCACCTTACATCTTGTGTTCTTTGGTGTGACTGTCTATTTTCCTTATTCATGCTCATTATTTTATGGTACTGATATGCAAGAATAATTCAAAAGATCAAATAAGGAAGATTTGGTAAATTGCTTGATAATACTGATTCACCCCCCCTCTCAGTATTATTTCCAACAATTGGTATCAGAGCCAGGTCCTTCAGAAAAGCTTGATCGCTTGAAGGTAGATCGTTCATCATGAGCAACTACGAGAGAGAAGCATCAATCAGGCCACCAGTTTTTGATGGGACAAACTTCAATTATTGGAAGGTAAGAGTTACTGCATATCTTCAATCTCTTGGTACTGAAGTTTGGGACATTGTAGAAACAGGCTATGCTTTTCCTTCAGCTACTCCTACAGATCCAGCTGAGAAAAAGAAGTATGAAACAAATGCAAAAGCAGTCAGTACTCTATTAGGAAGTATATCCCAAACAGAATTCATGAAGGTAATGCACTTCAAATCAGCAAAAGAAATATGGGACAAAATGATCACAAGCTATGAAGGAGATGAACAGGTAAAACAAGCCAAACTTCAAACTCTCAGAATTCAATATGAGACTCTCAAGATGTATAATGATGAAAGTGTGGCTAATTATTTTCTTCGGGTAGATGAGATTGTAAATTGTATGAAAAATTTGGGTGAAGAAGTAAAGGAGTCTCTAGTAGTTCAAAAGATTCTAAGATCATTATCCCCCAAGTTTGAATCCAAAGTATCTGCAATAGAAGAAAAAGAAAATCTCCGTGTTCTTACTATGTCTCAGCTACATGGAATTCTAACTGCTTATGAAATGAGAAAGGGAGGACCATCAGACAGAAGGGAGGCTGCTTTTAAAGCATCAGGCAAAGAAGATTACTATGAAGCAAGCCATGATCCAGAAGAAGAGGAAGAAGAATCAAATTTTGTCAGAAATCTTCAAAGAGGTTCTGGAAGGTTCAGAGGTAAGCTACCTTTCAAATGCTTTGCTTGTGGAAGAGTAGGTCATTATGCTGCAAAATGCTCTTATAAGGATAAAGGAAAGGAACCAGTTAGATGGAACAAGAAACAAAGCGCAAATAAGAAAAGCTACTACACCCATGAAGATAGTGATGGCTTATCAAACAGTGATGAAGATGAACAAGGTAATAAATATAGGTTGTTAATGGCATTTGAAGATGATGATTATGAGGATGCTGTAGATGTGGATAACCTTTATGATGAAATTACTAGACTCAAGAGATGCATAGAAGAAAAGAACATGATTATTGATACTCTACAATTCCAAATTGATGAAAAGGAAAAACATCTTGAAAAATTAGAAGGTGAAATTGTTGGTCTTAGAAAAGAAATTGAGAAAACAAAAACTATTAATCTCAAGTTTGTCAAAGGATCTGAAACTTTGGATGAGATTATCAGTGTGCAGCGGTCTCCACTAAATAAGACAGGTTTGGGCTATAATGGAGAAACTTCTCAAGCATCCACTTCAAAAAGTTATCTTGATGCAGCAAGAAGAAATGAGCAAGAGCACAAGGAAGATCATCAGGTAAAGCAGGGACAAATGTCAAGCAGAAACTATCAGGGGCAATCCAGCTTAAGGGTGAACAAAAGCCACAACCAGCCACAGGTAAAATCTTCTCAATTTGGTTCAAGAATAGATGAAAATAGAAATTACAATCAGTTGGGTGGTAGATCCAATAATCGCAGAAGCTTCTTCAATGGACAATGCTTTTCTTGCCATAACTTTGGTCACAAAGCAGCTCAATGTGTTGCGTATAAAACAATCATGACTAGGGAAGCTCAAAAACAAAGAAGTATGACAGGGATTACAAAAAGGACCTATAACAACTTTTCAGCTCTTGAAAATGAAGTTGAATGTTCTATTTGCAATAATTTTGGACATAAAGACTTTGAATGCAGAAGCAGGTTTCCGGAAAGAAAGGTACAAGAGCAGAAAAAGGAACAAGCCTCAAGCGCCAAAACATGGAGAATAAAGGAACCTCAAACAGAAAGATGTGGGATAGCATTTTATGCAGAAGGACAAGAAAATCTATGGTACATTGACAGTGGATGTTCGAAGCATATGACAGGTGATAAAGAAAAACTTGAGTCTTATTCTAATTTAGAAAAGGGAAAGAAAGTCTCTTTTGGAAATGATACTCCTGCAACTATAAAAGGAAAAGGTATTGCTCCTTTAAAAGAAGATGTTAAGGCTGGAAATGTTTTGTTTGTTGATGGATTGAAGCATAATCTACTAAGTGTCAGCCAGATGTGTGATCAAAGAACCGAGGTTATATTCAGATCAAATGAATGCCTTGTTCGTGATCTTGATACAGGTAAAACAGTTCTCAAAGGAAAGAGAACTCCAAATAATCTATACATATTTGATGAAGGACAACAACAATGCTATCTAAGCAAGAATGAAGAGCACTGGTTATGGCATCGAAGGTTGGGACATCTAAGCTTCTCACAAATAAGGAAAGCTTGCAAATATCAGGCAGTTCGCGATCTTCCAGATATCAAAATTCCTGACAACACCATATGCAGATCATGTCAGTTTGGAAAACAAACCAGAACTAACTTTCCAGAGAAAGAAGGATCAGCCAGCATGCCTCTTGAGCTAGTACATACAGATGTATGTGGACCTTTCAGAAAAAGAACACCTAGAGGAGAGGAATACTTGATATTATTTATTGACGATTTCTCCAGGTTTGTTTGGTTAGGTCTTATGAAGCACAAAGATGAAGCATTCGAAAAATTCAAAACCTTCAAAGCCTTGGCTGAAAATGAATCAGGTCACAAAATTAAGTGCCTCAGATCTGACAGAGGTGGGGAATTTACTTCAAATGAATTTTTTGATTTCTGTGATGAACATGGGATAAGGAGAGAATTCTCTACAGCTAGAACGCCTCAGCAAAATGGAGTTGTTGAAAGAATGAACAGAACAATCCAACAAATGGCTCGTGCTATGCTTGATGAATCAGGAACCCCCGCAACCTTCTGGGGTGAGGCTGCACATATTGCGGCTATTATTCTCAACAAGACAAATGTCCGGGTGAACAGCACTCAAACCCCTCATGAGCTCTGGAGTGGTAAAACTCCTTCGGTAAAGCACTTCAAAATATTTGGGAGCAAATGCTATATCAAGAATACTGAGGAGCAGCTTGGCAAACTTGATCCTAGAGCAGATGAAGGCATTCTTCTTGGCTATTCTCCACATAGCAAAGCATACAAATGCTACAATAAAAGACTTGGCAGAATTGTTGACAGCATTGATGTAGTGGTTGATGAAAAGGGATATATTCCTAGGCAAATACATCGTGAAGACATCGAAGAAGATGAGAGCTACCCTCAAAGACAGAATGATGAAGAAGAAGAACCTCAAGAAGAATCTCAAGAAGAACCTCACAAAGAAGCAGAAGAACGGACAAGAATAGAAGAAAAGACTCCATCCAGATATGTTCAGAAGAACCATCCAGAATCTTAGATCATGGGACAAAAAGAAGCAGGTATACAAACTAGAAGAACAGTTGCAGAAGCTTCAAGCTATTTGGCATTACTTTCCTCCACCGAACCACAAAATGTGAAAGAGGCATGCAAAGATGAATGTTGGGTGAAAGCAATGGATGAAGAACTTGAGCAAATCGAAAAGAACAACACTTGGGAGCTGGTTCCTAGACCAAAAGATAAGAATGTTATTGGAACAAAATGGGTCTTCAAAAATAAATTGAATGAAAATGGAGAAGTAATTAGAAACAAAGCCAGACTCGTCTGTAAAGGGTATGCGCAGCAAGAAGGAATAGACTTTGAAGAAACTTTTGCTCCTGTTGCAAGACTTGAGGCCATCCGAATGTTCCTTGCTCTCTCAAGTTTTCAGAACTTCAAAGTATTTCAAATGGATGTGAAATCAGCCTTTTTGAATGGAGACCTGGAAGAAGAAGTATACATTGAACAGCCAGATGGGTTCATTCTTGGAAATGATCCAAATCTTGTATGCCGATTGAAAAAGGCTCTCTATGGTCTCAAACAAGCTCCAAGGGCTTGGTACTACCGGTTGGACAAATATCTTCATCAACAAGGTTTCTTAAAAGGTTCAGCAGATAACAATCTGTATATAAAAGTTGAAAATGACAAATTGCTAATACTTGTTGTGTATGTAGATGACATTATTTTTGGCAGCAATGAAGAAGCTATGAGTCAAAGCTTTGCCTCAGTCATGCAGAAAGAATTTGAAATGTCCTTGCTAGGAGAACTGACATATTTCCTTGGTTTGCAAATACAACAGAAGGAAGGAGGAATCTTTTTATCTCAAACCAAGTATCTCAAGCAGATTTTGAAGAAATATGGCATGGAAGATGCAAAACCAGTATGTACACCCATGGTCACAGGATGTAGTCTCAGTGCAAATGATGAATCTGCAGCAGTACATCAACCAACCTACAGATCTATGATTGGAAGTTTACTATATTTGACAGGTACCCGACCAGACATCATGCATGCAGTTGGAATAGTTGGAAGATTTCAGGCAAATCCGAAGGAGACTCATCTTCAAGCAGTGAAGAGAATTTTCAAATATCTTCAAGGGACTCAAAATTATGGCTTATGGTATCCTAGAGATACAGATCTTACTCTTCATGCCTATACAGATGCAGATTGGGCCGGAAGCGTGGATGACAGGAAAAGCACAAGTGGTGGTGCGTTCTTTATGGGTCCCAGACTGGTCTCTTGGTTCAGCAAGAAACAGAGTTCAATTGCCTTGTCTACAGCTGAAGCAGAATATGTTGCTGCTGCATCTTGTTGCACCCAACTCCTTTGGATGATGTAGAATTTGCAGGATTATCAAATCACTTGTACTCCTCCAATCCCTATCTTATGTGACAACACAAGTGCAATCAGCATCTCAAAGAATCCGGTTATGCATTCAAAAACCAAGCACATAGCAATCAAGTACCATTTTCTCCGGGAACAAGTACTTGAACAGAAGGTCAAGTTGGAGTATGTTCCTTCTAAGGAACAAGTTGCTGATATTTTCACCAAACCGTTGCCCAGGGACACTTTTGAATACCTCAGGCAAAAGCTGGGGGTTGTTGATGCATCATCTTACTGTTGATCATCTTCCTATTGGTGGTATAGGCTCAGGGGGAGCACATAATGCATTGTTGGCATTATGGAGAAGGAGATCTTGGAAATAGCTGCAATATGTCTCTATCTCCTTCATGATGGATTTCTGGTTACAGATCTGGAGATGCATGAGCATAGGGGGAGCATACCCTTTGCCCTTGATGTCAAAGGGGGAGAATGAAGCTGAAGATTATGTGGTTGCCATCAAGTCCAAAGGGGGAGATTGTTGGCATTATGATTCAGGTGTTGTCCTTGATGGCAAACCCATTCAGGTGATAAATCAAGAAGGACGCAGGAAATATGTTCAGCAAGTGCGTCCCCGCAGGTATACCATACAGAACCCGCATCCAGGGACGCAGGCCAGCCGTTCAGGAGGTGCGTCCGCCCAGTGCACACATTTCAAGGCAGAAAAAAGCACGTGGGGGTTTCTTGTGTGGTATCTAGCCGACGGTTTTGTGTTTCTATGGTGTCGGCTCGTGGTTTTGTTCCATGTTTTGGGGAGAAGCTTGCCTATATAAAGCAAAGGAGTTCATTTGGATTAAGCATCATCTTGGTTGAATATCTTTTGGTGAGATCTAGTCCAGATCTATGAAGGCGAATCTTCTAATGGACTGTGATCTCTATGGCGCATGATCAGATCTGTGGATCTGAGTGTTTGGGTTGGTTCTGAAGTCCTCATACCTTTTATATCTGAAGGGACGCAGGTTCAGTGAAGGGAAAGTGCGCCGGGACGCAGTACAGTAAAGGCTCAGGTGCGTCTCGGAGGCAAAGGACGCGGCGTGACTGTGTTATTGGGTGCGTCTCTGAAGCAAAAGACGCGGCGCGATAGTGTTTCTGGGTGCGCCGGTCGCAGCAAAGCATAGAGGAACAGTGCGTCGGCACGCAGAACAGTGGAAGGTAGACTGCGTCCAGTCGCAGGTCACAGAAAGAAAATATGCGTCCCTGTCTTAAGATGATCTGTTGACTGTATATTTCTGTTCATAAGGTGTTCTGGGTTATTTCTGTAATTACTGATCTGATATCTGTAGTGGACTGTATCTGTTGTATACTTGTTG
The DNA here is from genome assembly GCA_031772625.1 of Pinus tabuliformis. NCBI lineage: Eukaryota > Viridiplantae > Streptophyta > Pinopsida > Pinales > Pinaceae > Pinus > Pinus tabuliformis. The sequence continues at coordinate 567,259,955 of CM062812.1, read as the reverse complement.
ATCATTTGATTCTTCATGAAAAGAAGTAGGGGGTTGTAGCTCCCTTCCAGGAGAGACTGGAAAACGAGAGAGAGTTGTAGCTCTCTGCAGGTTGCAGCCTGCGTGCTGGTAAAGGACTGCACCAGTCCAAAATCATTGTAAAAAGAATTTCTTGAAAGAAGATAGAGACATATTACAGCAGGTGGTTTTCTCCCGCATTGGGTTTCCACCTTACATCTTGTGTTCTTTGGTGTGACTGTCTATTTTCCTTATTCATGCTCATTATTTTATGGTACTGATATGCAAGAATAATTCAAAAGATCAAATAAGGAAGATTTGGTAAATTGCTTGATAATACTGATTCACCCCCCCTCTCAGTATTATTTCCAACACAGTCTACATGGGGCCAACGTACATTCGGCCACCTCATCTCCTCACCACAAATCAGGCCAGTAGTTAAAAGACAGCTCAGTTAATGCATTCACCACTCTTTGTTCACTGTGCCTTCATGAAATTCTCGACTGGAGTACACATCTACCACTTCTAGAGCAACTAACCAGTCGTCCTCCACTAGATTTCTGCTTTTTTTTTTGAAAATATCCCGCCTATCGGGCTCTACGGGAAGCACAGTTTCATTCTACAGGAACACTATCTACAGGAAGATTTCTACAAGAAGGGCAGAGAGCAGTTCTGCAGCCAGAAATTTTTAGATTTTTGTCAAAATTCGAGCTTGGAAAGAGGTAGGCTCGGGAAACTACTCTGCATATGATATATTTATATAAGGTTGATGATTAAAAACATAGTATTGGGTTGAAAGAAAGGAAAGTGAAGCTTAAAAGTCTACCTATGTTTTTTTACTTCTCTGAGTCCTACACAGTCTCTCCGTTTTTCTACTCTGCATCCAAAATACACATTTTTATTTCTGACATTCTTCTAAAAAAAGGGATGCAACCATAGAAGCCAACCTGTGAAAAACCAAATTTGCAAGACTGTCCACTCTCTGAAGAAAAAACACTGTGTTATAAATATTCTCTATTCTGTCAAAAGTATTGATTTTTCCCAAAAACTGAGAAGCAAATTCAAGTTGGAAACAGTTTGAAGAAAAAATTGCAAATTGATGTTGTGAAAAAGAATAACATGAGAAATTCCTGATTCCAGAAAGACAAACCTCAGCGATTTCTCTATTTTCGGTTTTGAAAGTTTGTTTCCTCCCTCCTCACCTCAACATTTCCAGCGGTCACTACACATCATGATAGGGAGATATTTAGAAAAATGGTAGGGGAAGATGAGGAGGAAATAGAAAAAGAGGAAAAGACCAAAATGGAGAAAGAAGAACTTGAAACCAAGGAGGAAATCAAAATAGAAGATGAGAAAGAAGACCCAGAATAGAAAAGAAAAAGACTAAAGCAGAGAAGGCAGAAACTAAACAAGATGAGAAGAAAACCAAAACAGAGTGTGAGGAAGCAAAGCTAATAGAGGCAAAGAAGACAAAAGAAGAAAAAGAGACACACCCTAAGATATCAGGGACACAAGCAGAAACAAGGGGCATAGAGATTTCTACAGGAAGTGAAGGAAAAGAACAGCAGAAAGAGAAACCCCCTGCAACGTTGGCAAGGGAAGCAGCAGCTGTGCTTGCTGCATTAAGCACACCTACAAAACAAAAAAGGAAAAAGAAAAAGGTAGGCCTCCATGTATTTCAAGGCCAGGAAAAGCACAAGAATTCAAACAAGCAGAATAGGAGGAGCAGTGGAAGGACATGGACAAGAAGGAAAAATTTTATGGCACACATGAGTATACCACATTAGAAGCCTGGGATGATAAGGATGCCACCACAGCCAGCGAGAATGAAGAGATAGATTAGTTGCTCAGAGGATGAGCAACACCTTCAGTAGGGGGTGATGATGAGCCCCAGAAATGGGTAATTATATGGGCTCATTTAGCCTCCTAATTCTACTTAATCCACCATTCTCATTAGTTTATTGCATTTTTTTATTACATTTATGCTAATAGAGTGAATTGGGTTAGTCATTATGCCAAAAAGTCTAATGTGTTCTTTATGCAGATTTTTGGTCAATTTTGAGACAAAATCAAAGGTTTAATGAGCACTTGGTAGCCAAATTCGTGGAAGAACAAGGGAGAGGATTTGTAGGAAGGTGTCTCCTTTCATTTATGAGCCCTTACCTCAAATTCTCCATCAAAAACTCAGAGCACAAGGGGTAGCCAAGCAAGTCAAGAAGGACTGTTGTTAACAACAAGTTTTGGCAGCCGAGTTCCTAAAGTTTAGGAGCACTGTTGGGGTCCTCAATTTGTATAAATAAGAAGGCTTAGGGCCTCCGTTGGGTTAGTCAGGAGTTAGTCAAATGTTAATCAGATTGTAGTTATATTTTATTCAGTAGGTTAGTCATTTTTTTAGTCTATTTTCGCACTTTAGTGTAGCTCTCTATCAGCACATTTTCGAGTTTTTATAGACATTTTTTGGGTTGTAACTATTATTTTTTGATCAATAAAGATGAATCCAGCTTTGCACCAGTTCTGATCTTTCTTAGGAGGTTTTAGCTCTTGGGTTTGGCCCCAACCCATGTGTCAGTACCTCCTTTGTGTACTTTTATGTGTCTTTGCTGCATTCATAGAATAATTTATGTTATTTAGGTTAAAATCTTGCTTTGTTACTTAGGTTGTTTTTGATGATTAAGATAGTTTTTCATGCTTCAAGTTGATTTGACAGTTTGGTAACAGAAAAGATCTACAAAAAGGCCACCAAGCAATCCTTGATCTCATCTCTCCCTCCTTGGGACCATGAGCTGAGACCAAGGCATACTTGCTGCCACAAAAACATTGTTTTTGCCTCTTCATGCAATTGCTAGTGTTAGATTTTTAGTTAGGAAAGTTGATACCAGTTGTACTTGCATGTTTAAAATCTGTTCTTGCTAGTTTCCATAGTTATCTTGCATAATTTTCTACCACTAAACTTTTGTTCATCATGTTTCTGGTTTTTAGGTCAAAGTAGGTCAAAATAGCTAGATCTTTGGTTTTCCTAGTATTTATTGATCATTTTTGGAAAATAGTGTGCAGAAAACCTGTGATACCTCCCTACCTACCCTTCTTCCATCATACAACCTGTTCCAACCCCTAATCCAAGATTCCTTCCCTTCATTTGCACATTTTCCCACTTTGCCCTAATTTCGACATTCTTGTGCATCATTGCTCCCTCCATCCTTGAACAAATCCAATCACCTTAATCACTCCTTAGCCTCATTCAATAGGTCCTAGACCCCTTAAAATCCTCATCCAACCTCCATTTCCACTTTTCCACCGTATTTCCACCATCAACCCTCCAAAATCCCCTTTTGGAACATCGTGTAGAACATCTTGTAGAACCCCTGCAGACTTCTTGTAGAAGTTCCCCTGATCGGTTTTTCGAGATTTGAACACTATGAAAATCTTTGGAAGGGTGTTAGGGACCTCTAAGGCCCTCTTCTCACCTTTCCAACCTCCTGCAAGCACCTACTCCACTTCCTTTTGCCAATCAACCTCTGCATAGTAAAAAATAGTCAAAGCACCTGCATAATAATTCTGTGAAATCACTCAAAAATGCAAAAAGTTGTTTTTTTAATATTTCTCTTCAGAAGTAGCTTAGACACATGCATTTTAACTTTCCAAGAATCAATGGCATCCAGTTCCACCACTTTCATCTCTTTTCTTGCACCAATAGCACTAGTCGGTAAAACTAGGGTTTGTGTTTCTTTTCAGCTTTCAACTTGTTTCTGCAAGTAGATTAGCCTCTGTTGAGTTAGCTTTCGTCCATCACAGTTAAAAGCTTCTTCTAAGATATCATAGAAGTTGGCTTAATCTCCTAGCGGACTTGTGTCACTTGATCAAGTGACAGCCTGTGGCAAGAGCTAGTACTTGTGCATATAGCACCGTCGCTTCCAAGTTTGTTACGAACTACTGGGTTGATAAAAGTAAAGAAGGGAGTCCCAGGAGTTGCAGCATTATTGCTGCAATACTGGAGCCCACCACTAATCTAGGCATCAACATTGGGAAACCAAGGTATCCCTAGGATGAGAGGATAACCATTAAACTTGGTTTTGAGTTGGAGGAATGGGAAATTAGTGGGGTAATCTTTGAGGTCAATGGAAACCATCACATCCACAATAACTCCCTTGGGAGCTACTATGAATCTATCTGCAAGCTGCAGTATTGTAGTGGTCTTCCTTAAAGCCCCTTGGAGGTTGAGATTCAACATGCTTTCCCTGGTCATTACATTGATTGTAGCCCCAAGATCAATCAAAGGTATTAGGGACCATAATTCCATGAATGTGCACATCCACTACTGGGCTACTAAAATCCAAGTGATTTGGATAGATCACCCTCCCAAGCATCAGATCAAATAGTTGTCCAACAAATTTGATTATGGGGGTATCTCTTCTTCTATTCCTAGGCCTTTTGAAACAATCCTCTTTGATAAGCTTGTTGTAAATGGGAACATCCTTGATGACTTGGAGAAGGATTATCTTGACACACAAGATTTTCAGTTCTCCTAGAAGTTCAACCTCTTCTAGGGTGTGTTTTCTGGGGTGGACCAACCTTTCAGGTTAAGGAGGTATATTGGCTTGACGTAAACTCACTTCCTTCTCTTCTTTAATTTCTTCAGGTGAAGAAGGTGGTTGATTATCTGGGAGCACCTTCCTAAACCGAAGGTTGATCTCTTGGATTTCCACAACATAAGCGGGATATGATGTCTCCCCACTATAAAATTATTTTTTCTTCTAATTGTTTGGGTTTTTCTTAGGTTGATCAGGAATTTGAGGGTTCTTAGGTGGATTTTGGTGAGGAGGTTGTAGTTGAGGTTGAGGTGGAGGCATTAAATTAGGAGGTTGGGTTGTTTGAGGCCTCCACCCTGGTGAGGGGCTGCCCCATTGGGAAGGTTGGGGTGGATAGGATTGAAAATGAGGGTTGATAAGTTAAGGAGGATATTGAGAAGCATAAGACCAAGGAGGAGGCATGAACCATGATGGATGAGTGGAAGGGTACCAGGGTTA